>ML685803.1:7819780-7984381 GCA_007922175.1 Pelusios castaneus
CTGATTGCCTCCTAATCCGGTGTCCGAGATCCTTCAGTCTTGCTTCAATGTCATTATGATCAAGTGAGGGAGGCAGCAGAGTTTAACAGCTCTTTCGAAGACCCTTTTAAGTTCTGCCAGGGAAGGTGAGAGTCAGAGAAAGTGGAGTCAATCTACAGGTTTTTTCCCCCTTTGTTCTTGAGAGACCCGTGGTGGTTCCAGATTTAAGAGTCTATTTTACTGGTGATTTAGTGACAAAGGCGAAGCTGCTTAAGATGGGCTCTGGAGCAAGCCTTCCTGTAACATCTGTGCAGGCACCAGTCTCAGAGAGCTTGCTGCAGTCGGGTAAGTGAGGGACCAGAGCCCTGCTCACTCACACTGCTCCAAGGAGGAAAGGACAACTCACAACTAGCTGTGTCTTCCTCTGCATGCAGCTAAGAAGCCCCTGGGGTCCAGACCGGTCTCAAACCCTAAAGCAATAATGATTGGACTAGATTATGATTGCAGCCCCAGCCTTGAGCAAAGGTCTGTGTGTAACTGTGCCACCAGGAGACGCTGGGACTCAGAGACTGTCCTGGCTTCTTCCTTGCTCCTGAAGGGTATAATTTACTCTGGCTTAGACCAGCAGTAATTTATTACTCACACGCCCAGTGCTAGCTCAGCTCCTTTGGCCTGTGAATAAGCACCTGCCCCTTCCCTGTCCACTGGCTCCAGTGACAGTGTGAGAGGTAAGTAGCTGTTGAGCAAGTAACAGACCCTCTTTCCTGAGACCTGCCGAGCCCCAAGCTTCTCTGCGAGGTATAGTTTCCAGCCCTCTCCGGCTCTGATCTGTCTCTCCCCTCAGTGCAGCCATTCCCAGATTGTACTCTCTCCCCTTTGTGTACAAGTCTCCTTAGGTCAGCCTTTCCTCATAGATTCATAGACTCCAAGGCCAGAAGAGCCCATAATCATCATAGTCTGACCTCCTACATAGCACAGGCCAGAGACCTGCCCCTAGGGCCTAACTCCTAAGCAATCTATAGAGCAGAGCTGTGAGAAAACCACCTGTGACATTCCCTTCCTGCAATCTGGACTGTGCCGCTGTGCCACCCCAATTCTCCACTCCAGGGCACCAGTTTATCCCTCCTCGCTGTGTGAATGCCCACTCCTGGATCAGTTGGTCCCTCGCCCAAAAGAGTGCTTTCTAGCCACTCGTGGGATAGTCCGCCAGCAAACACCCCCAGTCCTAGATGCAACCCTGGGAACTAGTTTTGCAAGGCTCAGTGCGCCCCCACTGGGCCCTGCAAGCAGGGCTGTCCCTGTGGAGGGGCAGGACCCAGGGCCAATCGGCCTGTGTTGGGCCCCTGCCTCCTCCCCCACACTAGGGGGGGGGGGAACGGGCCAGCCCAGAGGACAGGTTCCACTTCCCTGCCCTGCTCTGGGCCAGCTGCTCCACCCCTGGGGGCGGTGCGGGGCAGGCACCCAGATGCCAGGCTCTGTTTCCCTTCCTTGCCCCTTGCCTTCGGCAGTGGGGTGGGGAGCAGCACTGCAGTGTGTGGCCTGCGGAACTGCAGGGCCCTGCACGGTCGCTCTGCTCATCTCCCCCCAAGGATGGCCCTGCTTGCAAGCGCATTTACACTTGTCCATCAATTGAACAAAGAAATTGATATGCACCAGTAAAACAAACAAGAAGTCCTGTGGCACCTTTAAAGACTAACAGATTTATTTTTCACATGAGCTTTTGTGGGTGAAGTCACACTTCGTCAGATGCCAGAAAGAAGAGAAAACTTACATTGAAAACGTACTGTGAAAACTGACCATTCATCCCTGTCTTTTGTTTTCTATCTTACTACCAGCTACTGATCCAAGAGAGGACCTTCCCGCTTATCCCGTGAAAGCTTACTTTTCTTAAGAGCCTTTGGTGAGAGACCTTGTCAAAGGCTTTCTGAAAATCCAACTACACTATATCCATTGGATCAGCCTTGTCCACGTTTGTTGGCCCCCTCAGAGAATTCTAGTAGATTGATGAGGCATGATTTCCCTTCACAAAAGCTGTGTTGACTCTTCCCCAATATATCATGTCATCTATGTGTCTGATAATTCATTTCTTTACTATAGTTTCAACCTATTTGCCTGGTACTGAAAATAGGGTTACTGGCCTGTAATTTCCAGAATTGCCTCTAAAGCCTTTTTGCAAACTTGGTGTCACATAAGAAGTCTGTCAGTCATCTGATACAGAGACTGATTTAAGCAATAGATTACCACAGTTAGTAGTTATGAAACATCATGCTGGCGTTCCTTCTGAACTCATGAGCGAATACTATCTGGTCCTGGTGACTTGTTACTATTTAATGCATTAATTTTGTCCCCAGACCAACTCTGACACCTCAAGCAGGGATGTTTCCTCAGACTGTTCATCTAAAAAGAATGGCTCAGGTGTGGGAATCTCCCTCGCATCCTCTGACGTGAAGACTGTGGAGAATTAAATTAATTCTTTGCATCAATGCGCTTATCTCCCCTGTGTGCTCCTTTAGTACCTTGATTGTCCAGGGGCCCCATTGACTCCTTGGCAGGCTTCCTGCTTCTGACATCATTTTAAAATATGTTGCTGTTAGTTTTTGTCTCTAGCTAGTTGCTCTTCAAATTCTTTTTTGGCCTGTCTAATTGTACTTTACTTTTGATCTGCCAGAGATTATGTTCCTTTCTGTTTTCCTTAGTAGGATTTTAACTTTTAAATGCTGCCTTTTTCTAACCACCTCCTTTACTCTGTCTGGCCATGGTGGCACTTTTTGGAGGGTCCTCGTTTATTTTGTGTGTGTGTTTTATTTTGCTTCTTGTTGTTGTTGTTTTTAATTAGGGGTATACATCACGTGTGAGTCTCTGTGGTGTTTTTAAAATATTTCCATGCAGCTGACAGGAATTTCACTCTTCTGTCCTGGTCTTCATAGAGCACCCATCACTGCAATGACCGAGTGTGTATTTATCTTCAAACCCTGGGAGGTTGGGAAGTGCTATCCTCCCCATTGTGCTAATGGGGAATGTAACCATAATAATACCTACCTCTCACACAGCACTTTTCAGCAGTAGCTCTCAAAGCGTTTTACAAAGAGTTAAATGTCATTACCCCCATTTTATCACTGGGGAAACTGAGGTTCAGAGAAGTGAGGTGACTTGCCCAAGGTCACCCAGCAGTAACAGAGCTAGGACTGGACCCTAGGTTTCCTGAGTCTTGGTTCTGTGCCTAATGCTGCATTAACCCATCATTCCTTCATTCCTGTTCATCATAAACCACTAAGGGAGACAGTGGGACATTTTGTCATTCATCCAAACACCCATCATCCATATCTCCTCTTGGACAACTCTAGATGCAACTCTTTCTATGGGGTGCCGCTATGAGTCTAGACTGGGTTTGGTGGGAGTGAAAAGAGTGCACACACACCCAGGATAAATATTCCTTTGCTTAATTTAGTCCTGGCCTAGTGTGTCAGATCACAACAGAAAGGGTTATATTATTATAATTAAGAGTTATGCCTACTTAGCCTGCAGGATGGCCTTGTAGGTAAGGTGCTGCTGTGGATTCAGGAGATGTGAGTTCTGTTCCTATCTCAGCCAGACTCCCTGTGTGATCTTGGGGACATCTGTGCCTCTGGTTCCCAGCTGCAAAATTTCTGTACCGTAGACCCTTGTCTGTTAAATGGCAACACAGTTTAATGGCTCTACCTCCCAGGTGAATTTCTGGACTGTGTTTAAATGCAATACTCCAATAAAGAGAACCACAGCAAAACCTGCCAATGAATGCATCAGTCAATTCCATGATCTTGTAGACTGTTTTCCTCTCCTCTTGGCTATAGTTCTGTCAAGATGCCTAAGAACAACACCCTGGTGTGTCCCATTCCCAGTTTACCAACCCCAGGCTGTGAGCTGAAGTTACTTAGCCTGACCAGGGTATCCTAGAAAGTCACCAGATGAGTTTCTGGGGATCTGTTGTTGTTGTTCACCCACAGAACGTGGCAAGAAATCACCAACTGATCTCCTCAGGGCATAGATGGACCTCAACAAATGTGAGCCCCCTATCTATTACAGCCATCACATAGCAATTTTCCATGATCCAAAGATTCATACTGTTATATTATTGCATAATAAGAATTTAGACCATGGCACCAGAGCAAGCTTCCAACTGGGCTGCTCTCCTTGTTGTTCTGTGGTGAAAGTGTAGCAGGATCAGGGCTGGAACTCTACCAGGGCTGCATCCTGGTATTTGGCAAAGGAGCCCTGTAACCATGAGGATTCGGATGAAGGGAAAGAACTCATGAGTTCTGGTGTGATCTTGGGCGAACTTGTCAAGATGAGAGATTAGACGACGGCCTTGAGCACACCGTGACCCAGATTCTGCCTTGCTCCTTGTTCCAGCATGAGTCGTCTCAGTGAAATCTATGGGACCATACCTGGAATGAGGCACTACTCAGTCTAAGTAAGGGCCTATGTGAGCTGGAGGTGTACTTCCCACTTCGAGGAGCTGTCCCTGCAAAAGCTGTCATTGAGTTCGTGTGCTGTGTAGCCACAGCGGTGGGAGCGCTGGGAGGGGCTCGCCACCCTGTTCACAATCACCGCATCCAAGCTGCTAGGCATAGACACGGGCAGCAAGGCTCTCATTGCTTGTGCTGCTGCCATGCTCTACCCTGGCTCCTGTGACAAAGTGGCAATTCTCTTGGGATTTTCTCTGTTTGTTATATGCTGTGCCTCAGTTTCCCCTGCTTTTCTGTTCATGTATTCCAGTGATGGGACCTGGGTGTGTGATTAGTACAGTGACCATGGAGGGCGGATGGATTTTCTCTAGCCACACATAGGCAGACCTGGGTCAACACCAAGGGGCAGTGTTCTCCTATCCTGGTAAA
Source organism: Pelusios castaneus (assembly GCA_007922175.1). NCBI lineage: Eukaryota > Metazoa > Chordata > Testudines > Pelomedusidae > Pelusios > Pelusios castaneus. Next base: position 7,824,634 of record ML685803.1, read on the forward strand.
GAGACAAAAGATTGGGGGGGGGAGGGGGATGACTAGGAGAGGGGTCTGGCAATGGGCCGGAAGTAAGGGGGCAGTGCCATGGTGTGGGTCTAGGGGAATAGGCCCTCAGAACATGGCTCCATGTTTCCCTTGGTGGGTCACTGCTGTAACCTCTAGTTAATCTGCTAGCCAAGTCTTTCTACACTGTGATCCCAAGAGCTAATAAACCCTTCTGACTTCCACACTGGCTGAGGATCACTACTCACGGGCAGCAGGGTGCTGGGCTTTTGGCCTGTGGAGGAACTCCCTGGGATCCCTCCAGCAGAGGAAGATCCAGATGGAGCAGGGGTCAGATCCTCTGAGAGTGGATTTGGGAGCTGCTGTGTTCCTGTGTGGAGGCCCAGGATGGATTGGGGCAAATCCACCATGACAGAGTTTTGATCCAGAACCTCTCAGCCCCACCTCTTCTCCCCAAGGCCCCACACTCTGTTCACTTTTCTTCCCCCTCCCACTTCCTTGACTGGGAGGGACTCACCTGTGGAGCCAGGACTGGGAACTGCTGCAAGAGACAGCACCCATTGAGTAGGAGCTGGCTTGGGTGATGACCAGCACCTCCCCCGCCCATAGTAACTGGACTTTGGGTGTCCAGTCAGTAGGTCAGACTGGACACTGTCAGGTCCCCTTTTTGACCAAAGTTGCCAATTGAAAACTGGGCACCTGAGTTTCTGTCACCTGTTGCTAAGAGCTAAACTATTCAGTGTGTGTCCTGTTTCATTTCCCTTTTAGAGCCTAATTACTATAATTACTGACCATCCTGTAGGAGCCTATTTAATATTCCCTGGGGTAGCTCCTTTCATTTCCAACTCAGTGGAAGCTCCCAGATTTGAGAGACACGGTGCTTGCGGAAGCCAGAAACCTGCTGAGTTCTAAATCTGGCTCTGAGAGACTGAAGTTTTGGGCAAGCTTCTTAATAACCCTGCCTTGGTTTTCCCTAGGAAAGAGGAGAGAGAAAATGCTTACCTGACTGGCAGGGTAGTCCTGGGGACCGAAAAGTAAAGTGATCGAATTCTAGTTGGTTTGGTGGTTATGACTTTTAGTATTTTGAAGACCTTCATTCCCTGGAATCCTGTGTACTTCCTTTCCCAGGTGGGCTTTTTCAAGGCTTTTTCAAGGCACAGGCAACCTGACACGATAGCTTTGTTTGGACCTAACATATCTTTTGCCTCCCTTTTCCTCCATCCACCATCCATTACTGACTGAAATTGGCCTGACACAAAACCATGGATCTAGCTATCTCAGACTTCAGGGGTGTTTGAAATCTGAACCCAATCCAAATGTTCATCTACCTTTTTATAACGGACTGAGCTAAAATGACCAGATTCTCAACATTCCCAAATTTTGGAATATTTGAAATGCGAGTCTAAATTTTATAGCATGAGCCCGCCCGACAACTCATATGACCAAATGCTTTAGGCTTAATACAGCTGTTCTCTTCAGTTCATGCCATCCAGCCATTGTTTTCAACCTTTTTTCATTTGCAAACCCCTAAAATATTTCAAATGGAGGTGCCAACCCCTTTGGAAGTCTTAGACATAGTCTGTGGACCCAAAGGGATCTACAGGTTGAAAAACCACTGCCATATGCTGTCTATTTTCTTTACAGTTGGTCAACAATTTTTTCAACAAAAAGCTAATCTTTCCTTCTGTGACAGAACTGGGTTTTGTCAAAAAATTAAATTTTTGGCAAAAAAAAAAATAGTTTGAAAAAAATCAGACTTTCATTGAAAACCAAAACATTTTCATTTGAGGTTTTGCTATAAGAAACCACCATTTTTCACAGGAAAAAAAAAAAAGCTATTTTCCAACCAGTTCTAGTTCATTTTTTGAACAACAACAGTGGTAGAGATGGGCTCTCTAGGACAGGGGTCTGCAACCTGCAGGTCTGGAGCCAAATATGGCTCTTTGGTTGCCCCCTTGTGGCTCCAGGGCTAGCCCAACCATTTGGGGGAACTAGGCGGTCACCTAGGGTGCCAGGCTTTAAGGGGCACCAATTAGATGGAAGAGATTTTTTTATATATGTTATCTCTTATAACAGGGATCAACAACCCAAACGTGGCACGCAGGCCGAGCCTGAGCAGCAGGTGGCGCCGCTCAGGCTCCCCCACTGGCCCCATCCCCCAGCACAGGCTGGGGCCATAAGAGCCACAATCCGTGGCTCTGGGACCCCACTTGCCACGCTTCCCCACGGGGGAGCATGGCCAGTAGGGAAAAAGAAGGCGTGGGGCTCCTGGCCCCTGCTGGCTGCATCCCCTGCTGGGCAGGACTGCTGGAGGGGAGCGGGGCGGGTCAACCCGCCCAGAGCCGCCACTCCCTGTAGGAGCCGGCTCCCGGGGCCGGGAACCAGAGGCCGCCCAGCAGCAGGTGCCAGTGCCGACCCTGGCCGGGAACTGGAGGCTGCCCGTGGGCAGGAGCCAACCCTGACCTTGGCCAGAAACTGGAGGCCTGGCCCCGCCCCCTTTTGGCACTCCAGGCACCTGCTGAGGGTGCAGTGGCCAGGCCTGGCACGGGGACCGGCAAAGGTTGCCAACCCCTGTCTTATAATATGTGGGAGAGGGGGCACGAAAAGCATAGTTTGCCTAGTGTGCCCAAAACCCTTGGGCCAGCCCTGTGTGGTTCTGGGCCCCCCACCACCGGGGGACCCAGTGGAGGGGCCCACTTCTGGTTCCAGGCTCTTTCCCTCCCTTCCCCACACTCCCAGCCAGGGGATCCTGCAGCATGTGCCCTGGCCCAGCTCCCCATGAGGAGGCTACACCCATTGCAGCTCTCAAAACACTTGGTTATTTAGCTGTTGAAAGTATCTTGGAATATAGTCTGCATGGAAGATCCCCTACCGAAGAAAATTTTAGTACTCCAGTGATGATGCATTACGAGGCACTTAAAAAGGAACTTTACTTCCAGAATCTGAAAGCATATAGGAAATACTAGAACTAGCCAAAACCAAGGGAAACAGTGAAATATTTTCTCTTTCCTTCTTTGTTTTGTCCATTCCAAATTTTGAAATTTGAGAAATTTTTACCAGTTCTATAGTTGGTGGGAAAACAGGAAAAAATTGGCAACCATTTTTATGGTATTTTCCTCATTTTTTTCATTCAAACACTTGAAATTTGAAAAATTTCTCCCAGCTCTAATTATTCTTCCTCCTTTTATACCTGATAAACTCAAATCCTGGCCCTACTGCAGACAGTGGCCATTCACCATCAACATCAGTACCCAGGAAGGTTAAGCTTGCTGTTAGGAAGTGGGGGAGAGGGATAGATTGCTCAGTTAGATTTGAGCAATATATGTTCAGTTCCTTACTTCACCCTAAGCTTGTTGTGTGACCTTAGGGCTTGGGCAAGTCATTAGACTGAAATGGAAGTTAGAAGCCCAAATACTGTGTGGATCTGGCCTCTTTCTGTCTCTGGTCTCCCTGCCACTAGATGGGCTTATTGCACCTCCCTATCAGCCAGGGTGTGTGGAGGGTGCATACATTAAAAAATCTGCTATTGTGGTAGGAGGGGCCATCGATGGAAGGGGGGTGGGCTTTGGTATCAGAGAATTCAATGCACACATAGTTTGATTTGTCCACATCACGCACTGTTGCAAAGGCAGGCAGTGAAGCCCTATGCTTACAGGACACACTGTTTCTCTGGGATGCAAGTCCCAGTGGCGTACTGAGGCTATCTGGTGCCTGGGGTGGGGGCCAAGTCATATTTGCCTCTCCCCCCAGGGTGAGGCAGCCTTCATTCAGTGCTGGGGTGGGGGCAAAGCAGCCCAAACTCCCCTGAACAGGCCCTCTCCAGGGCCTCACCCCCAGAAAGCAGCAGGCATATGCCAGCCAGGGGGCAGGGTGGCCAGCCAGGGGCAAGGCAGGCAGGAATGCTGCTCCACAGCAGAGGGAGGGCAGTGTGGCCCCGGTTCCCCCAGCACCAGGGGCCAGAGCTGCCCCACTGCACCATGCCAACAGTCTGTCCTATGTGATCATGGATGGCACCCTGAAACTGGGCAGCCAGGGCCAGACCCCTCTAATCCAGCCCTGGTGTGGGGCCAGCCCAGCACCTGGGGGCCTGGCCCTCCCTCACCCCCTAGATCAGTACGCTACTGGCAAGGGCTGGATGTGCTCTGGGACAAGGCATACAACTAATGAACAAGACTGCCCCCGTGCCCCAGAATCTGCTGTCATGATCTGCTGGGGCTGTGCTTTTAACATCTAGGGTGGACCACAATGCATGTTTTTATCTAAAAGCAACTTTCCTCCAGAATGTGCAGATAACAGTGAAAGCGCCACCCCTTTGCTTTGCATAAGTGCTGGCATATGCCATGCTAGGGCCTACGTAGCTGCCCTAAGCAGATTTACTTAAGCCATGAAATGGGTGCTGGTGATATCGCTTATATCAGCTAACTTTGTCTCAACATTTTTACTGGGGTAGGCACCAGCTCGTTAAGTGGAAAGCTAGCTGACTGCAATGCTATGGATTTAGGAACAGATCTTCATGTGACTGCAGGAACTGATTAGTGGCTGTAGCTTCTGAGAAGTCCTGGCTTTCCTAGGAATGAGGGAAAGGTGTCTCTGATTGAAGCCCTGTCATAGGGTGTCCCTACCTACAGCATCATCCTGTGGCAGGCTACAGTCTTCCTCTAGATTTTCCCCCCTCTGCTAACTAGCTGCCTTCCTGGTTCTCATCAGAATGCTCTTCTTCTCGTGGTCTCCCTAATGCTTTATAGCCCCCAGCTGCTGCCCTCCCCTCTTAATTGGTCAAATGGGTGCACCTGTTTGGGCTGAGGAGCGCTGGATCTGTTTCAGTTACTGGGACAGCAATACCTGACAAGCCCACATCAGCTAAGCACCTAAGCATGTGCTTATTTTTAAGCACCCACTGACTTTAATGATACTTAAAAACATGCTCAAATTTAAGTACAGGCTTAAGTGCATAGCTAAATAGAGATGAATTTCTGCAGGTGTTTAAATGCTTTGATGAACTGGGTGAAGGTGGGTTCCATGGAAAGCTTGCTCCAGGGGTATGTCTACAAAGCAAAGAAAAACCTGGGCTTTAGGACCCTGAAAGGTGGAGGGTCCCTGAACCTGGGCTCCAGTCTGAACCTGGAAGTCTACACAGCAGTGAAACAGCCCCACAGCCCAGAAACCCAGCCATGGGTTTCTCTTTGCTGTGTATAGACAGACCCCTGGAGACTTCATTAAGGCTTTGTACGCACTACAGCATTATCGTGCGGTAACGCTTCTTACCATATGATAACACTGAGAGGGTACACACTCAAATGTTGCTTGTTGCGTGGCAACAACCCTCTTGCTGCGCACCAGGTAAACCACCTAAACGAGAGTGGTGACTGTACTGCGGAACAGCTGCTGGGGTTGCTGGCTCCCCGGTGGCAGAGGGGCTCCATCCACAGGGTTCCCTGGTCCCCAGTAGCAGCAGAGCTCCAGGTGCCGGGGTTTCCAGCTCCCGTTGCCAGCGGGGCGCCAGCCACCACCATCAGTCACCAGGGAGCCAGCAAATCCCGGTGGCTGGAGCTTTACTGCTGCCAGGGACCGGGGGACCCCAACAGCTGGAGCTGCGATGATACCAGGGACCCAGGAACCCCAGCGGCTGGAGCTCCGCTACTGCCAGGGACCAGGCAACCCTGGCGGCTTGAGCTCTGCTGCCAGACCAGAACCCTGGTGCATGGTGGGATAGGTGCATGGTGGGATATACAGTGTGGATGCTCCTTCACGTTGTAAGGAGTGCTGTGTCTACGCATTCCTGTGCAAGAAAAAACGTGACTTTTTAGGCGCAAGGGGCTTGCTGTGCAAGGATTTCATAGTGTGTACGTAGTCTAAGAGAAATGGGTTGGGAATTTGAAGCAGCTAGCCCTGGTGAACTTCACACCTTAGAACAAATCTTTGTAGCGTCATACACACACACAAGTTGTACCTCTTTATCTGTACTGGTACGGTGAAAGCAGCATCTCTAGACCATCCCAGTGTGGCCGCAGTTACCCCAGTATCAGTGGGCTTAGAGCAGTATAGCTTGTTCCTGTACGGGAAGGGAAATATGCTACCGCCGTAGGAGGCCCCTTTGTAGCAGCATAAGTATATCTACACTCAGAGTTTATTGGCAAATAATCACATCTCTAATTGACTTAGATTCATAGACTTCGAGGTCAGAAGGAACCATCATGACCATCTCTGACAGGGTACAGAGAGAAAACAGGCTGAGCCAGCCTGCTGCTGCTGGTGCCCTAATTGAGGGCAATTGAAGCCAGCTGAGGAAGCTTGAATGGAGTGGGCCAATGGGGAGCAGCTGCTGAGCTCCTTAGCCAATAGCTATAAAAGTTCACAGGAAGGCTAGGAAGGGCATGGTTCTGGCTTCTTGGTCAGGGGCTGAAACTGTGGGACTCCTGAGAGTGTTTGGTAGGGTTATGTGTGTCAATGTATGGGGGTGCCTATCAACCTGTAAATAAAGTCTCCTGGTGGGTGCATGATGTTGAGCTCTGTAAGAGGTTTGTAGGAGTAGCAGCCCTGAGCAGTAGGGGGGCCCTGCATGAACTTGCTATATCATCTAATCAGATCACTAATGCAGTGGTTCTCACGCAAGGGAGTGTGTCCCCCTGGGCTACACAAGAATTCTAGGGCCTATATCAGTTCACTTAGATATTTGTCTAACTTTACTGCAGGCTATATAAAAACCACTAGTGAAACAGTACACATACAGATAAATTTGTTATACTACTCTATATACTATAACTGAAATGTAAGTACAAGATTTATATTCCAAAGGACTTATTTTATAACTGTATGTTAAAAATGAGAAACTGAGCATTTTGTTAGTAACAATGTGCTGTGTGATTTGTATTTCTTGTCTGATTTTTGTAAGCAAGTAGTTTTTATGTGGGGTGAAACTTGGGGTATGCAAGACACATCAAACTCCTGAATGGGGTATAGCAGTCTGGTAAAGATGTGAACCGGTAGATCATGGACCTAATTATACCCCTACAAAAGCTTTGTGTAGGTCACTAATATAAGTGGTGGGGATACAGACTATACTGGCCAGGACTGGGATTTCCAGCATTAAAGCCTGATGCACAAATACTCCAGAATCATATCATTTTGGGGGTGCTTGTGTTTTTCTGTGGGAACAGTCAGGACCTGGAATGTTACCACTTGTAGATATGTCTCTTGTAATTTTCCACTCAGGCTGTTTTGCTGTTATGCAGTCTAGAAGCATTCCGGAAAGAAAACAGGGATGAAAAGCCCCTGGAATGTCTCCTTCAGTCAGGTGATGGCTGAGGCCCATATCCGAAAAATGTTAATGCCTGTGGTGAGAAGAAAAAATCCTGTTCGGATTAAAGCTAATTAGAAAAGGCTCCTCCTAACAAAGTTGGATTATGTGGACCAGAGATACTGAAAAACACTTAAATAATTCACTAGAGCCAGGCAAATAAATGACTCTTCAGTGTGGTGGGCACAGAGAAATGCAATTTTTTAAAAAAGAAAGGTCAACATGAAATTATTTGGTTTATCAAAACTGAAAAACTCCTCATTTTGTATCATACAAAACATTCCTTTTCTGGGATTAATGTTTTTAAGTAAAATCTACCTACATTTATAAACAAAATGTTTCAAAAGAAAAACTTGAAATGTTTCATATCTAAAAGTCAATGAAATGTTTTAATTCTTAAAGATATCCCCCTTTTTTAAAACTACTTGCTGAGTTTGATCTAAATTGGTGAACAGTTTTGATCAACCCAAAACTGCATTTTTCTGTGAATAAACTATGAACTGAGAAATGGCATCCTGTTCTGTAACTCACCCATGGCACTAGTTCATACAATCATTCTATGGTATAAGTTTTAGTGATTGTGGGCTAGTGGACTTCAGAGAGAGAAAGAGGACCACTGTGATCATATAATCCACTGGTTTTCAAACTTTTTTCCTTGGGACCCAGTTGAAAAAAATCATTTATGCCCATGACCCAACAATTGCATCCTTCAGCAACGCATTCCAGTCTTTGGTGGCAGCAGCAGGGGGCACCATGACCCAGTATCTGAGGGTCTACAGCCTAGTACTGGGTCCCGACCTGTGATTTGAAAACCACTAATATAATCTGATCTCCAGTCTAACATATGCCAGAAAACTGCCCCACAATAGTTCTTAAAGCAAATGTTTAGGAAAAAAGTCCAGTCTTGATGTAAGAAGTTCCAGTGGTGGTGAATCCATTATAACCCTTGGTAAATTTTAACTTTCATTGTTAAGAGTTCAACCTTATTTCCAATCTGAATTTGTCTAACTTCAGTTTCTAGCTATTGGATCGCGTTGTACCTTTCTCTGCTAGAAAGAAGAGTTTATTACTGAATGTTGTTCCCCATACAGAGACTTTGTAGACTGTGATCAGTCACCCTTTCACCTTCCTTTTATTGATAGATTGAGCTCCTTGAGTCTGTCACTATAAGGCAGGTTGTCTAACCCTTTAATCATTCATGTGCTCCTCTCTGAAACCTCTCATTTGTCAGTGTTCTTCTTGAATGGTGAGAGCCAGAATTGGACAGAGTATTCCAGTAGCGATCACACCATGTCACTCTCAACTCTTATTCCAGATTCCCTTCTTTAGGCAGCCCAGGATACAGTTACTCTTTTGGCCATGGTGTCAAACTGGGAGCTCATGTTCGACTGATTCTTCACCATGACCCTCAAGTCTCTTTGGCTAAATGAGGTTAACTTTATGAAGTCGACTTAATAAGGTCAACTTTGTTGACTTAAAGTGGACCTTAGGTCAATTTAACAAAAGTCGACTTAACTTTTCAAGTGTAGACGTGGCCCCTTTTCAACCTTTTTAAGTCAATTTAAGCTCCACCAAAGCACTAATCCCTGTCTCTGCATCAATAAACCCTGTGTGAGGGCCCATTTAGGGTTGCATGATCTTTTGGCTCATTGGCAACCCCGGTCACATTCTCCTGATTAGGACACTGGGGCTTGGTGTAGCTCATATTCCACAGCTAGTGAGCAAAGATGGAGAGGAAGACGTTGGACAATGGTTAACATTGCCAGGGTCATTCCCAGTTAAACCATGACAAGCTGGGAGCCACCAATCCAAACACTGCTTGTCTGGGCACAGAGGAGCTAATTAGTACAGCTCATGACAGTCCTTGAGTACTTCATGGCTGAAGGCAGCAGCCAACACGGGTCCTCTGTCTGAAAGAACTGAGCTTTCTCCACATGGCTTTGGCACAAATTTCAGCCCTGGTGGATTGGAACAGATTGTGGCCAGCAGATTTTTGCTTTGTACCCTGGAATACATGGACCAGTCCCTCCAATGCAAGCAGCCCAGAGTTTTGCCTCTCCTCCAAATGAAACCTGAGGTGCAAACCAAAGGAGCTGAGGGTGTTTGTTATGTGCTTGTCATGGCTTTCCTGGAGCAAAACCACAAAATGGCCTGTGAAAGGTGGTTCTTACAGTGGGACAGGTTTTGATCTTTAGACTCTGCTGTAAAGCCAGAGTAACTGCCGTGAAGTTAGTGACACTGATGCTCTCCAGGCTTGCACCCTACACAACCCCACTGCAATTAGGTGAGGGTTGCAGAAATCTCCCCCATGGAGATATTCCTGAGGCATGTGATATCGGACGCCAGGATCTAGCTCCTTATACACAACTCACCTTCATCAAAGGAGTCTGTGGGAGAGGACAGGCTTACATTTTCAATTTGATTTCTAGACCAAAGTCTGGATAAATTCCTCTTATCAGGAGGATTCAAACCTTTGGATACTCAGCTGGTTGGATCTGAATTGAACCTCCAGCTGCTTGGAGACCGGTCCATTGTCACTGCTTATCATTTAAGCCCAGTGCTTCTTTTTGTTTTAAAAAAAGTGCCAGTACGCAGCCAGGGACCCAGGGCCATCAGTAGTGGCAGCAGGCGCTGGGGACTCATCACTGTGGGGGGAAAAAAGGTGCCATTACTCAGTACCCTTGAGTACCATTACAAAAAAAGCTGTTGAAGCCCCTTTAAAAGGACAGACCCAAGAAGAAATTTCTCCCCATGGCATAATGTTGAAGGGTACTGAACAACTTTTATAATGGTGATGCTGAGAGCCATTGAGCTAAACTGTAAACCCTGTATATGAAGGAATCCGCTTCAATCAACAAAGTACCAGTGTGCATGTTCCTTTCGATTACTCCTCCTGACATAGTTTCTCCTCCCTAAATTGATGCAGTCTCCAAATATTTTGTGAATCAGAGGAACTGTAAAATCTTTGGGTGCGACTAGACTTACAAATTAAATTGACTTAAGCTTGCTTAATTTAATCTGCGTCTACACTACATTTTCCTTAAATCGACTTAAGGAAAATTAAAGTCGACTTTATAAAACATACTTTAAAGTTGACTTTACTGGCTAAATTGACTTTATTAAGTCGACTTAAGCCAGTGTAGATGCAGATTAGCCCTAAATCAACTTTAAGTCAATTTAAAGGGCTCCAGGGCTCCCCACTGCCCTTCCTGCCAGGGTGGCTGGCACAGGCAGACCCTGGCGTGCCCCCCCCCCAAGGCAGGACAGAGGCCTGCCCACCCTACTCCTATGCCCTGCCAGTGTCCCTGTCCTGCTCAGCCCCCATTGTACCCAGGTACAATGGGGCAAATGCTGAGCCCCCTGGCACCGTGGACCAGTCCCAGGTCCACCTAGCCCCTACAAGTTGACTTAGGCATCCAGTGTGGACACTCTAAGTCGATTTGGCAGGGTCCCCTTTAAGACGACTTAATTTTTGAGTGCAGACATGCTAAGTTGACAAAGTTTAAGTCCACTTAGCAAAGTCGACTTATTTTGACAAGTGTACACATAGCCTGAGTGTCTGCAAAGGGTCCAACGTTGAGTTCTGTTAAAATAATCAGCAATGACAAACCAATGGAAGGGACCAGGAGTTTTGAGTGTTTTGTCAGCTCCTGAGGTAAGTCCACACTGGAGCCTTAGGCCGACTTAAGGAAGGTTAAGTGGACCTACAGATTGCCGCATCCACACTGGGCACTTATTAGGTTGACTTAAGTGCTTCTGTAAGTTGACTTAATACCAACTCCTAAGGTCAACCTAAGGCTTAAGTCAACCTTATTAAGTTGACTTAAGCCAGTGTAGATGGGAGATAGCCCTTAAGTTGACCTAATTGGTCTCCAGGACCCCTCGCAGAGTTCCTGGCCACTCCTCCATCAACCTAGCACCTGCCAGTGTGGACACAGGGCTGTGGAGTCTCTAAGTTGACTTAACAAAGTTGACTTTAGGTGGACTTAAAGTTGACCTTGGTTAAGTCAACTTAACATAGCCTCCAGTCTACATGTATCACTGGAGAGTGTAGAAAGACAGGTACCAAGGAGATGAAAGTGAAGGCAAGGTATTATTTCCAACATCGTCCAGGTATCTGCAGTCGTTGTTATTACATATATACTTCCCAAAATATATTTTAACTTCAGGACTCTTTTCCATGGCATGGGTACCACATAGATTCAGAGAGTGAGCTGTGCATGGTGAAAACAATGCCTGAGGATTTTCAGCTTGTATCATAGTTTTCACACCCTGGTATTTCCCAGACATATTTGAAGCATTATCATATCCTTGGCCCCCACAGTTCTGCAGCTCTATCTTATTCTCTGCCAGCACTTTCTTGATCTGTTCTGCAATGTCTTCTCCTTTCTTTTTATTGCAGTCCACCATTTTCAGGAATCGTTCCTGCACAACCCATTTCCCATCTTTCTCATGCACATTTCTCAAGACAAATATCAACTGTTCAGTATGAGAAACATCAGGTGTCCCATCCACAATGAGTCCATAGTACTGAGAATTTCTTACCTCTTCAAGAAGCGTATGTAGCACTTCCTTAGCACACACCTCCAAAAACTGATTCTGGCTATGCCAGGACATGTAGTGTGCTTGCATTCTCTGTCTCTTCTCAGCCATTTGATGCTTCATAACATATTCAAGGTGACACTTCAGATCTTGGTTGTATTTACGAATCAACTTTACAGTGGAAAGGAACAGCCCAGAGTCATCATGCTGTAGGGTAGAATGTGATCCCTGGAAGGGCAAATTTTGCTCTACCAGAAACAGGGTAACGTCAATCAAGCCTTGCAGCACTTTATGCCACTTTTCCTTCTCTGACTGTACACTCTTTTCAAGAGCATTATCAATGGCTCCTTTTCCAGAAAGAGCATTTGCAAGATCTTTCCATTGTAAGTAATGTTGAAAGTGACTAGAATTGGTCTCATGACTCTTTACTTTGTCATACAGTTTTCTCCAGTTATCATTTACACCCCCCATGGCAGAATCTGGAATTATACAGGAATTGAGTTTTGGTTACATCTCGAAAGAGACAGCATGGAAAGCAGAACAGGCCAGATGCCTTGTGGCTCCAAATGAGCCAATCCCTTTTCACACTCTCACCATTAGGCAGAGGCTTACAGAAAACAGATGTAGGGAATGAACTTTTGGCTGAATCATGAGGAAAACTTTCAGGGCTGGGAGGAGGTCCCCTGGAAACAATTAGATCCCTTTGTGAATTATCAATGTGCCCCCAGGTGACTGGGTCAACAGAGGCCATTATTTGGTGATGCGTTGGAGAAGCAGATTCAGAAACCAGATTGTTTTTCTCACCTGATCTTCTGTCCCCTTCAGCTTGTACCACCAAACCTGGCTCATATTCACAATTTTCTGCTACATTCTCACTGCCGGCTTCCTCTGTGATGTTGTCACAAAGCCTTATGTCGCTGCCACCTGCACCATCACCAGCTGCTTCGGTTATTCCACCTTCTCTCTTGGTTCTCCTCACCGCCACCCAACCACACTGATCTAGAGTGTGCTGCCCCTTTCCACCCAGAGCTCTTTTCTTTGTCTCCTTTCTTTTTTCTGCCCCAGACTGATATGTGCGCTTCATTTTCTTTTCCACAAGGAGAAGGGAACGTAGCCAGGTTGTGAAGGGCTGCTGCCTAGTTCCTCCTGCCTGTGGGAGCAGGGAAGCAGGTCACAGGAAGTCCTGCCCTTGGCTGCCTCTGTGTCACTGATATCATTCAGTCAAGGCCTGGGGGCCACATCACACGAGGACGTCACAGAGGGGCCAGGATAGCAGATGCAGCAGTGGCATCTCTCTCGCTATGCAGCTCAGCTGCTCCTGCTCCCTTCTATTCCCTCTTGCCTCCTCCACGGCTATGTCTACACTTGCTAAAATTAGTTGGAATTACTTAGTTTGAACTAACTAATTCGAACTGATTTTAGTTCGTTCGAATTAGCTTAATTTGAACTAGAAAAAGTTAGTTCGAATTAGCGATCGCCATTCATTTCAATGGCCGGTTAGTTCAAACTAAGAAATTAGTTCAAATTAACATGGCCACACTGGCTAATTTGAACTAGTTAGTTCGAATTAAAGCCTTACTTCTGAAGCCCTATTCGAAATTATTAGTTCGAATTAAGGAAGCCCTTAATTTGAACTAACTAAAGCCTAGTGTAGCCATGGCTTTAGTTAGTTCGAATTAAGCCTCCTTAATTCGAACCAATTTGCCAGTGTAGACACAGCCCATGAGTCCCCCTCCCTCCCAAGACTTGCCTTGTCCAGCAGCCCTGCCACCTCTACCCACCCCCAGGTCTCCTCCTATCTCAGCTCACTCCGGCCACCTTCCCAATTACCAAGCCCCATTGGTTTACCCAGCCCCAATGTTCCCCGGGATGTATAGAGTCAGAAGCTGAGGCAGGGGGCCCCTCCTTCGTGGGGGCCTGGGGCAAGTTGCTCCTGTGGGCCCCCCGCCTCGGGTGGCCCTGCTTGCACCACAGCTGAATTTGGCCCAATGTGGGTACTTAAACTCTTATCTGAAAGCAGATTGAAGGCATTGCAATAACTCTTCTTTGAGTGGAGGCAGCCAAGAGGGTTTCTGATAAAGGGCTACACAATAATGCATGGGACAGAGACGGCCAAGCAGGAACTTACAGTCACCCTCTCTGATAACAGGAGAACAAAGGAACATTCAGTAAAATCACAAGGTGGCCAAATCAACTGATAAAAGGAAGCAACTTTTCACACAATGCACAATTAGCCTGTGGAATGCACTGCCACAAGATAGGAGCAAGGCCAAAAGCTTAGCAGGATTCAAAAAGGGATTATCCATTGACATGGAGAGCAAGGCTACCTGGAGTTGCACTAGTAAATATTAGTTACAAATAAATAGGAGCTGTGCAAGGGATCTAACCCCTCCTACTTCAAGGCCGAGCTGAGCTCTAGCTGGTGGGAGTCGGAAGGAAACTTTCTCTGGGAACAGATCCTCTAGGTGCCTGCTGCAGTATCTTTTGTTCATGTTTTTTAATGCAAAAAAAGGTTGTGAACTTCCTCTGCCCCCCCTTGTTCCCCTTGTTTCCTTTCTACAAAACTGAAATGATGTCAGTTAGCCTGCTCCAAACCAAAGTGCTGTCCCCTCCTTAGCTTCCTGCTCCACTCTCTCTTGCCTTCCTCCACCCCCACCTGGCTAGTTTCCCTTTCCCTCCCATCCATCCTTCGATCCCACCCTTTGTTTATTTTCTCCAGTTGTTTTAAAAGTTCCTCATGAAAGTTTTGGCAGGATGAGCGGAGCATCCATCCTGCCAACCACAGTAAAACTCAATGACTTCTGTGGAAACTATTTGGAATGTTTACCTTGTATGGTTGTCACAACCAACAAAGCTGCTACTAGCCAGGATGGCAGTGTGGTGCAGTGGGTAGAGGTGGGTCTGAGTAGTCAATAGATCTAGGGGCAATTTCTACATCTGCATTGGCTGATGTCATTGTGTGCCTCAGTTTCCCTTCTTGAGATGATACTTCTCAGCTGTTTGGACGTGCTGAGGTATAAGGATGAAGAATCTAAGTGTTAAAGCTGCTTTAAACTTATTTACTCAAGATATGTCTATGCTATTGTTACATGGCAAATAGACGTATTCAGGCAAGCTTAGGTCACATAAGCAGTGAGATTTAACAAAGAGAAGGTTCAGGGGTGACTTGATCCCAGTTTATAAGTCTTTACATGAGGAACAAATATTTAATAATGGCTCTTCTGATTAGCAGAGAAAAGGGTCTCACAACCCAAAAGCTGGAAGTTGAAGCTAGACAAATTCAGACTGGAAATAACAGATAAATTTTTAACAGTGAGAGTAATTCACCATTGGAACAATGTACCAAGGGTCATGGAAAAAATCTCCATCCCTAGCTATTTTTACATCAATATGTTCTGTGTGTGTTTGGTTTTTTTAAACAACCTCTGCTCTAGGAAAGATGATGGGGTAGGTCTCTGGCCTGTGTTTTACCAAGTGTCACAATGGGCCCTTCTGACCTTGGTGAAGCTGTGCCAGGGCAAATGAGCCATACAGGTAATTACCAGGGTTACATATTGGCTTGCACTGTCCATGCTGAAGAACACATGGCCACAGCTTTACTGTTCTGGGACCCCAGCAGTTAGGTTAAAGTTAGTGTGGTTATGTCTGCTCAAGCTGTCACCATATCCTAGGGTGTCTCTTAGTACAGGAGACACTTGTGCTTTAATGGTGACCTCCTGGGGTTGAAAAGATGTCCTGTGAGTTGGATCTGAGTAGCTGTGTTATAAAGAATTGGAGATGGGCTCATAGACAGGCTGCTTTTGAGGTCTTAGTGGCGGCCCTGGTGCTGAGAATCAGCTAGCGGACATGTGAGAGAATTCATTCTGCCAGCCACACCCCAGCTCAAAACCGAGATTGAGATTTCCACTGAGGGGATTTGGATGCCATTTGTTTTAATGGGAACTGGGCATCCAAATCCTCCTAAGCAGCTTTGCCAGGCTCAGCCAGACTTGTCATTAACTTACCCTGCTCTCGTGGTGAAGTAGATCATTCAGACTTGTCAAACCAGGCCAGCAGGGGAGGAAACATTCATGTCCATAGCAGTTCTTAGCTTGGAAAGATCCTCTCCAACCACTAATGAGTTGAGATGCAGTCATCCTTATGAGTCCAGACCACCACCGCTAGTGGCTCACTTAAGCTTAGCCATGGTCAGGCCAAAGTGTTTGTGGAGCACCCAGCCTAGTGTTTATCTCTGTTACAATATCCCCAATGTTGTGTTCAAAAATCATGTCTCAGGCTCCCAAAATTCATGAGATTGGCTTAAGAATCATGAGGTTTTAAAATGTAATAAATGTGGGGCTCTTTTCATTTAACTGCTGGGGCACAAACCTTTGGGATTCATACTTTCAAGCTTTCCTGTGCAAACAGGGAGGATGGACGCTTTTCTTAAAAATGGAAGCTGCCATTCTCACATGACTCCAGGTGCAGGATCTTTAGGAGAATGCTCAAATATTGTGAAGCTTGTGCTAAAACCTCAAGAGTTAGCAAAACCCAGCAGAGGTCTGGGAAGCTGCATCTCAGTTTGAAGGGGCTCAAGATACTTATATGCTAAGTGCTATTATTGCTACATGATCCCCCTGAGCACTCTGAGGGCACCTCTAAGTGTCACTGTTATCCCCACCCCTGCATGCCAGCCTCATGTGACACTCTGCTTGCACTGGCAGGGCATGGCAGATCCTCACAAGATGCAGGATGGATGAGTGATGGGGCATCCAGCTGGAGGGGAGAAGCATTAACTGCAGAGTTCAATTTAGATCCCAGTCTTTCCTTGTGCTTTGTGGAGCTGTCGAGCGTATTTATAAAATGGGCATGTATACAACCTTGGATGGGCTCCTCATGAGCTCCTGGGAGATGTTTCTTCCTATCAGCTACACTCAGGCGCTCTTTGCCAGCCTACACTAGAGAAGTCTCTCTGCTCATGTTTGTACCACTAAGGAAAGAAGGGGAGGAAAAGCAGGGAGTCCCGCCTTCTTCTCACATGTGTAATTCCCAATGACTCCCCTGGGGGAGACAAGTGCATGTCTGAGGAGCAGATCAGACCCTTGGAGAAGGACATTTGTACTGTACTCTTGGGCCACGCCCTCCTAGCAGGAAGTGCTGTGTCTCTGTGGTTTTACCACATTCCCCTGTGAGTGATGTAGGCCGGCCAGCCTCAGAGGCCGGCAGCAGGGAATGGGGCAAACCTCGGGGATGGTTATCATTAGCCACAGACGAGATGTACTGTATCAGAGGTACTGATGATGTTGGGGCTTCCAAATATATGGCTGCCTTAGGAGATCTGACTGCCCCATCCCTTCGTAGCCCATCTGTGTCCTGCAAGCTGGAACGGCAGGCAGCACAGACCAGTGCCAGCTCTGCCACAAATTCTATGGCATCGAATCGCCCATCCTCCCATCCCAGGGCTCCTGCACTCTGCACACATCAAGGAAAGGCCTTGGCATCTGCACAATTAGGGACAAGGTAGAAGGTCCTGAGGGTGGCAGCTCTTCACTGACCCTACCCACTCTTCACTTCTGGAGATGGGGAAGCAGCTAGTAGGTCTCCTGTCCTCCCACAGCCACTGAGGAAGTGAAAGGACCTGGGACAGGAAACCCCCTTCTCAGTCCCATCCGCAGGCCCCAGCCATGACAATAAAGGGCCAGTTTAGTGATGAGCTCCCCCTTTTCTGCTGTTGTGCAGCAAGAACAAAGACAGCTTAGAACAGAGCTCCATCTCTACAGCTGGGGAGCGGGCAGCTGTGTTTCTGTACCACAAGAGCTAACGTTTTCAAATCCAAGTGCAAATGGGGCACTGGTCAAGGTAAATCCCAGAGAGAGAAATTCCCATCCATCCTCTGCAAATGAATTCGAGACTCAAAGACTAATTTGGGAGAGGATATATTCTATTCCCCATGCAGCAGCAGAATGCCTGTAAAGCGCTGGCATCCGTACCTCCTGTAATACAGAGAGCGCTATCTATCTTAGACAAACAGTAGTAAAAAGCAATGTTATGCTACATTAACTGAATCAGTGCTCTAGAGGAACCCAGCAGCTCATGGTTAGATGTTAAACAATCCCTGTCTGCCCAGATTCTGACAGATCTTTATTAGCATCCTCCTTGAACTTCGATGACTCCTTTGAGTGAAACAGAATATTAAACAGGTGTTGAATAGGCAACTTCTTTCTGCAGCCAGCAGGAGGGGAGCCACAGCTCACTTTGAAAGCCCCTGCTGGCCATTGTAGGTTGGAAATTACTGGTCTAAAGATAAGAAGCCCAGGGCCAGCCCAAGAGTTTTTGGTGCCCTAGGTGAACTATGACTTTGGTGCCCTCTCCCCCCCCCCCCCCCACACATGTTATATGAGATAACATATTAATATATATTTTTAAATAGAGAAAAAAATTCACTTCTGTTTAATCTAGTGCCTCTTAAAGCCTGGTGCCTTAGGCGACCGACTAGTTCACCTCTATGGTTGGGTCAGCCCTGAATAAGCCCTGCCTCAGTGTAGGGGACTCAACCAGATAACCTAGCCTGGTCCCGTCCAGTCCTATGCTTTTGGGATTTTATGCCACATCAAGGGAGCAAATAAGATGCATCCAGAGCCAGGAGTTTTCACCAAATTAAATATTCATAATAATGTAGTTGGTACCTTAAACCCCAAGACATCCGTCCCAGGAATATTTTTCTTCAGAGATTCTCGGGGCAAGAGGCAGAACAATTTTAGGAATGTCTGGAGCTTCCTCTTTTTGTTTGTTTACTTGTTGGGATTTTGAGACATTCTCGACACGCCATTTTATTACCCAACACAGAGATGCAGGGCAACACGAAATCAGTGGATTTAAAGATTGACTCTCATTACATGACAGTTGTGTTTTTCCACATACCAAAATCAGCTGCAAACTTTCAATCCCAATGACTTTTTGTTCAGATCAAACACAACAAAACAAGAAAGAACCAGACAGTGGTGTGGAGAGAGCACAGAGGGTTTGTCTCTGTAACATGCTGTACCTGTTACACTATGACAAGCTGAAGCTGGCTGAAAATGGTACGCTCTAGTACACATGAAAGAAACTATTGCAGGAGTTTCATCATAGGGATGCTGCTTTTAACTCTTTCCCAGTCCAAGTCTACTCCTGTGGGAAAGGACAGAAGGAATTTCTGTAGTTCACGCAGCAAGCCAGGAGCAGGATGATTAATATTAGTGCTGTTGGATAGTTGCTCTCTCAGCATTGTTTGAGGTGCATCTCCTTAACTAACCTAGATAAAAGCCTGACTCCCTCAATGAAGCTGACCCCCCTTTGTTCAGGAGAGGATCCAGTTAGATGTGTGCCCTGTTGCTTACCCCTCCCAGAACCTGGCTATGCTAATCGAGAGTGGTTCAGGTTGGGTGAAAGATGGAAGCTAAGTTGTAAAGAGATCACGGCATGGCTCGGCACCTTCCCGTCCTGTATGTCAGATTGATCTCTTCTATGTACACAGAGGTCCTTGTCTGGTACCACTGAATGCGAATAAACAGAGCTGACTAAAAAACTGAATTCCCATCCCAGAGAAAATTCCAAGTTGCTTTCTGGATGTCTTTGTATGCAGGGCTGGCTCAAGAGTTTCTGGTGCCCTAGGTCAGCTATGACTTTGGTGTCCCCCTAACGACCCACATTCAATATAGAGAAAAATGATAACATATTAATATATTTTTTTAAATAGAGAAAAAAATTCACTTCCATCTGTGCCATTTGTTTTCATCCCAAACAGGGATGAAAATTAAGATGGTTTTTTTGTGAAATTAAATATTGTAAAATATTTTGTTGTGGCCTCCTTAGAACATTTTGATTATATTTATATTACATATATTATATACACTAGTGAACAGTTACGATAAGGAAATCAAAGAGCACTTCTATAGTTCCCTACAGACTCTGACTGGCAGTTTTTCCAAGCATGACATTTTCTTAATAATGGAAGGCTTCAATGCCAAGGTTGGGTATGTTCCAGAGGGGGAGCCGTGTCAGTCTAATTCAGCAAAACAAACAAGGAGTCCTGTGGCACTTTTAAAGACTAACAAATTTATTTATTGCATGAGCTTTCATGGCAGAAAATCCCACTTGGCTTCAAAGCATCTGACGATGTGGGATTCTCTCCCATGAAAGCTCATATGATAGATAAATTTGTTAGTCTTTAAAAGTGCCACAGGACTGCTTGTTTGAAAGGTTGGATATGACAACAGCGTGAAAAAAGCAATGGTCAAGTGCAGCCTTCACTCACTCCCAAAGTCAGAATCATGGAAGACTGGTTGAATTGTGCATGTTATCAGGCCCATATCACTACTCCCACACAAATAGGGCCAGCCCTGCCATATACATGAAGTAGTGGGTCGCCTAGGGCACCAGGCTTTAAGGCGTGCCAAATTAGATGGAAGTGAATTTTTTTCTCTATTTAAAAAAATATATTAATATGTTATCATTTTTCTCTATATTGAATGTGGGTAGGGAGGGGGCACCAAAGTCATAGTTGGCCTAGGGCACCAGAAACTCTTGAGCCAGCCCTGCATACAAAGACATCCAGAAAGCAACTTGGAATTCCTCAGATGGAATTGCCAGGAGCAAGACTGACCAATTGACCATCTGTGTACTGGAAGGAAATTCAGATCAACTCTCCAGCATATCAGAGCATAAAAGAGCTGCCATTGGAAGCTGTTATCATTTGTATGTGGCAGGACTGTAGATCAGACTTAAAGAAAACGAAATCCCGCAAATCACCGAGAAAGCTGACGGTAAAAGACTAACAGATAAGACTTTCTAACAGCAATTTCAAATTGAACTGAATAATGGATTTCAGATGGTTAAAAATAACCACAAATAGGTTTTCTTGACACAAAAACTTTTCACAATGAAAATTTCACAGCCTCACCCCCCCCTTGATTTTCTTCACACCCCCCCTATGGATGCACGCCCCCCAATTTGTGAACTACTGATTTAAAAGAAAAAAAGAGAAGTTTCTAGCCATCCTGGTTGCAGGGAAAAGCCTGAAAATGTGGCCCTGAAAAGCTTCAAAATCAGAAAGCAAAGAAAACGAAGACAAAATGTGTGTTTTTAAAATCCCTTGCTTTGGGGGCCTTTGAGCAAATGGGGAAGGTCTGCTGTGCTGGGAAGCAGAATCAAGCCCCTTCTCTTTGCTTATGTTTGGAAGGAACTTCACGTACTTACTTGGAAGGGGACAGTGGCGGTGTTAGCTGCTGACCATCTTTGCTCTCTTAAGCTTTGACCTGTACCTCGATGGGCCAGCCAACATGAGTTAAAAGCATGATTCCACTCGAGTGAAGGGGCTGCATGGGTGGGCAGGACTCAAGGTAGGGGTGATACTTGAGTTATAACTCAGGTTAACTTTACAAGACCTTCAAGCACTACACACACTTCTGCCAAGTCCAAGTTCTCCTCTCCCTCCCCCAGGTGTAGTGTGGACGCTTGCTGTGCACAGGTGTAGACGGTTCAAAGGCTGTGGAGTGTCCAGTCCTTTCTGTATGACCATTTAAAATGGCCACAGAGATGACTTGCCGCTGCTTGTCACTCTCCTGCAGCCCCCAGCACCTGCTCACAATTGGCTTTCAAAAGGTCTAGTTTTGCATCATATTTTCAAGCACTTTCTTTCCTCATTCCAAGCAAAGCCTGCTGCAGAACCCCTCTGTCTTCCAGCATCCTTGCTCCCTGACAGCCCTCTGCTGGAGCATCCATCCCTGAGCCCCCAGCACCAGGGATTGGTAACTTGGGTATTGACTGTGAGGACAACATTTTTAGGATCCACACAGCTGAACCACTAGCTATTGCACTGACCATTCTGTTTGAAGGGCTAGTCCCTTAGGAGAAGGTCCTTGAAGTCACTAATGATACCAGACGTGACTTTGCAGTTGCTTTCTTCAGACCTCAAAGGACCACTTTGTCTAAAACACGCCGACCTGCGGAGGGAGCTTCCTGGCATTTCACAGCATCTCCGACTAGCTATTCTCACCTAACCAGAGCTGAGCCATTCTTATGGGGGGGACAGCGGGCAGACAGAGTTCTAGATACACCAATTCATGTGACAATGGGAACGACTCACAGGAAGAGTCACTTTGTCCTAACACCGAACAAGGAACTTTCTTATAATAAGGAAAGCATTAGTAACCCTGTCCTGTCTCTTTAACTGCTTCTCTAGAGAGCTGGCCTCTCCTGCCTGGTTCCTTGTTACAGATTTAAAGACACAACACACACACGTATTCACAGTCGGCAGTAAGGCAAATAAATCAGCAGTTCTCAAACTCAACTATTGGCTACTCTGCGGTCTGGCCTCTCTTTCTTGTTAAATAACGTCGAAAGGTTTCAGTTTTCTCTGGATGCAGAATGAGAGAAACAACGAAACCCTGGAAAATATCAACCAGGTGGGAAAACCATTTTCTATTCCGCTCTGGTTTTGAGCCCTTCTGATAATGCTGGCCTAACCGGATACAGCACATCAGCGGCTAGTGAAAGAATCACAGTGCACCAACTTCTGTTGCTGAGATGTGCCAGGCAGCTGTATGTGGACAGACAATTTAGACCTTCGTACAGTCAGGGCTTCTTGCTGGCTGCAGAGGCGCTGTCTGTCTGCAAGGTGCAGTTCTGCATTCCCAGCTGCCTCAAAAGAAACAGAATTAAAAAAAACAATAAATCCTGAAATATTCTTTTCAAGGGGGAAAAGACTCTGGGTCCTGCAGACTGGTGGCTGACGCTTGGTTGTTTTCATTGTGATCTGCAGACTCAAGCTATATGTCTCAGCGGGTTTATATGTCTGTGTTTATCTAAAAAAATTCTGCTTCTGCCTTTACATCTACATCATACCAGGGTTTATTGGATGTTTTGGTAGTGAAGCCTGGGTTCTTTTCAAGCTGTGCACATTAGAAATACCAGATCCCTGGTATTGTCCTGGAGTGGAGGGAGGGAGGGATCTCCCTTTAGCTTCAGGGAACACATGATTTTCATCACACAGAGACAAGGGAAAGTGGGGAGGGGATGGGAAAGACAAGAATAAAGGAGGGCAAAAATTGGAGAAAGAATGCAGAGAAGAAAAAAAGCAAGGCATCTTGTGACACTTTTAAAGAGTAACAAATTTATTTTTCGCATGCACTTTCGTGGGTGAAGTCCCACTTCATCAGATGCCAGAAGGCTTTTTTCGCCCTCTTTTCCCTGCTTTTCCTCCATCCTTCCTGTTTTCCCTAGGGCTAGCCCATTGTCAGATGAAATGAAACACCTAGACTAAATGAATTCCAAAGGGGTAGCCGTGTTAGTCTATTGTAGAAAGACAACAGAGTCCTGTGGCACTTTTAAAGACTAACAGATTTATTTATCGCATGAGCTTTCGTGGGAGAAAATCCCACTTCGTCAGACGCTTTGAAGATAGGAAAGTTACAGAGTGGGAGGAAATTAAATGCAGGGGAGTGTATGACATAGCATCAGGTCAGGCTGTAACAGCAAATCAAAATAGGTGTTAGGATTCAAACACTGGGGAACAGCACATAGAGGAGGGGGAGGTCAAATCACTTGTTGTAATGCGAGAAAAATTCATAGTCCCTGTTTAACCCCAAAACAACTGAGTCAAATTTGCATATAAATTCGAGTTCTGCAGTCTCTCTTTGAAGCTGTGATTTGTTATTCATCTGTTTCAACACAGCTATTAACAAGTCGTCAAGGGAGTGAGCAGGGAGATTGAAGTGTTCCCCTATTGGTTTTGCAGTGTTGCAATTTCTGATGTCAGATTTGTGTCCATTTATTCTTTGGTGCAGAGACTGTCATGTTTGTCCAATATATAAGGCAGAGGGGCATTTCCGGCACATGATGGCATAAATCACATTGGTGGATGAGCAGGTGAACGAGCCCTTGATGGAGTAGGTGGCTTGATTAGGCCCTGTGATGGTGTCATCAGTGTAGATATGAGGGCAAAGTTGGCAGCGTGGTCTGTTGCAGGGATATGTTCCTGCTTTAGTGTTTCTGTTGTGTGATCTGTAGTTGCTGGTAAGTATCCTCTCCCATGAAAGCTCATGCAATAAATAAATCTGTTAGTCTTTAAAAGTGCCACAGGACTCTGTTGTCTTTCTAGACTAAATGATCATGCCCAGAGGAAAAATATCACCTACCTGTAACACTGTGTTAGCCCATTGACTTCAGTGGTGTTATCCCACATCTACAAGAGCGTGAAACTGAATTTGGCCTAAAGTGCCTGGTTTCTTATAATCGTTCTCTTCTAGAACATCTGTTCTTATTATTATGCTGAGATTCATTAGTGAAACTTGGGGCTGGCACTACACAACCGCAGCGGAAGATACCATCCTGCCTCAAAGATACCCCAGTATCGCACTCTCCGTGTTCCTGCAGTGTCACAAGTCGGGCTTAATGTGACTTGAGATCAGGAATAAACACCTGCAAATGTGCTCCAGAACACAAAGATCCCACGGCCAGAGGCAAATGTCGCCAGCAATGGAGAGGCAGGGTGTTGGGACACAGGTGGCACAGCACATGTGTGCAGAATGGTGTTCACCCAGCACATTTCTCACCGGTCATGCCCTGGCAAGAGCTGCTCTGTAATTAGAATGGCAACAGAGCTGCTGGCTACAGTGACCGGTTCTGTAGCAGCTCACCAGCTCCCTGCTGCCTCTTCAATTTACCTGTTGCTTGTGCTGTAGCATGAGCCGAAGATCAGAGAGTGCACCAAAGGAACACACCCCGATAGGGTAGAAAGCAGCTGGTTCTGAGCCGGGGTTGCTGCCACAGCCAAAAGGAAACACTCCATTAAGATCATTGCAACATGATGATGTATATGTGATAAGCCCTAACTCCAGTTGTCTGCAACAGAGATCGTCAGGGCTATTCCACAGCCCACACAGGCACAAAACTCCTTGTATCTTTGGTGGGAGTCATTATGGACTAAATCCTCCGGTGGCTTCAGACAGCTCTTTGTGGCTCCCCCAGTGTGAAGCTGCCCTGAAGCTAACCCAAAGAGATCTGCCATGGGAGCTGGAACTGCATATGTCAGCTGAGTTATCTCATCTGGCAAGTCCCCCTTGCTTTGCTCCCACACACGCTGAAGGAGTGTAGTTAGGGGGAGCAGCTTCTGGTGAAAGTGGGAATCTTTACACTCAGTCCCCAAGAAGGACCTGCACAGAGGAGACCAAGTTTTGCACAGCCACGCCATCCCTCAGTAACAGAGACATATGGAGTACCTGTGTCCGTGTGCTGGACGCTTTGATTCACGTGATGAATATCGCCAGGTTGGGCTCCCTTCTATGATAAGCTTTCCTAGCTAACTCATGGAGCTAGTGACCAGAACATTGATCAAGAGAGTCACGGGTGTTGCAGAACTGGAGGCTAAAGCTGAAGGCAAGAATGTGGGTGATCACAGCCCAGCATTCCATACAGGGTCTCTTGAAACCCCTCTCTCCAAAATTAATTCTGAAGGCCCCACAAGAAAGCTGGCACAGTCAAAGAAAACCTACCAGGAAGGACTTGAAGACCTGGGGAATGTGGAATTCAGATCACAAAAAATTTACAAGAGCAATTTAAATGTGAAAGAGAGAAATTTCTAAGTGACAGGGGTCATTCCAACCCTGCAAATACCTGAGAATCTAGAAATTCAGAGTGGGCTCAAAATGTCAATGTGGGGACTCCCCAGGCCCAGCAGAAAATCCTGCCCATCTCCTGGAACTCTAGCTTGGACCAAGACTCAGGATGTGATCTCACTGTGTCTGCCATTGCTCTGTGTCTGGCCCACCCTTCCTTCTCCCAGTGTTTCAGTCCCCTCATTGGGGTGAGCTCTGGAATTAACACAAGCAGGATCAGGGAGGAACACAGACGCCCCGCAAAAGTCTCTATGTGTCTCTGCAGCCCAGGAAGGAAGGAAGCAGGCTGTGATCCTCCTCCCCACATCCATACAGCTGGGCTCCATGCCAGCCACGGATGTCTAATTCCAGTGTAGACATGTCCCAGGCATCTGAATGGCCTGCTTTGGGAACTCCAGCTAAGCTCTTCCCACTCTTTCTGTGTCCAACTCACTATCTCCTTGGAATGGAGACACGCCTTTTGTCCTATGGTAGTTTGCAGTGTTGTGAGGGTATTGATCCCAGGATGTAAAAGCGACACTCTGAGTGAGATAATATCTTTTATTGGACTCCTGTCTCTTGCACCAACACACATCGGGAAATGAGTCAGTTCTCACCTGACCTGGCAGAGAACTGAGAGATGGCATCAGAGTCAAAAGTTCACTGCCTGCCAATCTCAGTGAGTCAGAGAATCCCAGCTCCAACTCAGCACTTGTCTGGGCTCTTTCACCCCTACCACATGATGGTTAATTACAGCTCCCGGTTATTGTTCTGGTCCCCTGCCAATTAGCTACACAGCATCGAAGGCAGGCTAGGTACCTTACAAACAAGGGGCCTGATTCTGCTTAGCCTTTGATGTCAACACCAAGGCTTAAGACATTGTGAATCAGGGCCCCCCAAATGATGAGATTTTACAATATGATATAGAATCATAGGGCTGGAAGGGACCTCATGAGGTCATCTAGTCCAACCCCCTGCTAAAAGTAAGACCATTCCCACTAAATCATCCCAGCCTGAGTATTGTCTAACCGGACCTTAAATGTCTCCAAAGATGGAGATTACACCACCTCCCTGGGTAACCCATTCCAGTGCTTCACCACCCTCCTAGGGAGAAAGTTTTTCCTAATATCCAACCTTGACCTCTCCAGCTGTAACTTGAAACCATTGCTCCTTGTTCTGTCCTCTGTTACTACTGAGAACAACCTAGCTCCCTCCTCTTTGGAGCACCCCTTCAAGTAGTGGAAGGTTGCTATCAAATCCCCCATCAGTCTTCTCTTCTGCAGACTAAATAAGCCTAGCTCTTTCAGTCTCTCCTCATAAGTCATGTGCCCCAGCCTCCTAATCATTTTCGTTGCCCTCCGCTGGACTCTTTCTAATTTGTCCACATCCTTTCTGTAGTGGAGAGCCCAACTGGACACAGTATTCCAGATGCGGCCTCACCAGTGCCGAATAGTGCTTGCATGACATCAATGACAGGGTTAATGCCCCGGACTGCCAAGTGGACTGACTCAGACACTGTTTCTCAATACAGAAGTTATTAGCAGCTCTTAGAACTAGCCACGTGAGGGTATTTATTAATGAAGTGCCTGATGCCTCCCAGCCATATAGTTACCACTTGCACCAGCCTGCCTCAGCCTCCGCATGGGAAAAATCCCTGCAAAAACTCCATGTTCAGCACTTCTCTGATTAACCACACAGCCTTAGTCTGGGCCTGACCCTTGATCCTACTGCCCTGCTCTGCGGCCAGTCCCTGATACCACAGACCTCACCCTGGACCAGTCCCTGACACACGTTGTGTAAAAGATCACCAAGGAGGCAGGAGCAACAAACCAATCAACTGCAATATTATCAGAGATCCTCATTGCTTTGGCAATGGAAAGGGGCTTAAAAGTGTGTAAATCACATAGGGTTCATCTACACTTATAAATTAGGTCGACTTAGGGAGGCTTAAGTCGACCTAAACTACTCCGCGTCCACACTGGGCTTTCCTTAACTTGACTTAAGCATTTCCTTAAGTCAACTTCAGGAAAAGTTAAGCCGACTTAATAACACCTCATTTTAGGTTGACTTAATGCTTAAATCAACCTTATTAGGTCGACTTACGCCAGTGTGGACAGGGATTAGCTCCTAAATTGACCTTATTAAGTCGACTTGAAGTGTTAAGTTGACTTAATAAGGTCGAAAAGGGGTTATGTCTACACTAGAAAATTTGTTGATTTTTGTTGTCAACTTAATAAAGTTGACTTAACTTTTCTAGTGTAGACATAGCCATATATACCCATAACTCTCTACACTGTGCAAGAGGTATCAAGGGGCCTTTGTTTAAATCAGAAAATCAGACCCCTGCACACTGATTCTCTCCAAACTTGTCTTAGTTTTTAAGCCCCATTGAGCTGTACAAAATCTAAAGTTACAGACCCTGGAAACTGCCAGAGACATTCACAGCTGAGATAACCTTATGTTCATCTCAGGATTGCCTGGAGTTTGAAGCTGTCTTGATGTGAAAATGTCTGAGATCAAGATGTTTTGTTTATATTAAATACATATTTCTCTCTGAAAATGATCTTCCAGCATCCTCTGGGCTTTTTCCTTTCAGCCAGGCCTGGATCTGAAAAAAGATCTGTTCTCATGAACTTCCCAACCAATGTTCCACATCGAAGCAGATTTGATAAGTTCAGATAAAGACTAGACTCAGATTTTGTCTCTTTTTTAAAAAGTTGCACTCACTCTTTTAATCCATTTAGTTGAACTGGCACAAACTCCCAGTGTAGAGGCACTTAAATGGGGGGAAAATCCGGCTTAGTAAATCACAAATTAGCCACCCTAAATCAATTGAAATGAGGTTGAAACCAGTTTGAGTGTCTACATTAGGTTTGCACCATTTAAACTAGACCAATTTAAAATCGCCTTAACCAGGTGAAACTTTTCTAGTATAAACAAATAAGGAGGCCTGTGGCACTTTTAAAGACTAACAAATTTATTTATCGCACAAGCCTTTGTGGGAGCTCATGCAATACATAAATTTGTTAGTCTTTAAAAGTGCCACAGGCCTCCTTGTTTGTTTTGCTGAACCAGACTAACGCGGCTACCTCTCTGGAACTTTTCTAGTTTAGTTATAGCCTCAGAGAGAGCCTCCCCAAATGGAACCTCAACCCATTCAGCATCAGCCAAAGCCCAAAAAGCACTATGTTCAGCTCTTCCTACCTAAAGCTCAGGCTATGTACACGCGATCAGATTAAAGCGCAACATGGCAATCGCGCTATAAAAAACACGTGACCTTTATTGCGGGATACCACGTACACACGTCACTCCTTGTAACGCAACAGAATTCTTTGCAATATCGCGGTGTAGCGCAATGAATTCTGGGCACCTATCCCACAGTTCAGTTTTCCCTCAATCTGCGCTTGGAATCATGGGATGAAGGAAAGGAATGCAAAGCGCCATGCGTAAAAATCTCAGTTTCCCGTGGTGCACTGTGTTCCCCTTGCGTCTTCCTCATTGCCAATAGCAACTCATGCCTATTTTCAACAGTGCAGTGATGCACTACTTGTGAGCAATCACAACAGCGACAGCATGGATCCTGCTCTGATCTCCACTGTCACCTTCAGCATTCTAAATACATCTCGACTGGTTGCTCAGTATGCAATGAGCTCCGAGTCAGACGAGGACGCTGAGGAGCAGGGGCTGATCGATGCCATGCAGAGCAACAGCACCGCGTTGCTCAGCTCCTTCACGATCATCTGCACATGGTGCAATGCCGTTTCTGGTCGCGAGAGACGAGCACCGAGTAGTGGGACCGTATTGTTATGCAGCTGTGGGATGACGAACAGTGGGTACAGAACTTTCGAATGCGGAAAGCAACCTTTCTGAAACTGTGTTCAGAGTTGGCCCCTGCCCTGCGACGTAAAGACACCAACATGAGGTCAGCCCTAACCATGGAGAAGCGTGTTGCGATTGCTGTCTGGAAGATGGCAACTCCTGACTGCTACCGGTCGGTTGCAAACCAGTTTGGAGTCGGGAGGTCCACCGTCGGATAAGCCCTCTCACAAGTGTGCCGAGCCATCAATCGCGTTCTGCTATGGAGGACGGTGACGTTGGGCAATGTTCGTGAGATTGTGGACGGCTTTACTGCCATCAGATTCCCTAACTGCAGGGGAGCCATAGCCGGCACACACATCCCTATTTTGGCTCCAGACCATCTCGCGACCGAGTACATCAACGGGAAGGGCTACTTCTCCATGGTGCTGCAAGCACTCGTGGATCACAAGGGGCGTTTCACTGACATCAATGCTGGGTGGTCGGGAAAGGTGCATGATGCCTGCATTTTCAGGAACATCGGTCTGTACTGGAAGCTGCAAGGGGGTACCTTCTTCCCAGATCAAAAAATTACAGTGGGGGATGTGGAGATGCCCATAGTCATCCTTGGAGACCTAGCAAACCCACTGATGCCATGGCTCATGAAGCCGTACACCGGGAACCTAGATCGCAGCAAGGAGCTGTTCAATTACAGATTGAGCCGCTGCAGAAGGACTGTGGAGTGTGCCTTCGGCCGTTTAAAAGGGCGCTGGTGATGTTTGTATGGGAGGCTGGACTTGGCGGAAGACAACATCCCTGCTGTGATTGCGTCGTGCTGTGTCCTTCATAACATTTGTGAAAGTAGGGGAGAAAAGTTTTCCTCGGGGTGGGCTATGGAGGCACAGCGCCTCGAGGAAGCATACGAACAGCCAGCCAC
The DNA here is from genome assembly GCA_007922175.1 of Pelusios castaneus. Classification (NCBI taxonomy): domain Eukaryota; kingdom Metazoa; phylum Chordata; order Testudines; family Pelomedusidae; genus Pelusios; species Pelusios castaneus. Next base: position 7,854,815 of record ML685803.1, read on the forward strand.
TAGGAGTATTAGGGGGGCCCAAGGAGAAGCTGCTCGCATAAGGGAGGCACTCAGGGACCATTTCAATGATGCCCTCCCCTAGTTAACTTCCAGGACGCATCAGGTGCACCTTATGAGATTTTCAATGTGTACAAATAAAGCCACTCTTCAAATTATTTGTCACTGTTTTTATTAAAACCTAAAGTGGGGGGGTTACAGGTGGGTGTTGCTGCAGATCTCTAAAAAGTAGCTCTGGGGGGGACTGGATGTTGCAGTGTACCAGGGGGACGGGTGGCCTTCAAAGAAATTCTTTGAAGGACTACGGGGTGTGGGAGGCAGACACGGCTGAACTGTATGGAGTGGAGCCAGTACATTAATCGCCTGGGTCTGCAAAGCAATCATGCTCTTGAACAGTTCTGTTTGCTCCTTCATCACGCTTATCAGTTTGTCCCTGTGTTTCTGCCTCCTCTGTTGGGATGCCTCTCTCCAGGCTCGATTCTCCCTCGCGGATTCCTGTGCTGTTTTCAGCAGGTCCTGAAACATATTCTCCCTGTTTCTTCGAGCATGCCGCCGAATGTTTCTCATGCGGTCAGCTGGGGTAGACACCGGCCTTGTGAAGGTTGAATCTAAAAATAATAATAATAATAAAGCTGTTGTTAACACAGAGCCTAGATAACCAATGTAACCTTCCAGTAGCACATTCCACTGGAAGGTGCAGGGCAGTCAACATTCTATGCTTCGCTGAAGCGGACAAGGTACGTCCTAATAGAAAGCTTACTGGGGGCTAACATTCTGCACAGGGCACACAGATGGAACCCGATATCTCTCTCCTCAGAATGCCCCTGCCAGATAGAATACATATCCTACATGCCACCGGTTGCAAGCCAGGACCATATGCTGCTGAACTGTGCGCTGCCATGGTTCCCAGGGCTGTGCTTTGCAGCTGGCGAGGCAGAGTATCCGTCTTTGGGAGCGTAGACACAAACGCTCTCCCATCTAACCTGAGTAGTAGGCTCTGGAGGTACATCGAGGAAACCTTTACTGACTTAAATACAGATGATTTTTTGACAATCACTGCTTGTGTTGATGCACTTCTAATGAATGCAGAGTAAAGAGCGTGCACAGCGGGGACCGAGACAGCAAGCACCCCCGCCCCAGACAATGATATTTTAGCAGGAGCCATAGATGCACAAAAGAGAAACTTACCGGAACCCCCCTCTGCCGCCTCAGAGGACACGCTGCAATTCATGTCTTGGGTGGACGTCTCAGCGGGGGTGCAGAAGAGCTCCTGGCTACACGCTGTTGCGCTTTCCTCCAGGTCATCCTCCATCTCCTCCTCCTCATCGATCACATCCTCATCCTGCTCGGGTCTGGCATTCACTGGATGAGGGGGGGGCCGATGTGTCCACGGGACTCTTTGCAGTGGTTGTGGGGTCCCCACTGAGGATGGCTTCGATCTCCTTATAGTACCTGCATGTAGCAGGCACTGATCCCGAACGGCGGTTTGCCTCCTTCGCTCGGTGATAGGTTATTCTTAGCTCATTCACCTTTGATCTGCACTGCACAATGTCTCTATCATAACCTCTCTCTGACATGGCCCGAGAAATTATGCCAAATGTATCATAATTTCGCCTGCTGCCACGTAGCTGCGCCTGCACAGCGGACTCTCCCCAGATGCTGATCAGGTCCAGCACCTCTGCCGTGCTCCAAAGGGGTGCGCGTCTTCCACGACGGGCTGCCATTGCTACTGATGATCGGAGCTGCATTCCACTCCACGAGAAAGAGAACAGGAAGTGAAACAGACGAGAAATTCGAAAATCCTGTGAATCTGATCAGGGCGGGGACTGTTTCGTCACGGCCACAGAGCGGGTGGGGGAAGACCAGCGAGGACGACTTTGGAATGCTGGGACACTTCCAGAGGCCAATCATTGCGCGGTAAGCATACACACGAGTGGAAAGGCACAACAGCTGTTCCATGTTAACTGCTACCACCGTCGTCGAGGTGGTTTTTGTATTGCTCTACAACAAGGCAGTTAACGCTCAACAGCCCTATTGCACGTGTGTACGCTGTTGTTGGTATAGCGCGGTAATGATTGTTAATGCACGATAAAGTGATCGTGTGTACAAGGCCTCAGGCTGAGAGGGAGATGGCCAGTTATGCAAGAGTGGTGGCTCAAAGCTGTGTGGACTCTCCCAGGTGGAGGGAAGTGGCTTTTATTTGAGCTCCCCATGCATTATTGAGTCACTCTTTTGTTTAGCCAGCACTGGGGTGGGTTCTGAGTTATTACAGAGAATTGTTTATTGGGTGACTGGCTGTTGAGACTTGCCCACGTGCTCAGGCTTTAACTGATTGCCATATTGGCACCGGGAGTCAGGAAGGAATTTTCCCCAGGGCAGATTGGCTAGCAGTCTGGGGGTTTCTTGCCTTCCTCTGTAGCACGGGGCATGGCTCACCTACCAGTGAATTCTCTGTATCTGAAAATCTGTAAATCATGATTTGAGAAGGTAAATAACTCAGTGATAGTTTTGAGGCTTATTGCTGGAGTAGGTGGGTGAGGCTTTGAGGCCTGCATTGTGCAGGAGGTCAGACTAGATGATCGTACTGGGCCCTTCTGACATTAGAGTCTATGGCTATGTCTACACTTGAAAGTTAGGTCGACTTAAGGATGCTTAAGTAGACCTACAGAACTCTGCGTCCACACCAGGCTTTCATTGAGTCAACTTAAGGGCTTCCTTTAATTGACTTAATAACTACCGCTGTTTAGGTCGACTTAATGGCTAAGTCGATTTTTTAAGTCGACCTAAAATCGTGGTGGATGCCCTAGGTCGACTTAGTTCCCTAATTTGACCTAGGGCAGGGGACAGGGAGAGGGCAGCTGTGGCTGCCTTCTTCCCAGGACCTGTCCGGGTCCCAGGGAGAAGGGAGCCCTAGCTCCCTTCAGCCAGGGAGTCATGGGTCCATTGTCCCCAGGGGCTGGGAGCCATGGCTCTTGGTCGACTTGAGTCGAGTGTAGACTCTGTAAGTCGACTTAACAAGGTCGACTTTATGTTGATTTACGTTGACCTTGTTAAGTCGACTTAATTTTCCTTAAGTCGACTTAAGCAGCTTGCTTAAGTCGACTTAAGAAAAGTGTAGTGTAGATGCAGAATAAATTAAGTCAACTTAAGCAAGCTTAAATCGACTTAATTTACAAGTGTAGACGCACACTCAGAGAGCAAACTACACACTAGCCTGTGTCATCTGGGTTCCCTACTCGCCCTTTGCTCCTGTCTCCTCCTCACTATGCGGGGTTAATATGGCATCACCCTGGCTAGCACGTAGCTCTCCCATGAGTCAGGTAGTAATTATTCCCTTCACAAGAGGCTGCAAGCTCCAATCTCCTTATGACCTGCAATTTCCCCTTTGGCTGCTTTGCAGCAAAGCTCCTCAGCGAAAGAGCTTAAGCCATTATCACTGGCCAACGGCACTGCTGGCTTGCCTGCCAACACAACCCCCCGAGAGCTGGCCTTTCCCAGCCAGCCAGCTCAAGGAATGCTAGGACAGTGCTCAACCAACAGACATATGTCGGCAGTTGGCCAGAAGCCCAGGGGCTACATACGAATTACAGAGCAGATTTCCATTGGTCTCGTGTTTAATAACAAGGTGAGGCCCATGAAGATCACAGATCTCAGCCTGCAGGCCAGCCTGGCTGCTCAGGACAGTATTTCAAGCTGGGACCAGTAGACCATAGTTCAGTGGGGAGGAGAAAGGCTGCAGGCGGCATGCACTTCCTTGTGAGCTGCACTCTGCCTCTTCCATCTTTGGAGAACTGTGTCCTCACGTGCACAAGGTGCAGGGCACAGATTCACCCAGGCAGCCCATTTTCTTGCCTCTGATTTGAGGGATGTAGCCCTGTAACTAAAAGGAGATCCTGCTCTGTGCACACTGTACCTTTAGACTGTACAGGAGTCTCTCAGCCTGGGGCACTTGTGAGACAGCTGTCATTACTGTGTTTTAATACAGGGGCAGAAATGTTATGCGGTGAATCATTGTGCGTGTCTCTCTCTCATGGAGTCTTGATATTGGTTCTTTCTCTGCAGTTTTCCTTAGTTTAAAATGAAAGCCACCTATAGTGCTTTTATAACAGGGCTCCGAAACCAAAGGCACAAAAACCAACTATGTACTGCTCTATCTACAGCACACAGGCTCAGTTCCGAGCAGGGACAAGGTGATTCTACCCACCCTGGAACAACTGGCGGATACTGGAATTGCTCTGGTGTAACTCAGAGCAACCCAGAACAGCTGAGATCCCTCCTCCATTTTGGCAGCTGGCCTATGTATGAGAGATGGCTATGCTGGTTTCGTACCACCCAGAGATGGGAAATACTCATCTGTCCTTTTAAGGAAGCTTTCCACCTGCCTTGCGCTGCCGCAGCTGGAGCTCTGGATTATACTTAGATAACCAGCTCTATGGGCAGAGACTGGCTTTTTCTTCTGAGCTTGTACAGCACCTGACACAATGGCAGGGCCTCATTCAGGACTGGGTTACAAGGTGCTACAGCACTACAAATAATAATTAAAAAAATAAAACAGAGCCCCATCTGTACAAAACTGAGACCTAGATTCTCAAAGCTTATTAGGCGTGTCACTCCTCTTGATTTCCGAGGATCTGGGCTTGAGTTCCTTGTCCTGGTCTCCTCTTGGCCCTCAATAGCTCCATCCACTTTTGTGGAGGCTTAGTGTGTTGCCACAACATTTATAAAGTATGGGGCCAACCCTCTCAAGCGCCTGTATCCATCTCCTAACTCCATAAGCAGACCCCTCAATAAAGTTTTGGTGGAGTCCTACAGCTCCACAGCTGTCAGCTTCTCTCCTTTCACATGCGCCATGTGCATGGACAAATCAGCACATGACACCCGTGAAATGCACCTGAGGGGGAGCTGCTGGTGCCCTTTTCCTAGGAAAGCAGGAGCAGAGGATAGCTGCAGGCTGCTCTACCTTTCTTTGGCCTCTCCATCCAATTCTTCTCCTGGGCCTCTTGATTTCATTCATCGCATTCTCCTTTCTAATGAGCAAAGAATTTCCCTTCCTCTTCAGCTTTGTGTCTAATAAATTGCTCATTAAGGCTTCTGCTTTAATTGCTCTGGCAGAAGGCCAGTTGGGCCCAATGTGTTTCCTGTTTTTTCTTTAATTGTTTTAATTGGGGGGAAAAGCAGAATGGTGAGCCTGTGGGTCCCTGATTTGACAGCAAGAGCCACAGAGAGTTCTCGGAGGTTCCAGTGTGTTAAGTTGATTTTAACTTGGAAGGTTGAGCCACTCACTGGACTGATATCCAGGCAAAGGCAGACAACTTTCCAGCAGCACAAACCAGGATAGAAGCACCCATCCATTTCACCTTGCCCACAGGATAGGCCTGGGGTGAAAACCCCACACCATGCATTCAGGAGGGTGGTGGTTGTACGACCTGCTGTGTGTGGCTTGTGAAATGACTCAGGCAGCGTGGATGGGGATTTCTCCAAGCTTTTGCACTCACATGCCTGATGAACAAGTTAGACCAAAAGGACCTGAATCAGACTGAGCTCATCTGCTTCTGCAGCCGGGTGGGGAAAACCATTCATGCAACAGACACAAAGGCAGTGAAAGCTAGAAAATGGAGACGTCATTGTTTATTTTTGTTGCTTGAGGCCTAAACCAGCATCCTCTGACTTTAAGGGAAAGGCTCCCACTGACTTCAGAAAGCTCTAGGTTAACTCAGACACACAGCCCATAACAGTCCAGTGCTTAATTAGTAAAGAAAAACGTGCTGGGGCTCAAAATGGCATCCTCCACACAGCATGACCGTGCACGCACCATACACGTGAGGTCACACCTTGTGTGTACATGCAGAATTTCAGGTGGTACTAAACGCCACAGACAGAAGAGACGCCAGGGCAGTGCCCCAGCATGATAAAATTTGCCAGGGCTGAGTCCTGGCAATCCTTGTCACAGTTTAACCTCTGTATAACACAGAGGTTCTTGAATTGTGCTCTGGGGAGTCACTGCTAGGATGCAGAGCATGGGCTGGGAGTCCTTGGATAGCTGGCTGGTCACATGGGGCTGGCTACTAATTATAGAATAATAGGGGTGGAAGGGACCTCACGAGGTCATCTAGTCCAATCCCCTGCTAAAAAGTAGGACCACTCCCACTAAATCACCCCAGCCAGGGTTTTGTCTAACCGGGCCTAAAAAATCTCCAAAGATGGAGATTCTACCACATCCCTAGGTAACCCAGTCCAATGCTTCACCACCCTCCTAGTGAGAAAGTTTTTCTTAATATCCAACCTTGACCTCCGCAGCTGTAATTTGAAACCATTGCTCCTTGTTCTGTCCTCTGTTACCCTCGAGAACAGCCTACCTCACTCTTCTTTGGAGCACCCCTTCAAGTAGTTGAAGGTTGCTATCAAATCTCCCCTCAGTCTTCTCTTCTGTAGACTAAATAAGCCTAGTTCCTTCAGTCTCTCCTCATAAGTCATGTGCCCCAGCCCCCTAATCATTTTTGTTGCCCTCCGCTGGACTCTTTCTAATTTGTCCACATCCTTTCTGTAGTGGGGAGCCCAAAACTGGACACAGTATTCCAGATGCAGCCTGACCAGTGTTGAATAGAGAGGAATTATCACATCCCTCGATCTGCTGGCAATACTCCTACTGATGCAGCCTAATATGCCATTGGCCTTTTTCGCAACAAGGGCACACTGTTGGTTCATATTCATCTTCTCATCCACCATAACCCCCAGGTCCTTTTCTTCAGCGCTGCTACTTAGCCGATCGGTCCCCAGCCTGTAGCAGTGCATGGGATTTTTTCGTCCTAAATGCAGGACTTTGCACTTGTCTTTGTTGAACCTCATGAGGTTTCTTTCGGCCCAGTGTTCCAATTTGTCCAAGTCTCCCTGGATCCTGTCCCTGCCCTCCAGAGTATCTACCATTCCCCCCAACTTGGTGTCATCCGCGAACTTACTAAGCACGCAGTCTATTCCATCATCAAGATCATTAATGAAGATGTTGAATAGAACCGGCCCGAGGACCAACCCCTGGGGCACTCCACTCGTTACCGGTTGTCAACCAGACATCGAGCCATTGATTCCTACCCGCTGAGCCCATTGATCTAGCCAGTTTTTGATCCACCTTATGGTCCACTCGTCCAACCCATACTTCCTTAACTTGCCGACGAGAATGCTGTGGGAAACCGTATCAAAAGCCTTGCTAAAGTCAAGGTATACCACGTCAACGGCTCTTCCCGCATCCACAAATCCAGTCATCTCATCATAGAAGGAAATCAGGTTGGTCAGGCACGATTTGCCCTTGGTGAATCCATGTTGACTGTTCCTGATCACTCTATTTTCCTCCAAGTGTTTCAGGATGGATTCTTTGAGGACCTGCTCCATGATTTTCCCAGGGATTGAGGTGAGGCTGACCGGTCTGTAGTTCCCCGGATCCTCCTTTTTTCCTTTCTTGAAGAGAGGTACTATATTTGCCTTTTTCCAATCCTCTAGGACCTCCCCCATTCGCCACGAGTTCTCAAAGATAATGGCCATTGGCTCTGCAATCACTTCAGCCAACTCCCTCAGCACCCTCGGATGCAGTTCATCCAGCCCCATGGACTTGTGCACCTCCAATTTCATTAAGTGTTCCCTAATCTGACTTTCCATCACTGAGGGCCGCTCTCCTCTCCATTCCACGTTACCCCATGTAGTAGCCTGGGAGCTGGCCCTCCCTGTGAAGACTGAAGTAAAAAAAGCATTGAGTACTTCAGCCTTTTCCGCATCATCCTCCACGAGGATGCCTGCCCCATTCAGTAAGGGACCTACACCACCTCTGATCCTTTTCTTGTTGCTGATATACTTATAGAACCCCTTTCTGTTGTCCTTCATATCTCTTGCTAGCTGCAACTCCAATTGTCCTTTGGCCTTTCTGATTTTATCTCTGCAGTCCCGAGCAATATCTTTATACGCCTCCCTTGTCATCTGTCCAAGCTTCCACTTCTTGTAAGCTTCCCTTTTATGTTTCAGCTCCCCGCAGAGTTCCCTGCTAAGCCACGCTGGTCGCCGTCCACATTTGCTGTTCTTTCTGCACATCGGAATGTTATCTTCCTGTGCCTTTAACAGGGTTTCTTTAAAATACAGCCAGCTGTCTTGGACACCTTTCCCCTTCAGATCAGCCTCCCAAGGGATCCTGCGCATCAGCTCCCTAAGGGAGCCAAAATCTGCTTTTCTGAAGTCCAGGGTGTGTGTTCTGCTTCTTTCCTTCCTTCCATTGATCAGGATCCTGAACTCTACCATTTCATGGTCGCTGCTACCCAGGTTGCCATTTACTTCTACTTCCCTGATCAATTCTTCTCTGTTTGTGAGCAATAGGTCTAGAGGTGCAAGGCCCCTAATCATCTCCAGCTCATAAATTACACTAGAAAACCAACAGAGTCTTGTGGCACTTTTAAAGACTAACAGATTTATTAATCTTTAAAAGTGCCACAAGACTCTGTTGTCTTTCTACAATAGACTAACACGGCTACCCCTTTGGAATTTGACTAGAAAACCAGTTCCAAAACACACATCCCTGCATCACCTGTGCCAGGTAGGCAGTTGTTGCCATTTGCACAGGGAACTGATAGCATCGCAAATGGGCAGATGACTGGGACTGCCCCATTGTGAGTGGGAGGGAAGATGGTGGCAGGCCAATGGAGAATGGAAGAGGAGATGGGGGCAGGGTAATGGGGACTAGAAGAGGAGATGGGGGCAGGGCAATGGGGAATGGGAAAGTAGTGCCCACAGAGAACTTCTGTATTAAAGTGGTTCACACTATGCTGAAGTTAGAGACACCCCTCCTGCCTCCCATCCCAAGTACTCATAAACCATGGCAATTACAAACAAGAGCAATGAGCTAATGTTAGGGCAGGAATGAACTCAGCCCGTCCTGTTTAAAATGAGTTCAGCACAGGTTTATGCTCTGCATGTATAGCCCCACTCCCTGGAGGGAAAGGAGTGGCACAGAAATAAGGGGTTTTTTTATCTCTTCCTCCATCTTCTTGGTTCAGAATCCCAGAATACTTCTTTCTGTGACACCACAAAGAGGGGTGCCACCTCTCCAGGTTGTCCCAGGATCATCATTTTTGAGGTAGCTGGCCCAGGAAATCTGGACGACGGCTCAGCACACACTGTCAGCTGGTCAGTTTTATGTGCTTGGGAAGTAATGGGGTTTTTGTACTTCATAGGTGGCAGTTCTAATCACAACTAGGGGGTGTAGTTTGGGTATTTCTGGCATTTTGGGCAGGAGGTTGGACTAGATGACCTCCTGAGGTTCCTTTCATCCCTAATCATCTATGATTCTATGATTTGTGACAGCACCTTCTGGGATGGCTCCAGAGAACCAGGAAGCACTGCATAGACAGGAAACAAAGATATTAAAGCACATTTCCCTGATCAGTGGCCCCCGCAAGCTCTGTCAATGGAATATTCAGCATGGAAATCTGGACTTAAATCAGTTTCCACTTTTCCTTTACAGTTCACTTGCACAATTACTGCTTAAAGACAAAACAAACAAGGAGTCCTGTGGCACTTTTAAAGACTAACAAATTTATTTATTGCATGAGCTTTTGTGGGAGAAAATCCCACTTCATCTACAGCTCTTTTCATCCAAGGACTTTCACAAACATTAAGTAAGCATTAATTCCCATGACAAACAGGTACATTTTACCAATCGCAGTGTTGCCAGGTCTCACAGTTTATTGTGAGTCTCACAATAGTTGGTGATTCTCTTAATGGCCCAGCCCTTTGGCTCCTGTCCTTACATGAGTATCTCACTTTAATTCTTTAAAAGGGAGTTCCTAGCCCTCTGGGTTGCAGAGAAAAGCTTGAGAATGTGAACCTGAAAGGCTCCAAAACCAGAGGAAGAAACATTTTGTAAATGATTTTAAATCTTCTGATTTTTATTCTGATTATTTTTGAGGCCCCAAGTCAAGATTTTTGAGGTTTGATCTTGGGGCTGGCAATATTTCCGATGAGTAAACTGAATCACAGAGGAGTTAATGACTTGCACACAGCATGTAGGGGCAGAGTCAAGCTGGGCATTCTGCCTCCTAGTCCCCTGCTATAATTACTAGCCCATATTCCCTCCCTATGTATTAATATCAATTCACATTACCCTGCTGAAGGCCTCCTGAAAATCTGTGAAAACAGGGACTAATTCACCACGTTACCCCAGTACAGCTGCAATTCACTGAAATCATTTTTGTGGCACCAGCATTAAAAGGGAGTAACTGTGTGTAGGAGGGGGCAGACCCATAGTATGCAGTGAGAAAGGAAGGGACTTTAAGCCAAGTGCAGCACAAAGAAACAGAGCATCCATCGCTCAATGAGCAAGTACATAGTTATAATGCAACACAAGCATCTAGGAAGCACCATGGAATCATTCAAAGCGTCTGACGAAGTGGGATTTTCTCCCACGAAAGCTCATGCGATTAATAAATCTGTTAGTCTTTAAAAGTGCCACAAGACTCTGTTGTCTTTCATGGAATCATTATGAGACTCCCCATCCCTGGAGAAATGAAGTGTTAGGATGCTTTTTAAAAAATTATATATTTAGGAAGTTTTAACAAGTTTACAGATCCCTGCCATGTCATTATTTTGTTTGTGAGCAATAGGTCTAGAGGTGCAAGGCCCCTAGTTGGTTCCTCCAGCATTTGTACTAGGAAGTTGTCCTCAATATTCTCCAAAAACTTCCTGGATTGCCTGTGCACTGCTGTATTATCTTCCCAACAGATTGTCTCTACATAACTGCTTCTAATGGTTAAGCATGACTGCAGATTTATAGCACTTGAGTAATTACTGTTCAGGGCATTGTTTCGGCAATGGGCACTAATCTGTCTGTATTTGATGCTATGATGACTGGTTCTAAAGGAGAACAAGACAGATATGCCAAATGGAGAACTGCAAAGAGAGCTTTCTAGCTGAAACTAGCTTGCCTCATCATAATTAGGATAGATGGTCCTGCTTTGAGCAGGGGCTTGGACTACTAGATGACCTTCTGGAGTCCTTTCCAATCCTAATCTTCTGTGATTCTATGATTTGGGGATGCTGAGAGCAGTGTGGCTTCTCAGACTGGCCAAGAGGAAGCGATACTTAGGGTACACACCAACATCCCACACAAAGATGGATTACAAGCCATTAGAAAAACTATCCCAGATGATGCCATAGCACACCTCATGGCTGAACTTTATGACTTTGTACTCACCCACAATCATTTCAGATTTGAAGATAATTTATACCTTCAAGTCAGCGGCACTGCTATGGATACCGCATAGCCCCACAATATGCCAACATTTTTATGGCTGACTTAGAACAATGCTTCCTCAAGTTTCATCCCAAAGCACCACTCCCCTACTTAACATTTGATGACGTCTTCATCATCTGGACCCATGGGAAGGATGCCTTTGAAAATTTGCACAGAGATTTCAACAATTTCCTCTCCGCAATCAAACTTAGCCTAGAACACTCCATACAGGACATCCACTCTCTGGACACTACAGTGCAAATTAGTGATGGGCACATAAACACCACCCTATACCGAAAACCTACTGATCACTATAGTTATCTACATACCTTGAGCTTTCATCCAAGACACACCACATGGTTCATTGTCTATAGCTAAGCCCTAAAATATAATCACATTTGCTCCAATCCCTCAGACAGAGACAGACACCTTCAGGATCTCTATCAAGCATTCTTAAAACTACAGCACCCATCTGGGAAAGTGAAGAAACAGATTGACACAGCCAAATGGGTACCCAGAAGTCAAGTACTACAGAAGAAGCCCAAGATAAGACAATAGAATGCCACTGGTCATTGCCTACAACCCCAAAGACAGAACTCAATGGCACATCATCAACATCTACAGCCTATTCTACAAGTCTTTAAATCATGATGTGAGGACTTTAATAACTCAGTCATAGGTTAGAAGTTCATTACAGGAGTGGGTGGGTGAGTTTTTGTGGCCTGCATTGTGCGGGAGGTCAGACTAGATGATCATATTGGTCCCTTCTGACCTTAGAGTCTATAAGATCCTTCACTCTCTCAAGCCTTGGGAGACAGACCTCTCCTCGCTTATAGACGGCCTCGCCCCCCACACCGACCTTAAACAGATACTCACCAGCAACTACAGAAATATTAAAGCAGGCACATATCCCTGCAAGAAACCATGTTGCCAACTTTGCACACATATCTGCACAAAAGACACCATCACAGGACCTAATCAAACCAGCTACTCCATCAAGGGCTCATTTACCTTCTCATCTACCAATGTGGTTTATGCCATCATATGCCACTTTATATATTGAACAAACAGGACAATCTCGGTGCAAAAAAATAAATGGACACAAGTCTGACATCAGAAATCACAACATTCAAAAACCAATAGGGGAACACTTCAATCTCCCTGCTCACTCCATTGATGATTTGTTAATAGCTGTGCTCAAATGAATGGATAACAAATCAAAGCTTCAAAGAGAAACTACAGTATTGGAATTCATATGCAGATTTGACACTGTTAACTTAGGGTTAAATAGGGACTATGGATTTTTTTCTCATTACAACAGGTGATTTGACCTCACCTTCCTCTATATGCTGTTCCCCAGTGTTTGAATCTAAACAACTCCTTTGATTTGCTGTAACAGTCTGACCTAATCCTATGACTTACACTTCCCTGCATTTATTTTCCTCCCATTCTGTAAACTCCCCATCTTCAAGTATCTGACAAAGTGGGATTTTTCTCCCATGAAAACTCATGCAATAAATAAATTTGTTGATCTTTAAAAGTGCCACAGCATTCCTTGTTTGTTTTGCTGAACAAGACTGACACAGCTCCCCCCCTGGAACGGATCTGGAGGTATAATACTAAGTTTTAGTAGGTGTACACACATTAGCTCTGATGGAGCTAGTATTGTAGCAATGTAGACTCATGGCCTGGGCGATAGATGAGCATGTAGGGTTTTGTACAGGATCATGCTCAGGAGACATACCCATCTGCCTGACTACGACACCCCCACTGCATGGCTGTTTTTAACACACAAGCTCAGTCAAAACAAGTGTGCCACGTCCCCCAAGCCTCCAGGTCCTGTGTAGATGGATCTGTAGTTCAGTCAAGCTGAGCAGGGCTTCTTCTTTCTGGGTGAGGGGAGGCTCTGATTCTGCTCATGCAGTATAGGCTCCCTGTTTACCATCATCATAAGTGAGACCTAATCACAAGAGCTCCCACCCCCATGCAAGTCTCAGTTGTGATATGCTGGAGGCTCACTGAATGTGGCTCCTAGATGATTGGACTCCACTGGCCAAATCCCAGGAGGAAGAACAAAGAGGGGAGAAAGAGCTTTCTGGAGGGAGGTCTTTGCTGTCAGCAATGGCTGAATTGACTGCCATTCTACCCTGAAATGCAATGGGAGGCCTCTCTGAAATCCTGATGGGAAATATTCATAGCCACGGCTGGATTAGGGCAGAGGCTATAGGGGCTGCAGCCCCTGGCCCCAGCCTAAAGGGGGGCCCTGCCTGTGTGTGCTTGGAGTAATGTCCTGTCCACTTGCCAAGCCCTAAAGGAATTCAAGTGTCCTGATGTTCACCAAGTGTGCTGTTTCTCTCTAAGTCCAAAGCCAAGTAGGAGAGCACAGCACCGCTGCCAATCAGCTGTCAGGCTGGCACTGGCTGGGTATATCTGTATAGAGACCCTTGCAAGGAAGCTGGCAGCACTTGAGTCACAGCTGGCATTGTTCCATGGCTTCTGGGATGAAGAGGCATTCAGAGGCAAGCCAGCTTCGACCCTTGGCTGAATAGCACTTAAGAGGAACACTGAAGGAGTTGTAATGGGAGGATGGGCAGCAGGCAGCCATGCAGTCCTGACATGAGCAATCTCTTCGTAATGAACGGTTTATAGGGGATGGAGGCAATGACAGGTGCTGCATGGCCGTGATTACCCTTGAGACCCACCCTGAGCACTTTAAAGTGCCTTCTGCTAAATGTATGGGCATGTCCTAATTCCTAACCCAGGAGTCCAGGTTAATCCTTAGGGACTGATACTTTCTTACTTGATCAGCTGGGCCGCAGGCTGCTCTGCAAGGGCAGTGAGTGCCTTCTGGTTGTTGGGAGAGGAGGTTGAAACACTCAGGAGGAGCCAGTCCTGACCTACCCATAATCTCACCCTGCTAGGATGCTTCCAGCCCTGCCTTCTACTCTCCTTGCCCTATTGCCCACTGCTGACACCTCTCTCAAGCTAGACTGTGTGTGTCACCCCGTGTGATGAGCAGAGGCAGCTTTTGGGGTAGGTGAAGCAGGCGCCTGCTTAGGGGCCAAACAGTAAGGTGCCCCATTGCCTGCTTCACCTACCCCAAAAGTCACATCTGCCTCCGTCAGCAGCAGGAGGAGGAGCTGGCCCAGGAGGCCAGGGATGTGTATGGGGAGCTGGGGCCAAAGGGGAGGGCCAGAGTGGCAAGGGGGAACTGGTGGTATGTGGGACCACAGAAGGGAGCCCTCGTGGGCCTATAATGTGCCCCACAACAGGTCTTCACCTAGGGCCCCCGATAGCCAAAGGCCACCTCTGGAGATGAGAAAGGAAGATGTGAAATAGCTTCCATGGAGGTGGGTCTGGGAACTGATGAGGTGGCCGGGCAGCAGGAGCACCAGAAGGCCAGGAACATTCTGGAGAAGAGGTGGGGAGGTGTCCAGAAGGTAGGGAGGGAGCATGTTGTCTGTGGGGTGAACAGGGATAAATGGAGAAGGCAGTCGGGAGCAGAGCTGTGTACATCACAGACTTTTTGGTTCAGTGGCAATTATGCAGAAATGGGGAAAAATCATTTTGGACTAAACCAAAAATGAAAATTTTTGACATTTTCAGCACATTGTAAAGTAAAGAAAACTTGCTTGCACTCAAATCAACATTCAGTGTCGGCCATTTTTTAAAAGTATCATGGTTTTCATAAAGTGAAAGGGAATTTTGATATGAAAAGCCTTTCCCAACCAAAAATAACCACATTTCAATTTGAACATTTCTAATTTTTTTTCCCCCTCTACCATTTTGATTTTTTCTTCTCAGTTTGGGTTTGTTCATTTGTTTGTTGCAACTGATGCAATTCAGCAAAGTCTACACAAATTTGTGAAATGTTTTGATGTCACCAACTCTGTATTTTTTCTGAACAAGAATTTGTGGCCAAAACGTTTCACCCAGCTGTAGAGTGGAGCCAAACTGGTACTAATCATGAACATCTCACTAGCCCCTTCCAACAGAGAGGTCTCAAAAGACTATGTCTACACTTACCAAAATTAGTTTGAATTAGTTAATTCAAACTAACTAATTTGAATGAATTTTAGTTAGTTCGAATTAACTGAATGGCCCCACTAGAATGCTAGTTTGAACTAAGCAAGTGCCATGCATGGCACTTGCTTAGTTCGAATTAATCAGTTGCATTAAGGTCAATGTGCCAGTTAGTTCAAACTAAGCAGTTAGTTCGAATTAATATGGCCACATTGAATTAATTCAAAGTAAAATGAGGTTTTACTAATTTGAACTAACTTTTCCTTAATGCAACTTAGAATCATAGAATAATAGGGTTGGAAGGGACCTCACGAGGTCATCTAGTCCAACCCCCTGCTAAAAAGCAGGACCACTCCCCCTAAATCACCCCAGCCAGGGTTTTGTCTAACCGAGCCTTAAAAATCTTCAAAGATGGAGATTCTACCACCTCCCTAGATAGCCCATTCCAATGCTTCACCACCCTCCTAGTGAGAAAGTTTTTCCTAATATCCAACCCTGACCTCCCCAGCTGTAATTTGAAACCATTGCTTCTTGTTCTGTCCTCTGTTACCCTCGAGAACAGCCTAGAACTTAAGTAACTGCTTACGTCAAATTAAGGAACCTCAAGTGTAGACACAGAGTAAATTAAGTCGACTTAATTTACAAGTGTAGACGCACCCAAAGTGAGGCAGTGAACCACTCTGGAGTGACACAGGTGGCACAGAATGAGATGTTAAAATAAATGTACAATAAAAAGAGGAATGTCCCCCAGTGCTGCTTTAGGCTCCTTATTCTCTTGGGAAAACAAAATAATTGAGGATAGAAAGCAAGAGAGGAAGGCATAGATCACCCACAATTTTAAGAGGTAATTATTATTATTTTTCCCACTGCCTGGGCTGACACAGGATCCTGCTCTCATTCACTAAAGTTTGGGATGTTTCCAGTGGCAAAAGAGAATTTTTTTAGAAAAAAATCTCTCTGGAAGACGGATGTTTCATTGTCCTTATTCCCCAGATGGAGAAAGTGAGGTAGCCAGAGGGGAAGGGGCCACCCCAGGATCATATAGTAAGTTGGTGGTAGAACAAGGAATGGAAAAATCCAGAGTTCCTACTTCCAGACCAGTTATGTGCTTTAACCACTAGACCAAGTTCCCGATCACGGATCTGTTTTCTTGGATCCAGACCCTCAGTGAAGAGCACTCCAGGCAAGTGTGCTCAGCCTCAGTTTGTTCAGGATTAACATGTGATTTAGTGCTGGACTCCTCAGCTCTCTGTCATTAGTGCATTATCCTTTATGAATGACTCATCCATGTGAATGTATCCAGGCATGCTGACTGTCTGGCACAGATATTTGTGGGAAATGTCAGCCTCCCTACAGTGGAAGCCTCCCACTAGCTCTGTACAATAGCCTTGCAGGACCATTTCCATATAGAAACACACTGGGAGATGGAGAACATGCACCAAAATCAATACAGCACAGGCCCAGCATCTCCCTTTGCTTTCCAGGCTGTTGTTTCCGAGACACGTTTAGATGAAAGAGTTTCTTCCTCCGGCTGGATACCCCTTCCTCTTTACCATGACGCCAAGTTATGCGATTGTGACACACAGGCCATTGGCATGGAAGTAACTATATCATCATACATTTAGAACTATGATCCCCTGCCAGATACAGATGGGAAGAAGAGACACTAAAGACTTGCTGATCTTAGCTACTCTGATTTCAGTACAAACTCTGCTAAAATCAGCTGAGTGAGTCCAGATTGATGCTGGTGTAGCTGAGGTCAGAATCTGACCCTTATATTTTCAATATAGTTAGTCAATGAGGCTCAACAGACTAGGTTTGCTTAGAGACATCCCACTAACTAGAGATCCTGGCATAGCATCTTTGTGTGGCAGGACTGGGGTGTAAGGGCTCCTAGGGCACGACCCTCAATGCCCCTTACTCTCCATTTCAGTCCAGCCTTTTCCAGGTTCATAAATCACATTTCTCCCCAGCCCAGCCCCGTGAATATTATTCTAACCTTCTTGCTGCTACATGAATTGTTTTCCACCTCTCTCCCACCTCCTAGGCTCTTCCCTTTTCATTTTGTTTATTTATATGTTGTTTTTTGTTGTTTTTTTTTTTTTATAAAAACACTTCAAAAACAGACTTCAGAATGAAACTGCAGAGCTGGAGCTCATTTGCAAACTTGACACAATCAGACTGGGTCTGAACAGGGACTTGGAATGGTTAGCACATGGTTAGTTACAAAAAGTGATTGTCCCTCTTCACACATTCTCACCTTCTAATCAGCTGTATTGAGTGGACCTCATCTACCCTAACTGAATTGCCTTTGCTAGCACTTGCCCTTGTAATTCTTCTCCTTCATCCTGGGATGTGTGTGTGTGTGTGTGTGTGTGTGTGGAGACACACACACTTCTCAACTGTTGTTTCCACTTCATGCATCTGATAAAGTGGGTTGGAGACCACGAAAGCTTATGCCCAAAGAAATTTGTTAGTCTTTAAGGTGAGACAACTGAGACATTACAGCGATGGATGCTCTGATAGAAAGATACTCTTCCAGGCTTTAAGTTCCCTTTCACTCATTAATGACACAGTCCAGAGCAATAGTTAAAAAAAAAAAAACCATTTGGAAAGAAAAAAAGTGAAGCATCCCCAACCCATCAGCAATTTAAAGTCCCCAAGCCATCATTCAAACAAATGACACTTTGCAGCCTTTGAAAAAATTCAGGCTGGTTTTTTTTTTTTTTTTTTTTTTTGGATTGGGGCAGGGAAGAAAGTTCCAGAGCAGAAGTGGCCTCCTTCTTGCAACTCAGAGAGAATGCAAATTTGGGTGGATGTGAGGGGCACATCCTCTCCGGGGCCTCCTTGAACTCCCACCATGCTCTCTCCCTGCAGCTCGTTTGTAACCTCTACCTCCCAAGAGATTCAGATACCTAATTGTCTTTAGGCTGGAGCCTATGCTAAAAAAACTACTCTTTTCTGGTGCTCCCCAAGCCCCACTTTTTAAACAGTCCTGTGGAGACTGTGGGCCAGAACAGCAGCCGAGATGTTAGCAAGAGCTGCCGCTGACCGAGTGCTGAGCATGGAGGAACTGTGTGTATAGCTGCTCTGATTATCTGACAGGTTAATTGACAAGCCTGCAGGTTAGCAGCAGCTGTTGGGTTTAAGGGTGGCACAGAGTTTAACTGATGAGTTGCTCACTGAGCCCAGCTCAGAGGCCCAGGTAAAGAAATTGCCTCAGTGGGGTAAAGCTTTGAAGTAATCTTGTCCTGCCGCCTGCCGCAAGCCGTATGCTGCTGTGGACCAGAACCTCAGCTGAGGTGAATCAGCATAGCTTCCCTTGAAGTCCATGGGTGCGTCTTCACTTACAAGTAAGGTTGACTTAAGGAGGCTTATGTCGACCTAAACTACTCCACGTCCACACTGGGCTTTCCTTAAGTCGACTTAAGGAAAAGTTAAGTTGACTTAATGACACCTCATTTTAGGTTGACTTAAGCCAGTGTGGATGGGGATTAGCGCCTAAAATCGACCTTATTAAGTCAATTTAAAGCATTAAGTCGACTTAATAAGGTTGAATAGGGGCTTTGTCTACACTAGAAAAGTTAAGTCGACTTAATAAAGGCGACTTAATTTTTCTAGTGTAGACATAGCCCATGTGTGCTGATTTACACCAGCGGTGGATCTTAGCCCATCTGGTCAGACCTTCCCATTAACAAATCACATCTTACATTACAGATCATCTTATAGTCCATTGTTCCCCTCTGAGAGTTAGTCCCAGTCTGGTCATTCCAATCCTTACCTACCTTTCTAATGCTTCTAGAGACTGGCAAACATTGGTGCCAATTTCTGACAGGAGGTATCTTGGGCTCAGAGCCTTAAAGGTATTTAGGCACCTCACTGCCACAGATTTCCATGGGAGCAAGGTGCCTAAATACCTTTCAGGGCTTGATAGGGTGACCAGATGTCCCAATTTTATCAGAACTCTCCCAGTATTGGGGCAGCATTGTCTGTTATTACTCCTCCCCCATCCCAATTTTTCACCCTTGCTAGCTCGTCACACTACGTAGGGTCTGGGCCTCAGTCACTAAAAAGTGCTACCTCCTCCAGACCCTCAGCAAGGACTGACACTTACCTGGCAGGAGTGTTGCATGGCCATGGTCCAGCCATGATCTCGGTAATCCTGACAAGGCAGCAGCGTGTGGTACAGGCGCTGGAATCCCCCTCAGTTATTGCTCCCTACTGGAACAGGCACAGGAACCAGCACTGGGAGTGAATGGAGAAATAAGGATGGAGCCAGAAAAATCAAATGCAACATCCTTGCAGTTGGGACCAGGAGGAGCCAGAAGAATAGTAGGGGGCATGAGGAGCAACATAGGCACCAATGGGAATTTGACCCTGCACGCAGGGCCTGGCCCTGAGAGGAGCTGAGATTCACCAGAGAGGGAGTGAGGATCCTCTTCCCTTGGCGTAATCAGTGGGTGTTGATGGTGTTCAACCCTCTGGTAGGCGCTCTTGTGCCTCGTTTCCCTGTTGGGGAGGGGATACTATGGAGTAGAGAGGGAGGTTACAGAGCATCCCTAAGCCCTGTCATTCCCCAAAGGCTCCTTTTTCACATCCTTCCCCATAGCCCAGTCTTGGCCTTTTTCCTCTCGCTTTTCCCTGACCCCTCACCCTCTCCTTGGCTGCAGACCTCACCCCATTCCCCCCCTTCTCCCCTGCATGCTCCTTCTCTGGGCAGATGCTGCTCCTCTCTCTCCCTACCCCACACATTCTGCCCACCCTCTCTCTCTCCCTATAACCAGCCAGGCCAGTTGGACGGGACAAGAGAAGACAGGCCCCCTGACTCTCCCTGCAGCACCCAGACCCAAGAGATCCCTAAACCCACTGCATGCCCCGCCAGTCAGCTCCCAAGATGTATTTTATTTTATTAATTTGTCTGACACAGTGTGCCTCACTGACACCTCACAATAATGAATAGGTATTGAGTCACGTGCTAAAAAGTGAATACTTTACTTGTGCCATACATAGAGACACTTTGTGAATTGTCTGTATCCAGTGCATGGAAACTTACTGTGGCTGGGGCTATGAAAGACCCCACACAATTTTCTGAGACCACTTGGAGCCCTGGTAACAGAAGTGTTTCCTTCCTGAAGATGGGGTGTTTCTGGCTGCGTTGTTTTCATGGCACTCCTGGGGAAATAATACAGGGAGCCTTGGTAATCTCCAAGGAGACGGCTTGCCTCCCAGGCAGGAAATCTGAGGCCCGCTGCCTGTCTTGGTCCTTTTCCGCACATTATTCTACAGCACATGCCTCCTTCCCACTCCCATCCTGTTTAATACAGGCATGTGATCATGGAGGCTTTAAGTCCCAGCATGCACTGGTGCATCTTGATCCAAGCAGCACCTGTTCTTACCATGATGGCACATCCCAGGCTGGTTTGCAGCTCCACATGAAAGTTCACAGTATGTTGCATTTGATGTAACTGGACCCTTGGTTGGGCACCATGTTCCCTGAAGCTAGTAACCATCCCACCCATCAGAACAGAGATGCAGCAGCCTCCTCTCACTGCAGGTTCTCAGCTGCGATCTGACTTGCTGAGATTATTTCTGGAGCTAAACTTGTATTTATCGCTTTCCTCCAAACAGAGCAGAGCCTTGGAAATTTCAAAAGCCATAATTTTCTCTGGAGTGCACTTCAGAGGCTGCTCTGGATAACAGCAAGTACTTCCCACCTAGGAGTGATAGGAATGTGTCTGCCTGAAAAATGATTTAATTCTTTCAAGACAGCATCAAATTGTTCTTTGTTCCCAGCACTCAGTGTTCCTGGGAAATGGTTTTGTGATTTATGAACATAAGCTACAGACTCTGCCAGAGAAATGCTTGCCAAAAGCAAACTTTTCTTTAGGAAAGACCTCTCTGGAATCTCCAAGCTTTCTAGTTGCTGGGCCTGGTTTGTGAAATCAGCAGCAATGAGAAATTTAGCAGTCCTTTTTGTCTGAGTTCCAAATCAAATGGAAAACAGGTTTGCCCATATACAAAAAGCAACAAATCATCAAACCCCAACTAAATTACCCTCGCCAGGCCTTTCTCAAGCCTCAACTTAAAAGCCTCTAAGGATAGAGAGTCCATCACTGTTGCCTGACTGGCTTTGATCAGTGATGAAAGAAAATAGCAAGAAAGAACAAAAATAAAGTTCTCAGGCAAGAGCATAATGCATGTGTCTCCTGTAAAAGGCAGACAGGGGGCCCAGAAAACAGACAGCATTACAATTTTATAGTTGTATGTTCCACAGATTCACAGCAGTGTTTCAACTTTGTTGCCAGACTGGTTAAAGATTTTTTTCTTAAACCCCAGACTCCCAGAATCCTGTGATTACATAAGAATCTTAGGTATTTTTTAGCCTAGTCCATAGTTGCCAAGAAAAGCTTGAAAATGTCACCTGACTATGACCTGCAGCAAGATTTTTGAACATTTGGGGTTGGTAACACTGGAAAGGCCACACAGGGTGTGGGGGGGATGGAGTGAGAGAGGCAGTTGCTCCACTTCTTTCTCCATCTCTTGCTTCTTACCTTGTTTCTCTTCTTCTGTTTCCTGCTTGTCCACAACAAGGGGGAACAGAGCCTATCACCTCTAGCCCCTGCTTTTACTGCTCATCCCAGACTTTGCCTCTTCTCCCCTCAGTCTTATTTGCCTACTTTCCTCATGCCCTTCCCCCACCACACCTGGGGCAGTTTATTGGCCTTTATCCCACCACCCATTAACGACTGATGGCTTTTCTAGAGGAAGCATTTCTTAGCACAATTGAAAGGAAATGCTGCTCCCAGCTGTGCCAATTCAACAGCACCCCAGGGATAAAACCATTCCTTCTTCGCTCAAAGTAGCCCACAGAGCTCCAGGGCCTCCCTGCATTTGAGGAACATGGGGTGCTGGTTGGGTGGGCAGAGGTCCCATCTGACTGCACCCCATGGCAAAAACAAGCTAGTACACTGGATTTACACCAATCTGGGGCTGTCTCATCAGACTGGTCTGCAGAAGTGTCCATGCAACAGCTGCCAAACCAACTTTGTGTGACTGTGCAAACTGACTGCATTTGTGCTGGTGCATTCTGGGAAACTCCGTGTGGCTAACCCACAATGCCTCAGGACTGGGACAGCACCTCCCCAGGCCAAAGGGTGTGCACACAGATCAGCACCACAGCATGCGGTGTGATGAGTGCTGGGATATCCTCCTGCACAGCGGGGGAGGGAGAACTGGCCATGAGGGTAAGTACACAAGCCTGATGGGCGGGTGGGGGGCAGCTACATGGCAAAAACAGTTATAGGATGGCAACACAGGTGGATCAGGGGCTGGGCCTCACACACTGGTGGGCCACCCCCCTCCCTGCGCCTGGGGCCCTGCTCCACCTCCTGGGGCAACGCCCCCCCTCCAGCCTAGGGTCCTGGCCCTCTGTGGGTGCACTAGTGCTGGAGGGTACGGGGGCCAGAGGCTGGTCCTGGCCTAGCTGGTCGGCCCCCCAGGGGCAGGGGGCCAACTGACATGCGCGGTGCGGCTGTACTGTATGCCAGCTGGTCCCACCCCGGAGCAGAGCAACCAATCAGAGTGGTCTCCCCTGCCCCCCACTCCCGGGGGTGGACCAGATGTTGTCTCGGGGTGGGAGCACAGAGCCCAGCCTCTGGCCCAGGGTGCCCCCAGAGCAGAGAACCCTCACATCATGGTGGGCTCCTGGGCACAGGCCCCATAGGCCTCTGTGGTAATCCACCTGCAACCCTGCACCAAAGTCTCCTGGCAAGAGTGCAATACCGTTCATTGCCCTGGTTCCTGAGCGTTCCCTGCGATCACAGACAAACAGCCAGAGTGTGCGATGTCAAGATCAGTGTTTCCCCCATCCCAGCCTCCAAGGCTGTGCAGGGCATGGGAGCAACTCATGTGCATGTTGCCTTAATCACCAGGAGTTCCAGTCACTGCTCAGGCTGTTAATTCCCACCCAGCCATGTTCAGCTTCCCATGGAGACTTTTTGCTCCAGATTAGTCTGGCCCACAAAAGCACAATTAGGCTGCAGAAGCCAGGGAGGGGGTAGTGCCTGCAGCTGAGAGTGGACTCACCTCAGGTGCTCTCCATTAGATGTACCACATTAGGCCAGTGGCTGCACACGGTGAAGCTAGCAAGTGGAGATTATGTAAAGTGGGAGACATAGTTTGTCTGTGCAAGATTCACTGTGTAATGGAGCTCGCCATACCTGATGGCTTCTTGCACAGGTTTGCTATTAGACTGCTGATGATCAGGAGTTTTGTCTAGGGGCGAGAGCATGGCCATGGGAGTTAGAACTCGCAGGTTCCTTTCCCAGCTCTCGCAATGGCGTAAAGTCAATTGACTGCTATGTGCCTCAGTTTCCCCACCTGCAGATTGGTCATAGCTGCTATGTGCTTGTACATGGAAAGGCAGAGGAGATGTGCAGGGGCTGCTGCTGACAGTAGAGCTGTCACTGGAAAAGCCATGGGGCTAAGGCGCTGTCAGGAACAGATACAACCAACGAGCCAGGACCCATCCATCTGGGCACGGTCGTGCAGCACTGATGCAACTCAGGCATGTTTGAGCATCACAGACATGACACTCCCCCTTCAAAGAACCAACAGCTCTCCAGCAGGGCTCCCTGCAGAGCAGCTGAGAGAAGTAAGATGGCTCCACTATATGCTGCTTCTGACCCACCCGCCACACCATGTGTGTGGTGGAGTCACCTTCTGTCCCCTGCCCCTCTGCATGAGCAAAGCAGCATGCTCCTGTCCCTCTGGGCTGTGCAGGAAGGAGGGAGAACAGAGATTGACTTCCCCAGGGTGGGTTGCCAGCTACCAGCCTTCCTGGGAAATCCTGTACCATTATCATAGTGGGCAGCAGGTACATGACAGCCTCAAAGGTGCAAATGATTAGCTGGGACTGGCGGGCCACTGCTCAGGGCTAGACCAGTCTACAACTGTACAGATATCTGTGACGACACAGGTATAAGACTCCTGGGCATCAGGGCCAGTGCACCAAGACCCCTACTCGTAAGGCGGCTGCTACATCCCATGTCTCTCCTCCTCAAACACAGGTTGCTGTACATAAAACAGAGGGCAGAGCCTTTCCTTTTTTTCCATCAGCCTCTCCTGACATGTCCACCCAAAATTATTAGGACAGCTGATGTGGTAGCTGGCTTTTCTATGCAGGAATTGATTGATTTGTGAGGAGAAGCCAAGCAAATCCCACCTACTCCTTCTCGAGTCTAAACTAGTCATTCCATGGAACTGAACGCTCATTCACTCACCAGCCAGAGACTGGGAGTCTCCACATCTCCCTGGGGCTGTGGAGTGCATCCTCTTGCATTGCAAATACTCTGGGAAGTTCCAGAGGGGTAGCCGTGTTAGTCTAGGTCAGGAAAACAAACAAGGAGTCCTGTAATAAATTTATTTATCGCATGAGCTTTCGTGGGAGAAAATCCCACTTCATCAGATGCTCGTCTGATGAAGTGGGATTTCCTCCCACAAAAGCTCGTGCGACATATAAATTTGTTAGTCTTTAAAAGTGCCACAGGACTCCTTGTTTATTGCCCTGGCAAGATTATTCACTTCAGCCCACAGCTCTGGGATTTCAGCTGGGCTTCCCTGCCTAGGGACTGCTACAAGCTAACTGTTTGTATGAGGTTTTCCGCTGCACTCCATCATGTGCTCTCCACTTGTGTCTGACAACCACATGGGAAAGGTTTCACAGGAGAATATGAAAGACAGGCTTTGCACCACTTCCCCTCTTGCTGCCTGTTTCCCCCTGCACTCTTTTTCTGTCTTGTCAATTTAAAATGCAGGTTGCATGGTCTAATAGGTAGGGCACTGGGCTGTGACCCCAAAGATGTGTTCAATTTCTGGCTGTTCCACTGGCCTGCTTGGTGACTTGGGCAAGTCACTTTAACCACTCTGTGCCTCAGTGTTAGCATCTGTAAATTGGGAATAATGATCCTGAGTGCTGTTGTAAAGAGGTTTGAGATCTATTGATCAAAAGCACTAGACAAGAGCTAGGTTTTATTAGTTGAAGCATGGACTGTGTCTTACTGAGTGTTTGTACAGCACCTGGCACTACAGGAGCTGGATCTTAGTTGATTCCATTCCACTACAAATAATATTTCCATTAAAAAATCTTTTTTAGTGACTGCAAATATGTACTCACCTCCTACTCTGAAATCATCACAGATGAACCTGTGAACCCTCACAGATCTGAGTGCAGGCATGCAGCCATATTGCATTGCTAAGTAAAATGTTAAACGGGCAGCACCCAGAGATGGCTCTGGGGCAGAAGAAGGCACACAGGGAAACCAACAGCTCAGCAAGGCAGTGTGGGATAGCAATGGGAGGACTAATAGAAGATGAATAGTTAATGGAGATGAGTGTACATGAACCTTACTCTGGGATAACACATCCTGAAATGGAGTTAACCGGCTTCCAAAATGGATCAATTAATGCAGAATGAGACACCAGATAATTTGAGTACAGAACTTTTATATATGGATGCAAGGCAGTTTAGGCTGAAAAAACGAAAGTTAATCCAAAAAACCTTTCCTGGGTAGACAAGCCTTGATTTTCCTTTCGCTCATCCCACCATAAAGTGCCAATGGGAAATGAGAGTCAGCCTCTGAGATTCCAGAAGACAGCCAGCCATGAGTTACCGTGCTTATTTCCTTGTGCAAAGGGGTAACTTGGCTGCATATGGACATATGGATAGGCCCATCCCAGGGACTTGTGTTCACATTCTCAGTGGAAAGGATCTACGCTGGCTGCAGTGTTTTCCCACCAGCAAGTGGAAGCCAGTCCAGCAGCATGCCTCCAGGAAACTGCCTCCAGCAGCATGCCTCCATTCAGATCCCTCCAGGAAACTTCACAAGGGACGTGTATTTAGTGGATCACGCCACCAGCACAGACGCAAGCGAGATGCTCAGGCTGCGACTGGGAAAGAAAATATTAACTTTGTTCATTTGAGGTTAAGAAAAGCCTCTCAGAAGCAAGATGTAGAAGTCTTCTGGCTGACTTCTCAGATAGGCAACCATAATAAAATGGCAGGGTGTGTTACTTCTTGTTCCAGAGATAAATGCAAAGAACTAAAGCACTCACAGATTTTTAAAAATCATTTAATCTCCTTTCTTATTCTGCTTTCCTTGTCATAAGGAAAGCAAATTAAGAAATAGGGTGTATAATTATAGACACAATGCTGGCCCCTCAGCTGGTGTGAATTGGAATGCTTCATTTCAAGTTGGTGGACCTGTGCTGATTGATGCAGAGAATCAATCTGTGAACATAAGCAAGCCAAGCTTAGTCACAAGGGCTATGTCTACACTTGTTAATTTAAGTCGACTTAGCTAAATCAACTTAACAAAGTTGACTTTAAGTCAACTTTTTTAAGTTGACTTAGCATGTCTACACTTAAATTTTAAGTCGACTTTGGGGGGACCCTACAAAGTCGACCTAGAGAGTCCACACTGGACGCCTAGGTTGACTTGTAGGGGGTAGGTTGACCTGGGACAGATCCACGATGGCAGGGGGGAACCCCTTGCCAAGTGCCAGGGGGCTCAGCCTTTTCCCCATTGTACCTGGGTACAATAGGGCAAAGGGGGACAGAGACACTGGCAGGGCATAGGGGCAGGGTGGGCTGGGCTCTGCCCTGCCCTGTGGGGGGGCATGCCAGGCTCTCCCTGTGCCACCCCCCCCCCCCGGCAGAGAGGGCAGTGGGGAAGTCCTGGAGAGCCCTAAGTCGACTTAGAGTTGGCTTAGGGCTACTCCAGGTCTACACTGGCTTAAGTCGACTTTAGAAAGTTGACTTAAGCCAAAGGTCGACTTAAAAGCAGGTTTAGTAACATCGACTTAATTTTCCTTAAGTCGACTTAAGCAGCTTGCTTAAGTTGACTTAGGGAAAGTGTAGTGTAGATGCAGAGTAAATTGTCAACTTAAGCCAGTTTAAGTCAATTTAATTTACAAGTGTAGATGCACCCATAGTCACAAATGGGTGCAGCTGAGTGACACAGTGAAGGAAGACAGACTGGATTACAAGATAACCTACAGGGTCACTAAGGTACAAAGGGCACTACATTAGGCCCAGACTACCCATCCCTTTTATATTGCTCTGACTATGTCAAGGAGGGTTGGGTCCTGACAGATGTGACAACATCCTGCAATTTCCTGGACAAACCTTTTGGATTTAAGATAAACCTTATGGCATTTGGGGTCTATAGTATTGAACATGCACATGTGTGTATATTATTGTGGGATTGTACAGAACTTCTTAAGGAGGAAAGCAGGATTAATGAAATCTCTGGGAGATACTGGACACTTCAAAAGACTTTGAGACAATATATGTGAGGTGGATTTCCTAGGAAATGCAGATGACCCACCTGGAATCCATGCTTTTAAAGATGCACTTTGCACAATCACCCATTGTTTGGCTGATTACCTGTGCTGGTCTCTTCAAAGAGCCAAAGTGGATAAATAAGTGACTGACTAACTTGTGTTCTTGTTGGGAACAAAAGATGTGAGGAACTGCATAGATTCTGTGATCTAGTCTGACCTCCTGTATAACACAAGCCATTACAACTTGCCCAAAATAATCTCTAAAGCACAGCTTTTAGAGAAAGAGCCAATCTTGATTTAAAATCTTGATTTAAAAATAACCAGTGACCCCCCCACAACCGTTGGTAAATAGTTCCAATGGTTAACTTCTCTGTCAAAAATGTACACCTTCCCTCCTGAATTTGTCTAGCTTCAACTTCCAGCCATTGGATCACACTGAAACAGCGGTTCTCAAACTTTTTTTTTTACTGGGACCCCTTTGAAAATATTTTAGGTTGTGATGACCCTACCCCCAAAATGAGCCCCCCTCCCCCTCAGGCCATGCCACCCTTACTAGCATGTGTGGAGACCAACAGCTCACACCACCAATAATAGTCTTGTGAACCCATGAGGGATTATGACCCCCCAATTTGAGAACTCCCTCATTAGACCTTCTTTTGCTGATGAGCCATTATTAAATATTTGTTCCCCATGTAGAAATGTATAGATTGTCATCAACCTATCCCTTCACCTTTGTTAATGATAAATAGATTGAGTTCTTTGAGTCTATCAGCATAGCTAAAACGTCAATCATTCTTGTGACTCTTCCCTGAACCCTCTCCTATTTATCAACATACTTCCTGATTTGTGGGCACCAGAAGTGGACACAGCATTCCAGCACCAGTCGCACCAGTGCTAACTATAGCAGTAAAAGAACTTCTCTAAGTCCTGCAAGAGATTCCCCGATTCATGCATCTCAGGATCGCATTAGCTCTTTTGGCTACAGTATCACACCGGCAGCTCATGTTCAGCGGATTATCCATCATGACTCCCAAATCTTTTCAGAGTCCCTGTTTCATGAGTATACTTTACATTCTTTATTCCCACTTGTATACATTGACTATCAGGCATATTAAAATACACATTGTGTGCTAGTGCCCAGTTTACCAAGCAATCGTCACCTGTCCTCTTCGTTATTTACCTCTCCCCCAATCTCTGTGTCATCTGCAAACTTTATAAGTGCAGGGCCATCCTTGGGAGGGCAATGGGACGATTGCCCAGCTTCTGGGCCAACTCACCCCTCCCCTGGGAGCATAGCAGCTGGCCTGGAGAAGAGTGGGTGTGTGGGGCCTGGCCTCTCTAGGCCAGCCCACCTGGCCCCACCCCCCCACCCCAGCATGTGCAGGAGCCCCACACAAGCCAATTGGCCCTGGGCCCCACCCCCCCTTAGGGATGGCCCTCTATAACTGATGAGTTTGTTTTCTTCCAGGTCATTGCTACAAATGTTAAATAGTGTAGGACCAAGAACTGACCCTGGGGAACCTCACTGGACACACACCCAGTGAATGACAATTATCCATTTACCATTTTATTTCTGGACCAATCCATAAGCCAATTTTTAATCCATTACATGTAGTCCTTGTTAGTTTTACATCATTTTAGTTGTTAATCAAACCCTTGTGCAGTACCTACCATGTCAGAAGCTTTCACAGCACAATCCCCCCTTTGTTTCTCAACTGCCAGTCAATGCTCACTCTCATGTCCCTGCACTGGCAAACTCGGCTGAGCATGGCACACATGCCCCGGAATGCAGTGTTTTTCATCCAAAAGTTCTGCTCATCCCTCCAAACCTACACTACAGTGTGATCTTACCCGTCAGCCCTTCTTTCTCACACCCAGAAGTGGTGCTCCATCATCTGCAACTGCTCTGTGAACATAGCCGCCACCTTGGTTTTCACTATGTCCTCCAGCAATCTGTTCTCCATGGAATCATCAAGCTCCCCATTGCTGCAGCTCTACAAATACGGGAGGACCAGACGTTCTGTGTTTGTGACATTCACGAAAATAGCAGTACCAAGCTCTGTAGGCTCCAGGCTTCAGTCAGAGATGGCAGGCAGCAACAAGTGTTGCATGGATTTGCAGGATTTTTTTTTAAAATGGGGTGAAAAATTTACAAGAGGGAGGGCATTATGGGACAGAGACAGTTGCATGATGGGAAGTTGACCCCTCACTCCCAGTCACACTTGTGTGACTCATTTCTGCCCCATCATGTATAGCCCAAATTTCCCAAAAGACAGTGCTGTGCTGGATGATGGTGTGTTGCACATTGGAGTACCTACCCATGATGCACTGCACTGTGCATTGACAAAAGCAATCCTGGTGCATACACAAAGCACCAGCACAAGGAACCAAGTATGCACATATGTGTAAGAACTATACTAACTGTAGTGGAATTATGCTGATGTGATTTGGAACAACCAAAGTATGTAGCATAAGAATGGTTTTCCATACACTTTTCCATAAGTGTACTGTGTATCCCAGGTATTTATCATAGCCTCCATTACCACAGCCTTAGAGCATTTTCCAACCTTTAATGCATCCCCCCTTTCAGCATTCCTGTGAGGTAGGGAAGTGCTATCAATATTATTCCCAAAGGAGAACTAAGACATAGGGGGTGGAATCCACAAAGGAACTTTGGAATTGCAACGCTGAACATCATGGCACCAAACTTTTAGGGGCCTAGCAAATCACAGGAACATCTCTGTGATTTCCCCAAAGCCTAGGCTGCCTGGGCAGGGAATGGGGAGAGACAGGTACCTGAGAAGTTAAAACAGGATCCATGAAGCAAGCACAGCCGATGGGGAGCGGCCAAAGCTCAGCAATAAAAGATGCCAAACAGAGCAGTGTGTGTTAAGCCCCACCCCGCCCCCACTTGGCGCTAGGTGCCTAATTCCAGGCTGCAGGGAGGCACGGAGCTCTGCTTGCACTCCGTGAATGGGGGGGAAGACAGGCAGAGCCCAACTCACTGATCATTAACATTCGTGGCTATGTCTACACTGGCAAGTTAGTTCGAATTAAGGAGGCTTAATTTGAACTAACTAAAGCCATGGCTACACTAGGCTTTAGGTAGTTTGAATTAAGGGCTTCGGAATTAAGGCTTTAATTCAAACTAACTAGTTCAAATTAGCCAATGTGGCCATGTTAATTCAAACTAATTTCTTAGTTCGAACTAACCGGCCATTGAAATGAATGGGGATCGCTAATTTGAACTAACTTTTTCTAGTTCGAATTAAGCTAATTCAAACTAACTAAAATTAGTTTGAATTAGTTAGTTCAAACTAACTAATTCGAACTAATTTTAGCAAGTGTAGACATAGCCAAGGTTGTGTGCAAAAAGAGTTAGGGATTGTGCTCAAATTTTGTTCTTAAAATCTGTTGGGTGAACAATGCATAAGCAAAGTCTACCTTAGACAAAGGAATGTGTATTTGCTTGTCTGAACAGCCTGGTCGGCAGGCAGAGACAATGAAACCATCTTTCCATAAAAGGTAAACAAAACCAGCAAACTAATGAGTGGGGAGACAGCCTCTTACAAATCTTGAGAGGTAAGAAACCACAGAAATTAACTGGGAGTAGCTCCCTGGCCAATTCAGCAAACTGAGATCCCAGGAGGGCTTCCAGCCTCCTGGAGCAGGTCAATGAAATCTGGAAAGATAAGGAGAGAGAAACCAATCACTTTGAGATCTTGCCAGGGTCCTGGCCTGGCCAAAGTGTCTGGTCAGCCAGGCTGGAAAAGACACAGAGGCTATGTCTACAGTTGTTAAATAAAGTCGACTTTGTTAAGTCGACTTAACAAGATCGAATTTAAACCGACCTTGTTAAGTCGATTTAGTGTGTCTACACTGTATATTTAGGTCAACTTAAAGTCAACCTTGTTATGTCGACCTAAAGCGTCTACACTAGACTCCTAAGTCGACTGGCAGGGGCTAGGTCGACCCAGGAGTGGTGCATTGTGGGAAGTGTGGCATGAGGCACCTGAGAAGTGCCCCCCTCTCTTGGCCACTGCTTGAAAGAGGAAGTGAGCTCAGCACCTTCCCCATTGTGCCTGGCAATTTGGAGGCTGAGCAGGTCATGGACCAGACTCCCCTCCTGAGATTTGTCAGGCAACTGCACGACACCTGCCAGCTATTGGCAAGGCTTCTTTGGCTGTGGAGCAGGCCTGTCTGGCAACCCACCAGTGCGGAGGAAGACGACAGCCTGCCCCCAACCTTGCTGCCCCAGCAAGCTGCTGCACTCACAACAGTGCGCTCCATGCCTCGTTGCTTCTGGGCCCATGAGACCAGCAGCGACTGGTGGGAGCGGATCATCCTCACCATCTGGGATGACGACCTGTGACTGCAGAACCTCAGGATGAGCAAGCGGACCTTCCTCGAGCTGTGAGCTCACCCTGGTTCTGCAGCACATGGACACCAGACTCCAACCCACCCTGCCCACAGACAAGCAAGAGGCCATTGCCATGTGGAAGCTGGCAACCACAGACTCCTGCTGCTCTATGGCCCAGCAATTCAGCATTGGGAAGGCCACCGTGGGGATCGCCCTCATGCAGGTTTGTAGGGCAATCAACAGGGTCCTGCTAGTTCGCCTCGTCACACTAGGCAACCTGCACGATGGCCTCGGTTTCCCCAACTGTGTGGGCATTGTGGATGCCACCCACATCACCATAGGAGCCCCAGACCACTGGGCCACGGACTATATCAACAGGAAGGGCTACTACTCCATGGTCTTGCAAGTCCTCTTGGACCATCACGGGATCTTCCACAACATCTACGTGGGCTGGCTGGGGAAGGCACACGACATGCATCCTGTGCAACTCCGCCCTCTACAGGTGCATGCAGGCAAGCACCTTCTTCCCCGACCACACCATCACCCTCGGGATGTGCAGGTGCCTGTCCTGATCCTGGGGGATGCCACCTACCCCTTGATGCCCTGGCTGATGAAGCCATACACAGGCCAGATGGATGCCAGCAGGGACCTCTTCAATTGGAGTCTCAACCAGTGCTGCAGTGTCGTCGAGCATGCCTTCGGCCATCTCAAGGCCCACTGGAGGGCCCTCCTGACCCACCTGCAGCTTGGCGAGAGCAACATCCCCGAGGTCGTCAGCGCCTGCTGTTGCCTGCACAACCTCTGCGAGCTGCAAGGGGAAAGGGTCCCCCACGCCTGGGAGACCGAGGCCGAGAGGCTCGCAGCCGACTTTGAGCAGCTTGATATCACCCTGCCCTGGATGCAGCAGGCTCAGCGGCAAGCACAGGTCATCCAGGATGGGCTGAGGGCCCCCTTTGATAGCGAGGAGCACTGGGGGGTGGGCCTCCTACCAGGTCCCATCACCTCCACCACCATCTATGCCTGCCCCCCTATCCCCACGCACCCATCTCCCTCCTGTCCCCACACCAATAAAAAGCACAACACACTGTATAACAGGGTTTTTATTCAGAGGGGGAAATGGGGGTTGGGAGCTGTAGAGGTTGGGAGGTTTGTGGGGAGTGAAGAGAGTTGGGGGGAGTGAGGGGAATTGGGGGGGTTGGGGGAGTGAAGAGGGTCAGGGGGAGGGGCGGGTGCTAATGGCCTCCAGAAGGTGGGTCCCAGGCCTGCAGATGTCTGCCCCGAGTCCTGGCCCACCAGTGAGGAGTGCTGCCTCTGAGGTGCTGGGTGGGGCCCCGAGAGAACAGGCACTTCTCCAGGCACTCCAGGAACTGGGGCTGCTGCTCTATGAAATCAAGCATTCACTCGAGCAGCCTCTGCTCGCCCCTCCGCAGCCCCTGTTCAACCCTCAGGTGGGTATCCTCCTGCCACGCCGCCAAGCATGCCTCGGTCTGCTCGCTGACGTGGATCAGGTCTTCAAGGAGCTTATCCCGTGAGTGACGCACCCTCCTTCTCCTCCTGATGGGCCTGGTGGGGCGCTAGGAGTGCCGCGTGTCAAGGGCGAAGGGTCTGCTGGGGAGAAGCAAAGAAGAGAGTCCCTCCCACTAGCTGGTGCGGTGTGCAGCCTGACAGCAGCTGCTGTCCCCTGACCATCCCCCTGCTTCCCACTCCCTGTCCTGTGGGACAGGGTCCCCTTGGTACAAGCTGGCATACTCCGCTGCCCAGGTCGGGTGTGGTGCCCACAGTGGTCCTCCTGGGTGGTGTCCACCATCGCGACAGAGACGAGCTCCAGGCTGGTGGCAGGCTCCAGGGCTGGTGGGGTGCCCTGCTGCTGGCTGGTCTCCCCTTCCTCCAGCACCACAGTCTTGTCC
This sequence comes from Pelusios castaneus, assembly GCA_007922175.1. Lineage (NCBI taxonomy): Eukaryota > Metazoa > Chordata > Testudines > Pelomedusidae > Pelusios > Pelusios castaneus. The sequence goes on from ML685803.1 coordinate 7,888,707, forward strand.
ACCAAGCCCTCCTCCTGGTCATCATTGACAGAGAGGGGCTTGGTGGAGTCGATGGTGTGGGCTGGGAAACTACTGCTCTCCTGCCCCAGAAAGGCATCCAGCTGCTGGAAATACTGGCCACTAGTGGTGGGGGCTGCCCCTGTCTGGAGCCCTGGCAGAGGTCCTTTATTTTCACCCAGACGTGCTGGGTGCCCCAGGTGTGGCCCTTGGCAGCCAGGGCCCAGGAGATGGAGGCAAACACCTTCTGGTTGCGGTGGCTGCCCTGTAACTGGGAGTTGACTGTCTCGCCCCCGCAAATGGCCAGCAGGTCCAGGATTTCCTGGTGGCTCCAGGATGGAGCCCACTTATGGCGCTGGCTGCTCTGCTATGGTTGCAGAGGCAGGCTTGGGCAGCTCTGGGGAGCAGGGTGGGCAGGGCTGTGTCCTGCCTTGTGGTTAGCCAGAGCAAGCGCTTCCTGTGCCAGGAACCCTGGGAGGGAGGTCTGGAGGCCATGGAGGTCAATTTAGGGCTACTCTGCATCTACACTGGCTTAAGTCAACTTAATAAGGTCAACTTAAGCGCTAAATTGACCTAAAACTATATGTTATTAAGTCGACTTAAGCTTTCCTTGACTTAAGGAAATGCTTAAGTCGACTTAATAAAAGTCCAGTGTGGACGCAGAGTAATTTAAGTTGATGTAAGCCTCCTTAAGTCAACTTAATTTGTAAGTGTTGACGCACCCTTAGTGGAAAGCATTATTTTGAACAAGAGAATCTCGTTTGTCAAAGCAGATTTTAGTCTTAGCAACATGTTTTTACTTTTGTTTGCTTGTAACCCATTCTATCTTTGTCTCTTATCCTTGGCATCACTTAATCCCATGTCTGCTTGTTAAACAAACTTGTTTTACTTTTACTATAAACCAATCCAGTGCATTGATTGAAGGGAAGGGTCTGTTAACCACAGCTAAGCTAACAGGCCCCAGTGTATTGTCTCCCTAAAGGACCAATAGGCTGAATGGCTTCTGTGTGAATGTTCAGTACTGGGGGCTGGACACTGCAGGGAGGTGTCACTGGGGAACTCAGGTGTGGCATTCATTGTCTGTTACCTGCCAGGCCAGATTGGACAGAGTTGACTGGCAGTCAGACAAGCTGGTGTGTACAGGAACTGGTGTTTGCAGCAGCAAAATGCTCACTTGCTGAGGCTAAGGGTTATACTATGCCACCTAATTCTGGGAACCCCAATCAAAGATTCATAGGGTGTGTCTGCACTTAGAAATTAAGTCGACTTAAGGAGGCTTAAATCAATTTAATTTATTTTGCATCTACACTGGACTTTCCTTAAGGAGGCTTAAATCAATTTAATTTATTTTGCATCTACACTGGACTTTCCTTAAGTCGACTTAAGCTGCTCCTTAAATTGAATTAAGGAAAAGTTAGTTCAAATTAATAACACCTCATTTTAATTCAAACTAGCGCTTAAGTTGACTTTATTAAGTCAACTTAAGCCATTGGAGACATGGAGTAGTGCCTAGTTGCACCTTTTTAAGTCGACTTAAAACGTTAAGTCGACTTAATAAGGCCAAAAAGGGGCCATGTCTACACTTGAAAAGTTAAGTCGACTTTTGTTAAGTCGACTTAATAAGGTCCACTTTAAGTCGACTTAAAGTCGACCTTATTAAGTCGACTTCATAAAGTTGACCTAACTTTTCAAGTGTAGACATAGCCATAGAAACTGGAAGGGACCATGAGAGGTCATCGAGTCCAGTCCCTGCACTCATGGCAGGACCAAGTACCCTCTTAGACCATTCCTGACATGTGTTTGTCTAACTTGCTCATAAAAACTTCCAGTGATGGAGATTCCACAACCTGCCTAGGCAACTTGTTCCAGTGGTTAATCACCCTGACAGTTAGGAATTTTTTCCTAATATCCAACCTACTATCCTCCCTTGCCATAACTTTAAGCCCACTGCTTCTTGTCCTATCACTGGAAGTTAAGAAGAACAATTTTTCTCCCTCCTCCTTGTGACAACTTTTTAGGTATTTGAAAACTGTTATCATGTCCCAGCTCAGTCTCCTCTTTTCCAGACTAAACAAACCCAGCTCTTTCAATCTTCCCTCATAAGTCAAGTGTTCCAGACCTTAAATCATTCATGCTGCTCTTCTCTGGACTTTCTCCAGTCTGTCCACATCTTTCCTGAAATGGGGCACCCAGAACTGGATACAATACTCCAGTTGTTGCCTAATCAGGGCAGAGTAGAGCGGTGTCACAGTGGTCTCCCTCCTCCTACCCCAAACGGCTTTGTGTGGACTTGCTGGAGAGGATTAAGCTGGTCGGCAGCTCTGAGCGTGCCTCATGCATCAGCCCTGCAGGTGGCTCTCCTCCCTGGTTTGTGAGTCATGCTGGGGCTCAGGCAGGAGTTATGTGCAAAGATGCCTGTGGGGAGGCAGCCATGACCATCTAATGTCAGGAGCCAGAGGCTGAAGCAGAGCCAGTCTCTGGGCAACCTAGCAAGCATGGCTGGGCAGCCTCTCTTCCTGGCTATGCTACTGGGTTGGTTGTCCAGCCATGGCAACAGACCCACTTTTAAATCCAGCACCAGCAGCTGCTCAAAGCTCCATTCTGTGGCTGCTCAAAGCATTCGCCTATATTTGGGATAGCTCCTATGTTGGCTCCTTTCTCTTAGCTCCTGCCTTGCCTTATTCCAGGTAACCCATTTCTGACCCTTGGCTCTGGCCTCGGATTTCACATCTGACCCTGGACTACTGACTTCTGTTCTATCCACATGGCCTGACTACTGCACCACCCACTAGGCATCAGTGCCCACGTCACAGTCCCATGATGCCCAGAGGCAGAGACATAAACACCAAGAGAATGCCTACTGTAAAGATTCAGAGATGCCAAGTGAGATAGGTGCCTATGGGGTTGAGTGGCAAGAAAGTGTAAGTTTTGTGGCTCAGAGTGGTGCCTAAAAGCGGGATTTGGTCTCCAATATGGCTTAGTGCATTGCACCCAGAGACATGGAGGCCAGATTTTAAAAGGTGAGATTTTCAAAACACCTGAGCAAGTAACTAGCTTAGGTGCTTTAGAAAACCCCCAATATGTACCCTTGTACCTTTGAAAATCCAGCCCTAAGGGACTTGCCCATGGTCAAAAAGAAAATTGGTGTCAGAACCCAGTTTCCCAACTCCCATACTAGTGCCCTACCCCGGAGTATCCTTCTATCAGTAAAAAAGCTTCAAAAAACAAGCTTCATTTCTCTGGGGCAGGGAAGAACTGAGACCCATATGTGGAAACGTGCCAGGCAAGGTTCTTCTGTCCCTACAATCCTGTTATGCCATCCACCTTAACCAGCCTCCTGAGGGTCCTCCCTACATGGGGAAAGCCTGGGTGGTGTTGAATCAGCGTAGCTGTCCCATGCTACCTCTTCTTCCACTCTCCAAGGAGAGGATGGATGAGGATAAATGTGGGTAGGATCTGATGAGAAACAGTCAAATGAAAAAGAGACCCATTCAATTACATCACATAACGGCAGGCAGCTAAAAAGTGACATGTTTTAAGTGTTTATATACAGATGCCAGAAGTCTAAATACTAAGATAGGTGAACTTAAGTGCCTCATATTAACTGAGGATTTTAATACAACAGGCATCACAGAAATTTGGTGGAATGAGGGTAATCCATGGGACACAAGTTATACCAGCGTACAAAATATATTGAAAGGACAGGACAACTACTTGAAGGGGTGCTCCAAAGAAGAGGGAGGTAGGCTGTTCTTGATGGTAACAGAGGACAGAACAAGGAGTTTCAAGTTTCAAATTACAGCTGGGGAGGTCAAGGTTGGATATTAGGAAAAACTTTCTCACTAGGAGGGTGGTGAAGCATTGGAATGGGTTACCTAGGGAGGTGGTAGAATCTCCATCTTTGGAGATTTTTAAGGCCCGGTTAGACAAAACCCTGGCTGGGGTGATTTAGTGGGAGTGGTCCTGCTTTTTAGCAGGGGGTTGGACTAGACCTCGTGAGGTCCCTTCCATCCCTATTATTCTATGATTCTATGACAGGTCATGCTGAGGAGGGAGTGGCATTATATGTGAAAGAAATCATAAAATTCTAAATGAATCAAAGTGTGCCATAGACTCTCTATGGATAGTAATTCCATGCTTGAATAATACGATTATAGCAGTAGAGATATACTGCTGACCACGTGACGAGGATGGTGATAGTGGCTATGAAATGGTCAAGGAGATTAGAGAGGCTATAAAAATAACACACTCAATAATACTGGGGGATTTCAATTATCCCCATGTTGACTGGGTATATGTCACCTCAGGACAGGATGCAGGTCAGGATGCACCTTAAATGACTGCTTCTTGGAGCAGTTAGTACTGAGATCCACTAGAGGAGAATCAATTCTGGATTTAGTCCTAAATAGAGCACAGGATCTGGTCCAAGAGGTGAATATAGCTGTACCGCTTGTTAATAGTGACCATATCATAATAAAATGTAAACATCCCTGTGGGGGAAAGGGAGGGGACCCCAAATCAGCCCATCATGGTAGCATTTAATTTCAGAAAGGAGAACTACACAGAAAATAAGAGTTAGTTAAACAGAAATTAAAAAGTACAATGCCAAAAGTGAAATCCCTGCAAGCTATGAGGAAATGTTTTAAGACAACACAGTAGAGGCTCAATTTAAATCTATACACCAAATTTAAAAACATAGTAAGAGGACCAAAAAATGAGTGATGGTGGCTAAACAACAAAGAAAAAGGAACCAATTAGAGGCAAAAAGGCATCCTTTTAAAAGTGTGAGATAAATCCTCTTGAGGAAAATAGAAAGGAGCATAAACTCTGGAAAGTAAAGTGTAAAAATATAATTAGGAATGCCAAAAAGGAATGAAGAACAGCTACCCAAAGACTCAAAAAGTAACAGCAATATTTTTTTAAGTACATCAGAAGCGTGAAGCCTGCTAAACGACCAGTGAGGCTACTGGATGGTTGAGATGCTAAAGGAGCACTCAAGGAAGATACAGTTATTGGAGAGAAACTAAATGATTTTTTTTCATCAGTCTTCACGGCTGAGGATGTGCAGGAAATTCCCAAACTGCATTCTTTTTAGTGACACATCTGACACCTCAGTCTGGGACAGTTCCCCAGGAGAGAACCTTTTAGGACAAACCGCTGCATTAAACAGTAATAAGACAAGAGGAGCAGATGGTATTCACCCAAAGGGTTCTAAAGAAACTCAAATGTGAAATTGCAGAACTACTAATTGTGATATGTCACCTATTATATAAATAAGCTTCTGTATCAGATGACTGTAGGATTGTTAATGGGATATCAATTCTTTTAAAAGACTTCAGATGCACGTAGGCACATAAGCCCATGCTTTTTTTCTTAAAAAAAAAGAAAAAAAAGGTGTCGATATGCTGGCAGTCGCGGTGCAGGGTGGGGGGTGGCATGTCAGGACCCTCCACCAGTGCTGCCCTGCCCGGGGCCTCTCCAAACCCCCTCTCCACCACAGCTGGCCCCCAACAGCCTTCCCAGACCCCGCCTTTCCCACCTGCCCGTTCTCCAACCCCTCCGGCCACTTCCCTAAGACCAGGGAAACCACTTTGTTAAGTCAACCTAATAAGGTTGACTTAAATTCAACCTAACTTTTTGTAGTGTAGATATAGCCTTTGTCTCCACATGCCCCACAGCACTCTGGGGATGTAATGGCCTCTAGACACCCAGAGCAGTCTTGCCTTTCATATACACCCACCTAGGACCACCAGGAACTGTTCCCAGCCTCCACATGCCTGTCAGTACCCTGGAGATACAATAGTCCCAAGCTGCCTCAAACCTTTGCTCTTTCTTCATGATTCACCTGGCCAGGCTAAACCAGGGGAGCAGGAGCTCAGCATGAACTTTGCATTGCCCATGCTGACATTGTCCACACCCAGCCTCCTAGGAACCCAGCCAGCACAGACCCCATGTGAGAACTTGCTGCTGCCCCACTGAGAATGCAGAAGGCAGAAATTTGGTCTCCTGATTGATCTTACTGGGAAGTAGAAAACACCAGTCTTTTGGTTAAGTTGTTTAGTCTCTTGATTTCTAAACTAGTTTCAGGGCTTGTCTACATGGGGACATCTGGGAAATTAATCCAAATTAACTAAAGGTGTGACTTTGAAGTGCTTTCAGTAAACCACGTTAAATTCCTGTGTGAATATTTTTATTCAGACTTATCTTAATTTACTTGTGAATTAAACCAAATGAAATTAATGCCACTTTAAAACTGAGTACGTGATCACATAGGGTTTTAATGCAGTTTAACTAATCCACTTCAAAGTCACACCTTTAGTTAATTTGGATTAACTATGCTGGATGATCCCATGTAGACGAGTGCTCGTTTTGTGGGGTGGGGTTGTACAACTAATCCTTGGTATTAAAATTGTAGGAGTTGGCATCCAGGACATTAATGCATCAAACTCAGCAATGAGCCAAATCGCCAGCGCCTCAACATGTGACAGTCTGAGACGCCTCTGTATTTTCCATTTCAGCTTCCCTGAAAGATGTGTGGGAGATCAGAGAGATCTTTGTTTCTTCCCCACATAACTGCTGAGTGAAAACATGGCTGAAGAATGGAGAAGTTTCTGAAGCTGCACACCAGTGCCTGCATGCTCTGGGATTCTCCTCCTGACTCCTCCATTCCCTCCTCTTCTGCACAGTGCATTAAGCTGAGGTGCCTTTAGAGACACTGAGCTAGCATCTGTGCCCTGAACCATGCAGGGGTAGGTCTTTTGGAGTGTACAATGTGACCATTCCCTGGCCGCTGGCTCTGAGGGAGGGGGCACTGTTGTCTATCTACCACAGAAGGGTATGACCTCTTCCCCCCTTTCATTCGACCAAGTGGTAAGATTGGACAGTCACCGGGAAGTAAACCCTGCTATCTAGATTCAACACAGCACCTCACCCCAGTGAGGAGCCACTAGCTGTTGCCCCCTGGGAAATGAGAGTGGGTTTTACACCCCTGAATTCAGCCCTTACCCAGACTGACTTGCAGTCTCTCTTCTGCCTGGAGAAAGTATGGGGGGAACAGGAGGGAATTCAATGCAGCTCAGTGGTACGAAATCCAGTCAGGGTTTGATGGGAGCTGTTTTCTGCTCGAGTTAATTTCAGTCACCCTGTTTGCTCAGCCAAGTGCCCCAGTTGGCCCCTACGGCCCAGCCTCAGCACTCCCCCAGAGCTCCAGAGGGGAGAAAAGTGCTTGCTGCTCATTGGAAGGAGGCCTCACTTAATTCTTGTTTCATGGCAGAAGAGGAACAAGAGCCAGAATGGCTGGGAAGCAGAGGTGCAATCCCTACACTAAACTCGTGGGACCCAGGAATCCCCTGCGTCTTGTGCACCAGCCCTTCCAAGTTAAAGTCTCATCTCCTAATGTCTCTGCTACCATCCCTCCTAACCTCATTTCTCTCTTGGAACCAAAGCAGCCAAACCCCTTGTCTATGTTCTTCAGAATCCCTCATTCACTTATTTTTCTGGCCTCCCTCCCAGTCCAGTTAGAAACAATCCCAGAACCACCCTACCCAGCGTGAGAAAAATCCCAGAGTCCATGGAGCTGCCAGCACCTTCTCCCCAGCTCTTAGCCATGGACACATCTTCACTAATTTCCCTGGTGTGCTTGTTTTCCTGTTCGCACCCCCACATATACGCCACGCACAAATACATGCACAAACAAAGGATGTCCCCACGGACGTTTCTGGATTCCTCTTCTTCCCATCCCATACTGCCCTCTTCTTTAGCATATTTAGTTTCCTCTCTGCCTCGACCCTGGCTGGCTCTACGGCCGTGAGATTGCAACCAGCCACTCTGCTGAATAGCTGAATCAGGTGGGCCAGGTTTTGGGTGCTGAGCTGACCTCAGGGCTGAGAGCACATTGCTGGGCTTTGTGCTGATGATGACATCACAGGGCAAAGTTGGGAGGCACATACTGGGTCTGTATACACTGAGTTAGGCACCTGCAGCTGGCCCATGCCAGCTGTCTCAGGCTAGGGGGCTCAGACTAAAGAAGTGTTGACATTTGTGTTTGGGCTGGAGCCTTTGTGGGGAGGGTCCAAAAGCTCCAGCTCCAGCTAGGGCCTGGCTGTGTATGCTGCACTAAAACAGCTCCTTAGCTGAGTCAGCTGGTCAGGGCAGTCGTGGGGGATCTAACTGCAGTGTAGACAGACCTTTCGTCTTTTTCCTTTTTCCCAGCGCTGGGCAGTATTTTATTCCCTCGCTTTGGGATAGAAAGTCTATCCTACAGTTCATGAAAAGAAGTCACTTCCACCGTACCTGCTGTCACCTGCTGTCTTGAATGGGGAGCAAAAAATCCCTCAGACACTTACAGAACTGCAGCGATGCAACAGTGTTTAGTGACATCTTTAGGTACGCTGACGGGAGAGTTTCTCCCTTGGGCGTAGGTCCTCCACCTCCGCAAGAGGCGGCAGTTATGTTGACAGGAGAAGCTTTCCCACTGACATAGCACTGTGGGTGTTAGCTCCATATAACTACGTCGCTCAGGGGTATGGATTTTTCACACCATTGAGCGATGTACTTATACCAATATAGGTCAGTAGCATATACCAAATCTTAGTTGCAAAGCACAGTCCTTCCTCTCTGGGTTTTCACTGACTTGGTGTGTCCGATTTTCTTCTTCCAGACTGTGAGCACTGATTCTCTGATCTGTATGGCTTTGCTTCCTTTTGCAGATCTCTCTGTGGAAAGAATCTCCTAATGGGAACATTCTGGTTAAGGTTCTGCATGAGTAACCTTCATTTTGGCATTTTCTAACTTCTGAGTTCTTGACTTTCCAATCTTCATGTTTTCTTAATGTAGTTTTCTGTGTGTAATGATATATATTGAATCAAGCATGTGCCCTTATTGCATATTGGGCTGCATTAGTAGGAACATTGCCAGCAGATTAAGGGAAGTGGTAATTCTCCTCCATTGTGCACTGGTGAGGCCACACTTAGAGTACTGCGTACAATTTTGGGGCGCCCATTACATTAAAGCTGTGGACAAATCGGAGAGAACCCAGTGGATAGCAACAAAAATGATTGGGGGCACATGACTTACGAGGAGAGGCTGAGGGAACTGGGCTTGTTTAGTCTGCAGAAGAGAAGAATGAGGGGGGATTTGATAGCAACCTTTAGCTACCTGAAGGGAGGGGTTCCAGGAAGGATGGAGCTAGGCTGTTGTCAATGATGGCAGATGACAGAACAAGTAGCAATGGTCTCAAGTTGCAGTGGGGGAGATCTAGGTTGGACATTAGGAAAAACTTTTTCCCTAGAAGGGTGGTGAAGCACTGGGATAGGTTACCTAGGGAAGTGGTGGAATCTCCATCCTTAGAGGTCTTTAAGGTGCTGTTTGATAAAGCCCTGGCTGGGATGACTTAGTTGGGGTTGGTCCTGTTTTGAGAAGGGGGTTGGAGATGACCTCTGAGTTCCCTTCCTTCCAACACTAATAGTCTATGGCTATGTCTACACTACAAAAAGTTAGGTCGACTTTGTTAAGTCGACCTAATAAGGTCGACCTTATTAGGTCGACTTAACTAAGTGCTTCCCCTGAAAAGGGAATTAGTAAGTCAACCTAATTGCCCTTAGGTCGACCTAATAAAGTGGACTTAAGTGTCCACACTGTGCTTAGGTTGACATAACGAGTCGACCTAAGGGTAAGGTCGACCTAACTGGGGTTCTTATTAAGTCGACCTAAGCTTTCATTAAGTCAACTTAAGGAATTTCTTAAGTCGACGTAATGAAAGCCTGGTGTGGACAGGGACTACGTTAGGTCGATTTAAGCCTCCTTAAGTCAACCTAATTTGCAAGTGTAGACATAGCCTATGATTCTACGATTGTGAGACGTAAGGTTGTAAAAATGGGTCAGATTTTGGTTCTCAGTTATAGCCATGTCCACCTTGTTGAAAGCAGTGGGATTGCAGGGGTGTAACCCAGCTCAGAATTTATTCTTGCACATGGTTATACACTAGACTGGATTCAATGTAGCTGGTTTCACATGTTAGACTGAGTGGTGGGCAGTGCACTCAGTTCAGAATAACAATGCTTGACCTATTTTCTGGTATTCCCTCTTTGTTTGCTTCAGGTGGCAAGTTTTTCTGCATTGATGCAATTAATTGCCCTGATTGCTCACACATCACTCTCCACAACAACATTAACCTTGATGAGGACTGTGCAATCATCAAGCCAACTCGACATAATCAGCTGTAAACCAATAGAAGTGTGTTCACATAGAGGTTTGCACCTGTCTAACTAAACCAGTTTAATGAACCCAGTGCAAGGCTGTGTGTAGAAATGCCCTGAGCTATTCATTTCCGGGAGAGTTTCTGTTTTCTTTTGGCTCTAGAGATGAAATCTGACTTTGCCAAGGTCCTTCCCTATCATTGTTCTATCTGCTTTGCACCACTTAGGCAGAACAAAGCTGGTATTACTGGCCAGTTGGGGATTCTTCTGGTTAAAAGGCACCTCTCTGTGGTATCAAGCTGACATACACCAGGAACAAGGGCTGCAGGGTGGTTAAGCATAGCAGGAAAGATCAGTGGGAACAGAGTCTCTTGCCCAGTGTTTCATAGCCACTTCCTTTGGCTTTGGATGTTGTACTGGTTTAAAACACTGATGAAGAATGGGTTGACCATCTCATTCTTTTGAGTATAATTTAATAGTAGAATTAGCAATTAGCCATTATATAGTGTTTTTCTTGAACAGATCTCAAAGCACTTGACAAGAGAAGAAAAGTATCATTAACCTGTTTTTTAAGGAATGGGAAACTGAGGCACAGACAGATCATGCTACTTGTCCAAAGTCACACAGCAAATACATAGCAAATGACTGGTAGAGGCAGGAACAGAATGCAGGTCTTTCTGATGCTAAATCAACTGCCTTCTGAAATAAGTGAAGATATTTTCAGTTAAACTATTGGACCTATCACTTATGTGCATTTGGGGCCTGATCCAATACTTGTTTAAGGTAATGACCGCTGTACACCAGGAAGCAAACAGGAAGGTTTGGGTGTGTCATAGGTGCCCTCAGTCTGTTTCTGTTTCCATTACAAGGTAGACTCCCGCAGAGCTGATTTCCTTTTGCTCCCCTTTTTAGCCAGCTCATATTTACTGTGAGATTGTCTATACTGCGGATGCCACAGCAACATAGCTACAGTGCGGCAGCTGTGCCATTAGCATCCCAGTGTAGACACTTGCTATAGCTACTGAAGGGTTTTCCCTTTCACTGTATTTAATTCACCCCTCCAAGAGGCAATAGCCAGGTCAACCAAAGAATTATTCTGTTGAAATAGTGTTATCAACCTGAGGGTTCAGGTTGGCTGAATTACATCTCTCAGCAGGGATAACTTTCCATACCCTGAAAGACACTAAATCAACCTATGGTTTAGGTGTGGACCAGACCCAACGGTTAAGGCCCTTTCCAGTGTCCATTCTAAACCATATCTACACAGAAAAATATGTTACTTTTAAAAATAAAATTAGCTCATCCTGGGTTTTGTCTCTGGCAAAAGGGGTGTGTTTTACATGGAGCTCACCGCCTTGTTATGGCTAGCTGCTCACTGTAACCTCCGAGGGCTTTTAAAAATTGAGTTGGCTCAGTGGTGTTAGTTTAACGTGACTGGGGCGGGTCCCTAGCACTCATGCAGATGCAGCTTCCCTTCTTCACAATTGTGCTCCCTCCTGGGCTATTACACAGCTGTGGATTAGGCCAACTGCCCCTGAAGTCGAATAACATGTTCAAAGCATCAAACCCCAGGCCTAACATTTCCCTAGTGCTGAGTGATTTTTGGCTGCACAGCTTCAGGTTCCATGAAGAGGCTGATTTTTTGAAGGGGGTGCCCAAGCACTATTTGAAAATCAGTCTTGTTACAGCATCTCAGGGTGAGGCCCCAAAGAATGGAGGAACCCCAAATCACCAGTCCCCAAAGTGTAGGCCTTTGCCCAAGGACAGTGTTATTCTTTGGACACTGACTGATCTTCAGGTGGTTTACACATTAAGCAGGATCAACAAAGGCCTTGTCTACAGGGTAAAGTGTTAACAGATAGACAGCCCTGGCTGACACTTAAAATATAGCCATGTTAGTCTAGGTCAGCAAAACAAACAAGGAGTCCTGTGGCACTGTTAAAGACTAACACATTTAAAATGAAGGTCACCATGGCTACGTCTCTAGGGATGTGAAAGATCTACATAACACCCAGTGTAAACACAGCTATGTGGATAGAAGAATGTTCCATCAACCTAATTCCTGGCAGAGAATTACTCAGAGAGGTGGTGTTCTTACACCACAGAAAAACCCTTTCTGTTGGTGCAGGTTGTGTCTATGATGCGACAGGCTTATTAGAGTTCCACAGCATGGAGATGGCCACAGATATAGTGATACGGGTCTAATTATACCAGCAGTTGGCGACCCAAAAGATAAAAATTCCTTCAATAACTGCATGTTTTGAGAGCCACAATGGGTGTAGCCTCTTGGTGAGGGGAGTTGGGCCAGGGCGCCTGCCGCAGGGGCTCCTGGTTGGTGAGGGGAGCCCAGAACCAGGAATGGGCTCCCCAAAAGAATTCCCCCAGTAGCAGCGGGAGGGAGGGAGCCGCGAGCCTGCCATGGGCTGTCCACAGGGTCCCCCAGTGGCAGGGGTGCCCAGAGCCACAAGGAGCAACCAAAGAGCCGCACGTGACTCCGGTGCTGCAGGTTGCAGACCCCTGAGTTATACCATATAGACATGCTCAAGTGGCTGCCAGGGAAGATCTCCTTTCGCTCGGTGGACAGAGGGCTATTTGTGGTGCTGAAGGTGAGGGAAAGTTCCAGTCCAGTCTCCTGATTTGTGGCAGGGTTACCCAGTAGTCACATCTGTAATTCGCAAATGTAGCGAGTGACTGCTCAGGCAGGAGAGCCCCCTCCCACACCCACAGGCACACCATGCTCTAAGCCTTCTGTTTATCCTTGCAGTGATGAGGCTAGATCCCTGCTAGCAGCCACAGCGGTATAAGAGAAAGTAACCCCACTGATTCCAGGGGAAATACTCCAGACTGACATGGTGCAAGTCAGAGCAGAAATTGGCTTGCTGGCTTACTGACTTCAGCCCTGGTGTAGACAGTGGCCATGGATCTAAGGGTATGTACACATGGCGAGACTTGTCCCACAATAGACAAGCCAACGTTATAACACAGCACCCCTTATAGCGAAAAGGAGTGTTCACACGCTCCTTTGAATTTTCACTATAAGGAGCAGTGCATGGTGGGCACCTAGCCCCACAGGGCTCCAGCCGCTGTCAGCTGACCCTGGCGGCTGAAGCCCGGCTGCCACGGTGGGCTCCGGCAGCTGAAACTCCACTGCCCGCAATGGGGCTTGCTGGAGCCCTGCGGGACAGCTGTGCTCAGCCGCAGCAGCTGAGCCCACTGGGGCAGCAGGCTAAGCTGAGCCTTGGCAGGTGCGGGGCTGGCCGGGACTCAGCTGAGCCCACCACAGTGAGGCTTGAGCCACCGGGGCTCAGCTAAGCCCCGCTGTGGCAGCTGAGCCCGGTGGCTGAAGCCCTGCTGCCACGTTGGCCCGGCAGGGCTCCCTAGCAGGGCACAGCTGACCCCGGTGGCTGGAGCCCCGCAGCAGCAGCTGAACTGGTGGTGGCAGCCAGGCACTGCTGCTATTTGTCAATTTCACTGCTCTGCTAGAGCAGTGAAATTGACAAATTTGACAGCTCCGGTTTCCTACAGTGTCCTTGACAGGCACTCTGGGACACTTCCGAAGGCTGTCAAAACCGCAAGGACTGTACGCACTGGTTCTACCATAGAACAACCGTTCCGTGGTAAGCCTAACCACCCTCATTTTATGCGGTTTAACTGTTATGCGGCAAGGGGCTCTTGCCGTGCAACAAGCAAGATTATCGAGTGTACAGCTCCCTGCCTTATCGCGCAGTACGGTTGCCTTACCACGTGATAAGGGTATTGTGTGTACATAGCCTGACTGCCACCTCTCAGGAAGGTAGATTACCTACGCGACAGGAGAACCGTTCCCAATGACATAGGTAGTGTCTACACTGACGAACTACAGTGATGTCTCTGTAGCATTTTCAGTGTAGACAAGCTCTTAGTACTTGCAACATGAACTTCCTTCCAGCTTCATCAGTGTAAGGAATGGTTTTCTGGCTGTTTCAGAGGCTTTGAGGTGGGTGGATGCCATAGTTAGAGGGATGTGGATCTGAACTGGTAAGGAGGAAATGGCAGACATGTGCTATAAGTAGCTGTTAATTAACCCCTTTTCCTCCTCATTCAATGGATCATCTTCAGTTACATAGTGACGAATTATTGAGGAGACAGAGGGGAAAAGGGGTTTGTAGGTGAAATGCAACAGATAAACTCTTTCTTAGCTTTTGTTTTAGTACTTCCAATTTAAAAGGAGGGATTGTTCATTACTACTTTTCCTAGAGAAGCATGCTATACAATAAGCTGGGCAATAACCAAGAATCCATTCCCTAGAGTGATTTAAACTCTCTTTATTGCCCTCTTCACAGAAATAAGGGCTTCCAACATATCTGGTTCTGCTAGCCAAAGGCAATCATGCAAATGATAAACTTTTCAGAGGCAAAACAAACAAGCAGTCCTGTGCCACTTTTAAAGATTAACAAATTTATTTATCACATGAGCTTTCATGGAAGAAAATCCCACTTCATCGGACACTTTGAAGATGGGGAATTTACAGAATGGAAGGAAAATAAATGCCAGGAAGTGTAAGACATAGGATCGGGTCAGGCTGTAACAGTAAATCAAAGTGGATGTTAAGATTCAAACACTGGGGAATAGCATATATTATAGAGGAAGGTGATGTCAAGCAGTGCAAGTACAGAGTACTGGCGTATGCAAGGACTTTAACTGTAGCAATGGAGGGGATAATTCATGTTATACAAAATATACTGGGTGTGAGCTTTAAATTACAGCACTAATCCTACTTGTGCTGATCAAAATAGATTTGTTCCAAAATGAGGGAGAAATACCTCCCTTCTCTGCATATTACATATCACCCAAATTATCATGGTATATTCCTGCTGGCATATATATTAGTTTAATCTACCCTTCATTTTTATTGTGTTGTGTTTTCTAATAAGAGTTTGCCCACACTTAGGATTGTTTTACTGAGGCAGTTGCACTAGTGCACTAGAGGAGATGTGTGGCACTGGTGTAAAATGTGAGTGGCACCCATGATTTTGAAATCAAAGCCAGAATGGTGCAAGTCATCTGACCTGAGGCAGCATTAAACGTGTAATAGTCTTGTCACCTAAGAGGGCTCAGTTCCACTGTCCATTGATGCCTAGATCTACTGTTACCAGATGGACAGCCCCGAAAATATCAGAGTGGCTTAGGCCGGTTTGCATTCCCACAAACTGGGCCACCTGCAAACTTATCTGCGTATGGGGATCATACCACCACAAATCTCTGCTAGGCTTAATATCAGCCCAAATGGCACAAAGGCAGCTGACTACAGCTTTAAACAAGTTTACCCAAAGTACAGTGCAAGCCCTTAATAGGGGTCAGATCCATTCATGAAATGAAAACATCTTTGTTTTAAACAAAATATTTGTTAGAGTGTGAATTAAGACGTTGGTCATGGGATGTAATGGGTTTTCAGTTGAAAGTCACTGGTTTGAATCCAGTCTATCTTTGTGATGGCTATTCAGGGGACTATATAAATGAGCAGGTGGGTTTTTGTTCTCGCCCATGGGGGTTAGCTGTACTATGGAAATGGAAGTCAAGGTCCAAAGGGGTAGCCGTGTTAGTCTATTGCAGTAAAACAAGAGAGTCCTGTGGAACTTGTAAAGACTAACAGATTTATTTATAGGGGAACACTTCAATCTCTCTGCTCACTCCCTTGATGACTTGTTAATAGCTGTGTTGAAACAGATAAATAACAAATCACAGATTCAAGGAGAAACTGCAGAACTTGAATTTATATGCAAATTTGACTCAGTTGCCTTGGGGTTAATCAGGGACTACGGATTTTTCTCACATTACAACAGGTGATTTGACCTCACCTTCCTCTATGTGCTGTTCCCCAGTGTTTGAATCCTAACACCTATTTTGATTTGCTGTTACAGTCTGATTTGATCCTATGTCATACACTCCCCTGCATTTAATTTCTTCCCATTCTGTAAGTTTCTCATCTTCAAAGCATCTGACGAAGTGGGATTTTCTCCCACGAAAGCTCATGCAATAAATAAATCTGTTAGTCTTTAAAAATGCCATAGGACTCTGTTGTTTTTATGGAAACGGAAGTGTCCTTCTCCTTAGGGTAGGTATGTCCAGATCAGGGGTTGGGCAGGGATATGTTTAGACTAGAGCTTGTGATCCTGTTTAAAGGTGAGTGAATCAAAGCCAGGGTCTAGGGATTAGCAGTTACAAGCATGTTAATTAACTCGAGCTCACTGGCAATCACATCAGGAGTGCAAACCCTCTGGGGATGTACTGTGTAGGTTACCAGGCCTGTCAATTTGATCTCTTTCACCAGGACTAAATTGTCTTCTCTACCGGTCAAGGGTGAATTTAGTGAATGTTTTCCTGGAGCTCTGATCAGGTGAAAGGGGTGTGAGTGCTAACTAAGTGTTAGTATTAAGAATATAATGGCATAAAAACTTTCACAGCATGTTTGTTCCGTCATTGTATTTCAAAATATTTGTTAACAAGCAGGAAGGAGTGTGAGGGGGAATACTTATAGCAGAGGGAAGAGGAAAGTGTCAGATATGTCTGGAATATACAGCCAGAGGTTTAATTGTTTTATAATGACAAGGTGTTGCTTCTACGGTAATAGAATGAAGCTAACTTCCTGGAATGCTGGTCCAGATGGAGCAATAGAAAGCACAAATGTCAATCATGTGACCAGTCCTCTTTTGGACAAGTCACACCAATGTCAGATTTCCATACCTATCCCTCTTTGTTTACATATTGCTCACAGGATGATAAATCCAGGCATATTCAGATGAATTAGTGACTCATTCCTTTGTATTTACCAATGTTTGCATCAGCTAAGTCGTTATATAGGAGCATGAGTAACCAGACAGCCTGCAAAAAGATATACACCTAGTGACCAAAGTCCTCTGCTTTGCTGGGTCTTCTTTATAAGCAGTGAGAAGTATATCAAAGAAAGAAAGAAAGAAAGAAAGAAAGAAAGAAAGAACATAAATGTTAGCTGGTAATTCTGTAGAGATAGTTAGGCTGAGGGCAACTAAATGGATCAAAAGACTGTTATGGGCAAACTGACCCTTCCCCTTCTTTGTCAGTGATTCAAAAATGACCCAGGTTGATAGTTCAAGTTTAGAGGCTGAAATCTGAAAGCTGTTATGTTGCATATGTGAAATAAATTGGCTCCAGTTTATTTCATCCCATATAATGTGTTTAGCTCTGAGCACCATCTTAATAACAGTAGTGCCTAGCTCATTTCATCAGCAGATCTCAAAGTGCTGTACAAAGGAAGTCTGTATCATTAAACTGAGGCATGAAGAGATTAGATGACTTGCCTATGGTCCACCATCAGGCTAGTAGCAGTGGCCAGCATAGCACTGGGTCTCTTGTATCTTAGTCATTATTCTACCAGCCATTAGACCCCCGGCTCCATTTGTGTTCAACAAGGCACCTAAGCACATGCTAAAGTGTTTTGCTGACTTAGCTACTGTAAGGTAGCACCTTAGAAAGATATGTGTCAGAGAAACTATCAAAACTGGCCCTCCTGTTGCCAGTCTCAGCAGAAAGATCAAAATGAGTGAACTATGGAACCTCCTCCTCTCAACCACAAAAGCAACCCCTCCGGCTCAGAGCAGAGGCGTGTTGGTGGGGGATGACAAAGCTAGAGCAACTTGCAGTGTTGCTGTCCCTGTGCTGGAGACAGAAGAGTCCAGTTTTCAGCACTGCCCGGCTAATATCTTTCACCAGCCCTGAATCTAGGGGAAGGGCCAGATTTTGTTTTGTCAGATGGAATACTGAATCCCTCCCATATTGCACATGTGCCAACTGACATTGAAAACATTGGATAGTGTCTCTGCACACCTGTAGTAACTTACTTAGAAACATGCATTCTATCTAGTTTATTAATAGCTTGTCTACCCACCCACTCAGAAGGATTGGACTAACAAACATCCCTTAAATCCCCCTGTAAACACTGATGGACCAGTCTTACTCAGCACAAAGGGGGATTACTGCCTCTGTATTTACAAAGCCCCTATAATTTTCCCTCCATCAGCACTTGTTCATGATTTTCCCTAGTAAGATTGTTTTCTACCACCTTTTTTAAAGGGAAGAAATGCAGGGTTTCCCAAGGAAACAAACAAAAATTGTCACCATCTTAGTGTCATTAAGTGTAATCCCCAGATCAATACTCACTCGACTTTTGTCTTTTATGTCCATGAAAACATGCATGTCACCATGGATTGTTGAAGACGGAGAGGAGTCAGTGAACATGCATTTTGTCACATAGACACAGTGAAAATGTCTGCCCTGACTCCCAGACTCCCACCCTTCCTGGCGTTTCACAAAAATGTATTGACAGAAGATTGTAAAGTAACCCTAGATGCCCTGATGCAGAAGGCAGATATTACAAATGGTCTGCCACCCAGTGATTAGATAAAAGGTGCTTCAATGGCTGAGCCTACTCCCATTGCAAACAATGGCAAAGATCCTATTTATTGCAAATTTCCATCAGAAAATGCTGATTTGTCAAACCTGAAATATTTCACAAAAACATTTAGTCAAGCCATAGACAGGGTTTGGACAGAAATCTGCCTGGTTCCCAGCTAGGGCACCTAATAGGCTGCTGGGGTTCTCGGGGCTTTCAAGATTCATGGCCCCCAGACTAGCAATGCAGTCAGTCCCAGGGCTGGTGTCTGGTCCCCATGGTCTTCTGCTCTGAGGCAGCCCCACCTTGCAGGAGTATAGCAGAATGGGGACCCACTTGGCTAGGGAACTTGGGGTCCCAGTGCTGGGGAAGTCTGCATGGCTGGGCTGCTTGGGATCCCAGAATCTCCTGGGGGTCCCTGAGTGAAATTCACTTGATTCTTGACAGTTTCATGGTGGCTACCTAGTGATGAACAACAGTGACATCAATCATGTCAAGCTCACTTAGCTGTTGGGGTTCCAGGGAGCATGTGTGTTGTTTCCCAAACAAAAAATATTGGAATCCCCAGTTCTGAGTTTAGAAAAATATAGTTTCAGCCTAAATCTGTCTGAAACAAAATTTCAAAATGATATAATTTTCTGAGAACTGGAAGTTCTGGCCATCTTGGCTCCAGATTGCCAGATTCAGCACGTAGTAAGCAATCCAATCAGGGATGGCAGAATAGCAGAATTTTCTAGATTCTTATTTGCGGAGCTTTAAGAAGTGCACAAAGTTTGGAAAGGATAAATTCTGGTGCTACCTGCCTAGGATTGTTTGTGTGATAGGAGTTAGGAAGAAATTGCTCACTATGGTGGTTTTTGCCCTTCATCTGGGACTGACCACTGTCAGAGACAGGACCTGATGAGCTCTGGCAATTCAATGCCACCGTTTATCAGTGGTCACTAGAACAGATGCAGAAGGTATTTATTTATTTATGCTTTAACCTTGTAGGAAAGTCACACATTGATGTCAGCACTGTGTGAGGACCTAGAGTTTATTGATTTTCTTAGGGTGAACTTTTTACAGAGCATGTCACTTTCTAATTTCTGCAGGAAATTAAAATTAATTTCTTCTGTTTACTCGGTGATCCTCCTCGTCACGCACAGGGCTGAATCTGTAGCAGATTTCAAAATGTCTTCTACAATAGAGTAACACCTACCCCTTTAGTATTTTATTGTTATCCAGTAATGGGTGATTTCCCGCTGCTCATTTCTCATTTCTCTGTTGGGGAAGGTTCCCGGCTACCTGGAGCAAGGGGGTGGGGAAAATAAGGTTTGTTTTCACTGCAAGAAGTGTGAGTGGAATGGAATCAGTGTCTGCGAGTGTGGCAGCCTCCTGCAGACGGTGCAAAATGTCCTTCGACCCGAAGAGCCAGCCCCATCTTTGTGCTCACAGGTGCAGAGAGATGGGGAGAATTCACCGGGAAATCACGGAGGGATGAAAACACAAGCGGAGAAACTCTAGCTTGAAAACACGTTTAGCGGAAGTTGCAACACAGCGTCCTCTCAGTAAATAGAAAAGGGAGAAGTTTGGTACCAAGCGAGGAATGAACTGCCGGCTCTGATCCTTTTGCCGCCTCGGTCTCTTTTATAAACGAGGTGTCTGCTGGAGAGTGTTTGTGAGTGAGGACCTATGGGAGGAGCCGTAGACATTTTAAATCTCACTGTCCCTGGGCCAGCCCAGACCTGGCCAGGCCAGATTATTCTAAGGCCAGGGGAGGAAACCACGGAATGGTTGAAGAGAGCAGGGCCCAGCTCGGTGCATCCTCCATGGATGACAATGCAGTGCTGCCCTTACAAGATTTTAGGTCCGTCCATCTATCTGTCTGTCTCACTCCCTCGTGCAGGCTAGAAAGGCCTCTGCAGCGTACTCGGCGCTGGGGCAGAGACCCGACCTAGCTCCGGCTTGCTTCAGTGGACGAAAATGTGCACGCTCCCAATCCCTTCTTCCTCCCCCTGCCGTACCCGTGACGGACAGCCGGGGCAACCATTCAGGGCGCCCATTCCCCGCCCCCTCCAGCCAGCGCCGGCGGCACACCCCCGACACGCCCGTGCAAGGTCAGCCAATCAGCCGCGAGCCGCAGACACACACGCACACTTAAGCCAGGTCAATGAGCGGCGCGGTAGCAGCAGCTACATACTGTGAGTGATCAGCTCAGCGCGCAGCAGAGGCACCTCGCACTACCGGCCGCTTGTCCCCATCCTCCTGAGGCTCCGCCTCGGCTCGCTGCGATCCCTCGGTGGGGCGTCCCCTGCACTCACCCCCGAGCCTTGGCGCCTTTGGCTCCGGCGTGGCCGGCGCGGCGCGGCGCTGCGTGACTTCTTTGGGCGAGCGCGGGGCTCGGCGGCAGCATGGAGTCTGGGAGCAAGGTGAGTGTCTAGGCCGGCGCGGCTTCCTGCTCTGCGGCTCCCTCCAGGACCTTCCTGCCGGGGAGGGTGGGCGGCGTGTGCGCGGTAGTTTTGGAGGGAAGCCGGCCTTGGGGGAGGGGAGCGCGGGCTAGGGGAGGGCGCTACTCGCAGCATCCCGGCCTGGCCCCCGTGGGAGGCTCGGAACCCGCAGCCCCTTGCACGCTGCTCCCGTGGGCTGGGGGGGACAGATCTGTACTCATCTATCGCCGAGGACAAAGGTAGTTCCCTGAGGGCACCAGGGTGCGGGCTCAATATCACGCGGGCCGGATCTCGCGTTGTGGGGGCCTGTGGAGTGGAACTGGTGGTCCGGGTCTTCCTATTGTGGAGCAGCCCGAGAGGCTAGAGTTCCCGGGGCAGTGCCGGCTGTTTTAAAACCTCTGATGGAGGCTCAAAAATGACCTTTCCCACCTCGCAGCTTGGCTCTGTCGCCGGCCTTTGATTCCACTGCCCCACGGGAGCGATGGGGCCGGGCCAGCCCCATCTCCCCATCCCGCGCTGCCCGGCAAGGCCGCTGGAACTAGGCGGGGGCCACTCGCGCCGTCCGGAGTAGAAATTTTCCAGTCCCGAGTGGCGGCGACTGGTCGCGTGTTTAAATGACTCAAATTCCCTCCCACCCCCAGCCAGTGAGGGATGGAGCCACACAGAGCTCCCCAGTCAACCAGACCCTGGAATTTCGCTGGAACTTTCTGATGCGGCTCAGGAAGCCGGAGCAGGCTTGCTCTGTCCGGGGTCAGCACCTGCCCTCCCTAGCCTGTCTGGATCCAGGCTTCAGCCTCCCTAGTTTGTACACGCCTGAGGTCGGGCTATTGTAGGGCAGCCTTGAAGGGTACTCGATCCTTTTTGGTACGGGCGGGGGGAATGGTTATCGGGTCAGAAGCAGGCTTGATCCCTCCGCTCTCTCAGCCACGCCAATGTTCGCAGAAAACTTCCTCCCCTTCTCCTGATCCTGTTGCCAATTTTTGTCTTTTTTTCCCCCCCTTGGCTCTGATTTTTAAAACCTACCTCCTGGAAACGAGGGTTTTTAAAAAGAATTTGAAAGTCAATTTTTAAAAAATCCCCTGGCACTTATGGAGAAAAGCTTAGGAATTAGACCAAGTTCTTCCTAGAAACCACAAAGCAAATAAAAAGAACCTTGGGTCTATTTGGGGGGAAAAAAATCTGATTTTTAAGCTGTTTGGGCTTGACTCGGAACTTTAGAATCAAAACGTAAGTCTAAGGACCAGGCAAAACCAAAACAAAGGAATTACGTGGCATTTAAGACTACAAATTTATTTATCTGGAGTCATTAAAAGTGCCACAGAATTCCTCCTTTGTTTTGATTTTGCTGGAATAAATGTAACACGGCTATCCCTCTGGAGTACATAAGAACCAGAGAATTTGAAATAGGGATTCCTGCACGGAATTTGTCTGACCTAGGGCTGGTAAATTCCAGAATGCTGAAATGTGGCAAAAATCTCATTGATTATTCACTGGTGCTAGGACTTCAGCCCATACTAGAAAGACATTCGATTTTGATTTAAAGGCTCCAGTTTAGAACTGCAAGGCTTGTATTAAATCTCAGATAAGTGTTGATCTCTAAAGTGAAATATGGTCTCTCGAAGTTGGACATTTGTGCAGGATGTCCTCTTATAAAATATACAATCATAGCAAGGCCTTAAAGGGAAAAATAGTATATGCTTATTTCTAGTAATTCTTCCCTTGAGTTGGGCTTCAAATCAGGGTTTAAATTTCCTGTAATCTAATTGCCACGCAGGCTTGACTTCCACTCTTTAATACATTTGCAGATTTTGCTGTGTGTTAAATATTTTTTATGTACTTGGAGGAAGAATCCCTTAGGACAAGTAAACTTTTTGTTCTATGTTTGAGCCATGGGGGGGAGGGTGCCCAGAACTGGGACTCTTTCCACTAAACACATGAATTAACCTAGCAGTAAAAAATTCAATCAGCAGTAGTAAGCTTGTTTGACACTTACTTGACAGTATGGAATATATCACAGAGATTATGTGATTACCAGGGGCACCAATGTAATGCTAGTAAATAAACAGAATAGGTTCTAAAATTAAGGGAGACAGAAGGAATCCAGGAAAAAAATCCCATCCCTGCCCAGTTCCAAACAACATCAGCTAGGGGTGACCCCAAAGTCCTCTCATGATCTCGACTTCCTATGAGTCTCGGATAACACCAGAATGAATAATCATTCCCAGTTGCTCACATCTACAGCTTCCCTGGTTACTTCCACTTCAAGAGGTTCAGATCAAGTCGTGAGTTACAGTGATATAAGTGACTTCCGTGATATTACTCCAGATTGCAGCTGCTGAACCGTGACCACATTTTGTGTAGTGTCTAGGGCGGGCTTAACGCTCAATTGCGATGTTTATAATGGGGTATTTTAAAAACATGAGTATCCATGCAAACCCCTATGTAGCCTTTCTTTCGGTATAAAACTAGCTTGCATTAATTTAGCTTAAAGTGATTCCTTGCTAAATTAAACAATCAATACAAGACTGGATTCAATTGAGTGTCTGCATAAAGGGGTTGAACTAGTTTTAACTAAATTGATTTAAAATAACGATGTTAAACTGGCAGCAGCTCTTGAATGAAAATACCTAGATTAGCGTTTACAATCATATTAGGGAATTTGAGTCAATTGGCAATCAATTAATTCAAGTTGCAAACTCGGCTGTCCCTAAAGCTGACTTGAGCCGGCAGTGACAGGGGATACCAGATTGCGGGTGCGGTTCAGGCTCTGTTGGAGACTCGTGCATCCCTTTTTAAACAACCGGTGTGACAGTGCATGGAGGGCACAGGAGAGGCGATGTCCATCTTCGTAATGCTGCTCCAGCGGTCTGGTTTCTCGGTCAAAGATACTTGCTGGTTTTATTTGTGCAACACTGTCTCCAGATTTCCTCCTTTCTCCCTGGCTTTGGAGTGTGTTTCGGGATCAGCCTTGCTGCATTTAGTTCCCGTCACTCCTGCGCTCTCCTTTTCAGAAGTACTGGGGATGAGGGCTCTTTCTGGCCTCCAGCGGAGAGCGTTGATTGGCGCACAGGCTGGGAGTTTGGAACGGGAGCCCTGGGACGTGATAGCCGGGAGCACCTCATAGGCAGAGCCAGGAGGGAATGTTGCCCTTTCAAACACGGAAATCCAACACATTGGCTCAGGCTCCGCTCTCGGCGGCGGTGGTGTAAATCCGCAGTAGCATGAGGCAGCCACGCTGGATTGATATCATTAATCGGAGTAATTTGTCTGGCTAGGAGCCCTAAGGGGGGGGAAGGGGCGAGTTGCGCTAGGCACCGGTAGCCTGGCATTTCTCAGCCTCTCATCACAGTCCACAGCGACCTTTTCAACCCACCAAAAGCGGCCTCAGTGTGGGGGGCTCGCTGCAGCAGACAATAGGCGCTCCTGGCGAGGGGGCCCCTGATCCCCTGCCCTGCTCCCAGAGGCCTGGCTTGGGCATGGCCCGGGAGCCCCCAGCCTGGGCCCCACGCGTTCCGCGCCGCCGCGGGGGGCTGCATAAGGGAGGCGGCGCGGCAGCATCCTCCCTCCCCCACCCGGCTCCATTGAGAGAGAAACTGTCTGCATGTCCCCGGCGTGCGGAGCGCCGGCCCGCGGCTGCGCGGCTGGGGGAGGAGGCGCAGCGCCAGCCAATGACCCTGCGATGTAGGCCAAAGGCGAAAGCATCCCGGGGCGGGGGCGGGGCCTCGCTGTAGGTGGCTCCCCATTGGCAGGCGGGGACGAGCCCCCTGGCGGCCGGCCAGGGGCGTTGAGCGGTGACTGGGGAGCCCGGCTTCGGAGCTGCGGCTCCCGGCTCCGATGGGAGACCGGGCAGGGAGGGGCTGGTTAGGATCCGAGCGGTACAGCGGGGATGTAGCCAGGTGCCGCTGCCTGCCTACCGCCTCTGGAAATGTTTGGCACAGGACAGCCACTAGCTAGCCGTCCAGGGTTCCAGGGGCGGTGGCTTCCTTTGGGGCCAAGCAAGATCGCTCGGTAACCAGGCGGGCCTCGTCTAGACTCTGAACCTAGAGTGGCTGTAGCTTCCAGGCTTTCCCGGCAGAGGGGAGGGACATCCCTGGGTCATATCCCCAGCAGCCTAATTTTTACAATGCCACCTTCACATCACTTAGGTGGAGGACCATGCAGCCCTGACTCAGAC
Organism: Pelusios castaneus; assembly: GCA_007922175.1. Lineage (NCBI taxonomy): Eukaryota > Metazoa > Chordata > Testudines > Pelomedusidae > Pelusios > Pelusios castaneus. The sequence goes on from ML685803.1 coordinate 7,913,907, forward strand.
GAACTTCAGAGGGACCAGGCTGGATAGGGGTTTATGAATAAATCTGAACAGACTGTTAAATAGGGTCCTGTGGCACTCAGGACTCTGTTCTGCTGAAATAGACTAACAGGGCTACTCCTCAAACAGTCTGACCAGTTCCAAACTTAGATCACAAACCCATTGAGAGAAACCAGTCTTACTGGCTTTACAATGCTCCAAGCATGAAAATGCTAAATCACTATTGCTAGATAATGATTGCTTGATGCACCCGGCTGTACAGCTAAAGTACATACACCTTCTGAAGCTTAGGTGGGGCCCATAGCTTTGCTTGGAAAGTGCTGCATCTTTCCTCTTACCCCTAGCCCTGCTACCAGTAGCCTACAACTTCTATAACGTGTTGCAGGATACAGGGCAGCTGACTGGGTCATGTTATGTCTGCAGTACACGTTTTAATCCTGTCATTTCACAGTTGGAGACCCCTGTAATTCTCTTCTGGACTAGTGGTGTTGATTTACTGTTTCTTCTTGTAACATGAAGGTTGTAAGAGGAATAAATAGGTAAAAGGATGGAGGGGAGAAAGACAAGGGATGCAAATAGGCAGACCACATTAGAGAGCTTTCTCTCCTTGAAATTCTGGTAGACTGAATCTTCAAGCCATTTAAACCACCGATCTGGTCTAGATCTCTTCTGCAGCCCACCAAGTGGAGAGACAATCAGATGTGGATATGCCTGTTTCTGCTAGACAAACTTAAGTCTTAACTCAGTGGTAGATTGTGTTTTGAGTAGCTCTAAATTTGAAACCCTGGATGATCCAGTAGGGATAAAAAAGGAGCTCATTCAGGCTGACTAATTTTAACTCAGACTGAACCATTTGTGAGAGTCAAAGGCTACAAATAACACCTTTTTTAAAAAAAATCTTCCCTGGAAGTCCCACTTCCTGGTTCAGGCTGGTCCAGAAAGCAGTAAGTGATAAAACATGCAAATCACTTATGCAATTTTTATTCCTAATTTTGCAGACACCAGATGCCCTGGGTAAGCTTTGGCTAAACAGCTAAATTTTAGGGTGCTTTATCTGATTTAAAACCTTAAATCTTTTAAAGGGATGGAGATCATATTTAACCCAAATTTAGATTTTGTAAAATGTATCGGTGGAGACTCTATCATAGGAATTTCCTATAGAATTTAACAGGACGAAAACAATAGGACTATGTCTACACTTGCTAAAATTAGTTCAAATTAGCTTTACTCCAAACTAATTTTAGTTAGTTCAAATTAGCTTAATTTGAACTAGGAAAACTTAGTTCGAATTAGCAAACCCCATTCATTTCAATGGCCGGTTAGTTCGAACTAAGACATTTGTTCAAATTAACATGTCCACATTGTTTAATTTGAGCTAGTAGTTTAAATTAACGCTTTAGTTCAAATACCCTATTCGAACTTATTAGTTCGAATTAAGGAAGCCCTTAATTCGAACTCACTAAAGCCTAGTATAGTCATGGCTTTAGTTAGTTTGAATTTAGGAGGCTTAATTCGAACTAACTTGCCAGTGTAGACATAGCCTATGACTTTTAGATAAAAATGTAACTTGGTTCAATAGAAATTAATCATTTTCACAGGAGTTCTGAACCACCCTTTCATATAAAATAGCAGCTTTGTTAATAGACCTCTGAACTCTACCTGAAGGATTTAAAAAAAAAAAAAAAAGTGGAAAAAGTAATTTGCTATTCACTTATACAAGACTTCCATGAGGGGCAACCAATAGAAATCTTAGCAAAGTTGTTTCTCTGCATCCAAAATACTGCATGAAAACCTGCAGCTGGAATTGAATAGAAACTTCCTCTAAACAAAAGTGACTGAACAACTTTCACTATCCAAGAAAGAAATCCAAAAAGTCAAAACATAAACATTTAACATAAATAGTCAAATGTTCTGTTTTTAGAATCCAAGGTGTTATTACATGCCATATGTAAATTAACTTGTTTAAGCTATGGGCTAACTTAAAAAGTAGATAGTGATGATCCCTTTTTGTTTACCCGTCTTGAAATACCTTGAAACAGGAGTAGTCAACTATTTTTTGTCCAAATTTCTTGATCAACGTATAGTCAAAATTCAGACTCCAGAGGAAGTAATTTTTTAAAGAAGTTAATATTTGGGTCTGTTCAAGAGTGTCTGGTGGTTCTGATGATTTGGAAGTGCTGAGCACATACTTTCTGTCCCTTTATGGTGCCCTAACGTGGGCATCTAAATCTTTAGGCTAGTCATTTTTTAAAATCTTGGCCTTGGGATAAGCTGATAGTAAGGTGTTCATCCCTGATCATCTAAAAATAGCCCTGCAAGAGGAAAGGCACACCTGGCTGAAGAAAGTGCAGGTAGTTGACTCCAAATGTAACTGGAGAAAACATATTGAGAGGTGAGTTTTATAGTGAAGTGCATGGATCAGTTTACTTTTAATATAAAAAGGAAAGTTCTTGTGCAAACTGGAGCAATACCTGATTGCATACCAGACATCCACACCCCTCAAGGACCTGTGTCATAGTGTCCTTCCATAAAAAGCTCACTGTACAAATGATTAGTCTTGTGTAAATAGTGTGGTGCAATGTAATTGACGTGGTGCTTCATAATACAATATTCTACAGATCCCATTTATTACTGCCTGTTGACGTGAAGTGTGCAACACATAATGACTAATTAGAAATAGTCATAGACCTTCAGGGTGGGCTGAACTGCTCTTCTCTAGCACTGAACAGAAGGAAAAAGTCTGTTTTGGTGGTAGCTCATTCCATGACAGCAGGGGAAAGGAGCCTGCCTCTCTAGAGCTTTCTTTAATGGGAAGATGGTTTGTGCTTTGCGCAAGGCTAAAACTACTGACACCTTCTAAAATGATAAAATTTATAACAATGGTGTTAAAGAAAATGTTCAAATTCGGGTTGCTTTTCATGTCCACAGTGATGATGCAGGGTAGCTTTTGCAAGGGAAGCTGTCCTGTCATTATGATGTGACTCAATGATTTAGGCAAAATAGTCTCGGGAATGAAGGGAAAGGAGTGCTGCCTGTTGGCCAGACTGTAGGAGGGGTAGTCAGGACATCAGGGCTCTATTCCTGGTTTGTATAACAGGATGGCTTGCCTCTTTAAGGGCTAGAAGCTGGGTGCCCAGCCAGCCCATCCTATTTACAAAGTAGGCACACCTGTGCAGGGATCAGGGGATTACCCTATAAGGAGCAGCAGGAAGCTGTGGAAAGAGAGGATGATGCAATCTTCAGGAAGCAGCAGTGAGTAGCTCCTGCAAGAGACCTGTGATGGGGAAGGGTTCGAACCTGGAACCCTGGGCCAGTAAGGGATGACTCCAGACTAGAATCTTTTCATTCTTGTACTCTAGCCATGGTCTGCCAAAGCAGGAAAGGCCCCAGGCAGGAGGGCTGGTGTCAGAAGAGGAACCTTTGTTTGTGGACTTTGGGACTTGAAGTTTTAGGTTCAGGTTATTTGATGGTAATGGAGGAGGGATATCTTTGGCCACACAGAGCCTCAGGGTCACTGAGGAGTCCAAGAATGCAAACAGCAGTGGGGCTGTTTTTAGGGCTGGGCATTGGGGAGGGGGCAACACATTGACATCCTGCCATTTGCTTACTGTCACCTCCGGATAGCTTTGCCATCGTGCTGATGCCCTTTCTGTGCCCTACTGATCCAGTCCCTGCTCTTGGTATCAAGAGGTTCAACTGCCTGGTGACGATGCTCTGAGATTTGCTGGTGAGAAATGCTGAGCTCCATAACATGAGTGGGGCCCGGTGTAATCCTGTCCCATTAGGTGGAAGATTCCCACTGAATGGGGTATTGGACTGAATCTTGGAGTGGGGGAGAAGCTGCCACAGGTTGTAAAAAATCTAGAACCTGATCCTGCCATACATCTAAGGCTGGAAAGGACCATAATGATCCATCCACACAGCAGCTTTCAGGATTGATGTCACAGGCTTCATGCACGTTGCACAAACAAGTTTTTGTTAAAATCAAGTTATGGCCAGAAATGGCTGAAATACCATGAGGCTGGCCAGCATGAATGGCTTATTCATTTCATTTTTTTTAGCCCATTTTGGCCCCATCCGTTGTCATGGCTTGATCCTACCCGCATTTAAGTCAATTATCACACTCCCCCTTGATACCAGGCATGCAGAATCACAGCCAAACTTCATTTAAACTAGTTCAGCCACAACAGTATTTAAATAGCTTTAGTTGCAAAATACAATTGTTTGCCCTGTGTCAGAGCCAAGTTGATCACCTTCTATGCACGCCTCCTAGAATCAGGATAAGGGAGGGGAGAGGTTTAGACATGGATTTTAAAGGTTACTTCGGGCTCAAGTCTGTCAGTACAATACACTTTTATGTGCACTCAGCTCTCAGGCCAACACTACTTTGTGTCCCAAACCACTTTACAAGGCGAGATAATCAGCCATGAGACAAAATCCCCAACTAGGGCTTGATACAGACCCATAGCAATTCAGGTTTGTTCCCTCCCTCCCTCTTGATATTTCATCTTGAATGGTTTTCCTCATGCTGTGTAAAATAAAATGTAACAAACTGCTTTTCATCTGTATTCAAAATTCAACACCATCCTGTCAAAATGCAAGGGAGCCAGAAAACCAAGGGTCTAAATTTGGCCACACTTCTCTCATGTGCTAGTTTAGTTTTTCCAGGAAGTGCCTACAAATAATTTCACTTTTTTTGAAGACTAAACTAAGCACAAATAGAAAAATCCAGAAATAGGCCTTTCTGGAGACAAAGCTCATTAACTTGTGTAAACACCACTTGCATTTGGAGAGCTGCTGCTGAATAATTACCTGAAATCTTACCCTTATTACTCAGATTCCTGTTTTGCAGGAGAGCTTATTGCAAGTATTCAGCAATATCACATGTCCATTCAAACCCACTCTCAATGCCAAGCTATAGTGGTTATGCTGGGCATATTTAGTGTGGCAGTGCATAGCTGTCAATTTATTGGATGCTCCCAAACCAACTGCCTACACATCTCACCATGCTATATACAATCTTTGCATTGACTTCAATAGGATTTCAATCAAGGCTAATTTCTGCACTTGCTCGTTGGGGGTTGGAGAAGTGGAATGGTGCTGAATCTCTGGTCCCCACTGAAGGGTTACTTACCACTACAATATGCAGAAAACCTTGTCTTTCTCTGGCCCTCCACCCTAAAGTAAAAAGGGTCCTAGTGCCAACTTTGCTGGACAGCCTCATGTCCATCCCACTTTCTTGAGCCCTCAAGGGAGTCCCCTGCTGTTCCCTCTCTCCTGCATCACTCCTTGTCCATCCCTGCTGGCAAGTTTGGGTCCATTCTGATTGTTGGTCTCTGGCGCCATTAGGTGCCACAATGGTTTGAGTGGGCAAGGGCCTGGCACAGAGGGATCAGAGTGCCAGCCAGGATATATATGGCAAGTAGATACACGATCACTGCAGGCACAACCCCAAGGAGCTGGCACACTGCATCTTTTGGCCTGGTAACAAGCAAGGCAGTATAAGAACTAGCCAGGCCAGTTAAAAACCTGCCAGGCCCAGAGCCATCCTGCTATGTGATAGTTCAGCGTGGGTGGGAGCACACAGTGTGTGCATTACCTGGCATAGCAGGGCCAGATCCTTACTGGGACTTGAGGGTGCAGCTGTATTGACCACTTGGGGCCTTGTGACTCCTTTAAAGGGACTTTTATTAAGTGGCAGACAGTCAATGCAGTCACGCATGCACAGCTGCATGTTTAATGCTTGCTTGTTAGTAATGGAGTGGGCGCTCTGTCTCTGCCTGCTGGGATTCTCAGGTTACATTGGTGCAGTGCCCTTAAAGGGATGCACCCTTTCAGGGGCCAGTAGCATCAGAGTACACAGCAGGCATCTGGCGTGTCAGCCTGTGCATTAGCTGGATGCCCTTCCTGGCACTCTAGCGTGCAGGGTGGAACTCATGCCTTCTAGCTGCACGTATGGCTGGGGAAAGGGACTTCTTCCCTTCAGTACACTTTGCAGTACAGGATGTGGCCCCTTTCGACGCAAGATCAGCAACATGGGGAAAGAAGAATCCTGTGAGAAAGGAACCAAGTGAGCAGCTAAAGGAATCATTACAAACCTGTCTGAATCACAGCTTCTGTCTGGATCGTCACTCTACCCTTGCCCAGCATTTCATGAATGCTGTGTGCATTCACAAGCCCCTCCTGCTCCTCGTCTGTGGTGCAGGGCTGGAGATGGCTGGTCACCCAGATCATGCAAGATTTTTCTAGAGCCCCCAAATATTGACTTTCCAGTATGATCCTCTTCATCTTCTCCCTGCCCCATCCTTCTGGTATATGCCCTTCTCCATCTGTGTGGAGAGATGGAGGTAAGCTGAAGGCAAGGACTCTCAGGTGTGTTGGGCTTGATAGAATTGGCTATACCCACTGCTACTCCCTTCTCAGCACCCTGTATCTCTGGTCGTTTGGGTGGCAGAAAGGCTTTAGGGCCCACTCCTCTGAGGTCCTGGCAGCTCTGGTGGATAGGCAACAGTAAAAAATTAGCAACACTTTCACAGGGTGAAAGTCACCCCTGTGCAGACAGACATCCCCAGGAGTGCATTATACTGTGGACTTCAGTGGGCCTTAGAATTTGTATTGACCCTCTAGATGCCAGCTTCTGCTCCTTAATTTTGAGAGCCATCCTGCCCTGGCTTGAGCAGGGCTCTAATTTACACCAGCAGCATATGGACCCTGCAGCAGCTGTAGATGGGGTAGCAGAGTCTGTATCCCCTGCATTCCTCTTTGATGTTCTCTTGGGGCAGGCTGGGGCCAGAATGATTGACGAAGAACCCAATTCTGACAGATCTACACTACCAGAGCGCCCTCCCTGCCAGGAGAATTCTTGTACCCAGAACCTGGCTCCCTTATGCAAGTGGGGAATCTGGCCCATCCCTCTTAATTTGGAAAGCTCTGTAACAATCATGAAGGGTTTAGGCCTTCCTTAGTCCCATCCCTCTTGGAAAGCCAGGGGGACCTGTCCTTATTGAGGAGGGCCTTGGACTTAACACAGAAAAAAATCCCTCTCTGCACCTGGTGCATCACAACTAATCACTTTCCCGAGGCAGGGCCAGATCTGCTGAGATGCTCCAGCCCCTCTGCAGTACTGTGGCTGTGTCCTTCGCAAAGCTACTGGTGACTGGCCTTGAACCTAACTTTTAATCATTCATACCTATTATCTTTTGCGTTTCACTCACCCTCCTCAGTTTCCCCTTTCATAAGCTCATAGATATTGCAGTTAGAGGGACTATTAGGATTAGCGGCCTATGTAAATGGTCGATAAATTTTACAGCTTTTGCGGGTTGATCACTACATAAACAGCAAATTTTGGGGTGCATTCAAAACGAAGGGCCCTTACTCGATGCCTTTAGAGCTGGGACCTGCCCAGAAGCTGATGCTCTGCTTACTGAGCAAGGCAGCCAAAGACCAGTTTAAACAGTCCATGATGTGATTTTTTTTTTTTTTTTTCACAGCTATGAATGTGGCAGACTTCCAATTATGATTAGTTAGTTGGACCTCCTGCACATAATGCAGACCAGAGGCTTTCATGGAGTGATTGGGTGACCCCTTTTTAACTGAACTAGAGCAGATCTGTTTCCTTTTATTTTTGCATCCTGGTTCCCACCACGTATTAGCATGGTGCTGCAAGGTTTGGGCTGCAAACACAGTTGGAGGGCTATTCCAGTGAAAATACTGCTGTTGATTTTTGCATTTCACAAAACCAGCCCAACGCCTCTCCACTGCTCTGACACCAGCATGAGCTGCTTTGATTTGACATGGGAGGGCTGGGAGCCTTACATTTGCCTCTTTGGGGCAGGCTGTGAAAGAGCTTGCAATGCTGAGCTGCCCCTCAAAAATTAGGGCAGGACTCAACATGTTGGTTAAGCTGCTCCATCATTCCTGTTCGCTGGTGGGTGTAGACCTCATTACTTCCAGGCTCGGTAACTGTTGCTGGGTGACATGAGATTGTAAACTCACTGGCTATCCAGGCTCCTACCTGCTACCCAATGAAATCCAGCCACTGGTAATTAGTGTCAGGCAATTAAAAAGTGAGTTCAGTACATCCCTATATGAACAGGAGGAGGGGGAAAGAAAGGAGCCCTGGCAAGGGAAGAAAGCTTTGCTTCTGACTGAGATGTGACAAGAGTTGTCTCCATCCTATTGACTGCAAGGCACTTGGCTTAGCCCAGTGCAGCACAGGAGAGAACTCTTGAGGCCAGACTGCTGAGGGAAAAGAACTAGGGACGTGAGCCTTGTGGTTGGCTGAATCAATCCATAGAGAGTGAATGATGAAGTCTGATTCAAAGGGCATTTTGACATGAATAAGGGCCCTGCAGGGTCATTCCAGGACAGCAAAGATGACATGCGTGTAAGTAGGCAGGGGACACATGCTATGGGGTGAGTGTCTGGCAAGCCAAGATTTGCAGATGCTGAAGAGCAGAGAGTTGCTGTGGTCAAGGCAAGAGGACGCCCCATGTGTACAGGGCTCCCCCAAGGTCTTCTGCAGGTTTTTCCTGACCATTGCCATTCATTGTTCTCAAAATGAGTCTTCCCATGGACCAGAGCCTGGTCACTGGTTAGGTACAAAATGGGGTTGCAGGGGTGAGCTAGACCATACCTTCCCCCATCTGATGCACATAGCCCAGGTTAAAGGTTTGGGATCTCTCTAACAAGGACGTACTGTGAACTCTGGTGTAACTGTGCTGCTGTTTCAGCTAACTCTGTCCTCCACCCAAACCAAGTGGTGTCCAAGAGAAGGTGTGAAGCAATCGAAGATGGGCTTTAATTTCACGTGGCTCTTCCCAAGCTGATTAGCCCAGCCTGTGAAAAGCGGATCCCAGCTTCCTGGGTACCAGGCTGAGCTATTGGGTCTTTCCTGCTTGGATAAATGGGCCATTGATGGAGGTGTCCAATTACCCAGCTCTGCTGACCGCCCCCACATACACACATGGGCACCTCCCTGAACAAATCTCCAGTTGTTACTTAAACCTTAAGTGGGGGGGCTGCCAATAGCTGTAGGCACTGAGCAGTTGCATAAATGCTGGGATTTTGCTGAGCATCTATGAACTAGGTTCTGGCACAGACTTTCCTTAGCCGGCTGAACCAGGCTGCGAGTGCAGTCCTGCATTTGCTTTCCTTCCAAATTTCAGATGACGCCATGGCGTCATCTCTCCTCCTGCCCAGGGCCTTCAAATGGGGCCTTCCGATGCCTGCCTCAGATCTGGGAGGAGAGAGGACCCTGGTGACTCCAGGGCATGGGTGCTGCTCCCAAGAATGGACGTGCTGTTTGTTCTAACCCTGGTTTGTGAACAGTAGGTTTCTGGTGCTCTGCTCTACAGAGATTTAAACTGGTGAATGTTTGTTTGCACCTTATTCTTATCTTACCTACACAGGCATAAAGCTGGAGTGACTCTATGGAGGTCAATACAGTATCAGGCCGCACACGCAGATTAAAAGCTATGTTCAGGCCTGTGGCCAAGTGCCTGAAGTCAGAGAATTTCATCATTCATTTCCAGCTTCTGAGGATTGAAAGTAAAGCTTGAATATGTGCTCTGGGTTTATGTGGCTTGAGCCCTTTGGGGCAGGGGTTGTGACTCCTGTTAAAACAGTAGAATGCTGGGCTATGACCAGGGCTCCTTTTGCTGCTGCTGTTAAAATAAAGACTAGTGCCTGCCTGAGTCTGCAGGCAGCCTGAAACAGTAGCTCCAAGAGATGACCTGCTCCATCCATCTTAACTGAGACCTGCTGCCTTTCCAAGAAGGGAACATGGCTGCAGCGTGGTGATTGGGGCTCCTATTTAAGGTGTACCAGGGGTCCTGGATGGTTTATTTCAGGTCTGTATCCCATTAAGGGAGAAGAATTTCAGGTCCTACCTTTCCTAGGAACCTGCTTTTCCTAATATTACATGTGTATACTTTAACCATGAGAGGTGATTAGACAGTCTTTGGTCTAGAAAATGGGTGGATTTAATCTCAAATCAATGAAATGCTAACAAGGCCAGTCTTTATGGGCTATTAACTCAGTGGGACAAATCTGCCTTCATGTAAAATCAGAGCAACTCCACTGCTACTTGTGAGCTTGCCAGGGTGTCAAATTGGACTGTGGCTCTATTCACTGCAGTGCCTGGCATAGCTCTTTCTGCAAGTCTCTAGATCAGGAGCTGCTTTTCTGTGCAGGGAGACCCAGGGGCTGCTCTACTCTGTTCAGCCTCTTGTTTACTAGAGCAGTGGTTCTCAACCACAGTCAGAATACGTTACTGGGTCACCACACAGTGGTAAGTGTGTCACACTCTCATACCTAGAGAGATGGGCTGGTGTGTCCTTTAGGGTTGCAATGTGCCATCAAGTGTTTTTTCCTGCAAAAGGTTGAGAACCACTGCAGTAGTGGATATACGAGGAGCCAGGTGAGGCTGAGCTGTGAAACTCATGGCTCTTTGCAGATGGGAATGGTGTACAAGTCCTGTATGTGGAAAGCTACTGTTTAGTTGAGATCCAGAGTATGGATCCTAAAATGCTTCTGATCAGGAACCAGGTAGGTGCCCTGGAGGAGGGACTGCCCCACACTCCTGCCCAGGAGAGATGTGCATTTTCCAACCTGACTGCATGTTGTGTTTTTTCTTGACACAGATGACTGCTCGCCTGATGCTGGCAGTGGGCGGAGCAGTGCTGGGCTCCCTGCAGTTTGGCTATAACACTGGAGTCATCAATGCTCCACAGAAGGTAAGGCTGCAAAGCTTGGTGTAAATCCAGTTCCTTGATGGGGTTCATGCTCTGCAACATGGCCTCACACAGGCAGAAACATGTGCACACACATATGCACATCTAGTGCAACGCAGCCCTGGCACACTGTAACCCACCACCACCACCACCACACATGCCAAGAAGCTGCTACACTGCCCCCGCAGGTCTGCACATCCATCAGTGTAACAACACTGGCATGCTGCGAAACAACATGGGAATAAGTGCACACAGCAGAACAAGTCCACATATGAAAACAAACACACGCATACTACCCACCACACTCATCCACGCCAAGCCCGGCTAAAATAGCACATCCTGTTAAGCCGCTTACCAACTCTAATGAGATTTATTAAGCAGCTATTTGGCTATTGAGTTCCCAGGAGCATTAAAGTTTCCTTTGTTTACTGTTTTGCTAAAGAATTCTGGGAACACTTATTATATAAACTGACCTTTGTCATGACGGAGAGAGGCCATGGCATTCAGATGAGCCTTGAGCATTCCCAAGCTAGTTCAGACTCAAGGCCTGGATTTGGAACCTTTTGAGGGTCTGTCTACACAGCAATTAGATACCCCCAGCTGGCCTGTGCCTGCTGACTTGGGCTAAGGGGCTGTTTAATTATAGTGTAGACATTCTAGCTCAGGCTGGAGACCAGGGCCTGGGAAATCTACCTCCACAGGGGGTAGGATGAAGGAGCCTGGGTGTTCTTGGTGCCAGTTCAGAGCAGGTCTGGGCAGGATGGTGTCAAAAGGCCTCAGCCTGCCTGAGCATTGGCTAGGTTAAAGGTTCGACTTTCAAGTGGCCCCAGCGGCGAGTGGTGCCTCTGAGCTGGGATAAAGACAATGTGTTAAAACTGAGCAGCTGCTTCTTCACAAGATGAGTTTTGACAGCCCCTGGTGCATCCCACAAGGAATCTGAGCTTTCCAGCTGTGCAGGTGCTGGTAATAGGAATTACCTTCTTTGTTGGCATCACTTAACCTTGTATGTGTTCCCTCTTGCCTGATGCTTAGCAAACAGCCCTGCCCTTCTGAGCCACCTTTTCCATCAGCTGTCAGGACTGTGTGGCCAGCTGAGTCATGATGACTGCAAGGAGGGTAGGAAGAGATTCCCTGGGAAATGGGATCCTCCAAACCCTGACTTCATTTAACTGGAGACAGAGGAGCTTTTAGAAAAGCTCTGCCACATTTCCCCTAAATGCCAGATTTAGGCCTTGTTTACACTAGCACTTAGGCTGGCAGAATTTACTCAGGGTTTTTTTTCCATACCCCTCTGAATGACAAATATTGCTAGTGTAACAAGGCCGTAGCTGTCTTCAGGGCCCAAATGCTTTGTTCTGAAACATCTGTGAACCACAAAGACAATCCCACCCACAGCCCTAAGGCAGACAAGACAAACCTTGAACTGACTGCTCTGGGGCAGCTTGACAAAGACCTGGCGTCCCAGAGCTATGGAGGGAATTAAAACATCAGAACATCTGTGAACAATTCCAAATAATTAAAAATAGGGAGGTAGAATTTGTGCTGGAGGAATATTTAACCCAGTTACTGCAAAATCTTGCCATGCTGCACAGTGGCATATGGTGAATTCCAAGACCACATTACTGATACAGTTCAATAGGATTTAAAAAAAAAAAATAAACAAAACTTTTAAAAACTGCCTAATCTTTAAACAGTATTGAAATTTGTAACGACTTGATCCATATTAATTTGAGGTGAAAATGGATTACCTAGCTAATCAGGAGACTACAAGAATGTTCTTCATTGCAATGTGCATTTGGGAGCCAGGAAACTATTTCTGGATGGGTTTTAATGACTTTGACACAAAGGTCTCAGCTACACTCTTGCAAGAGCAGAGCTAGTGTTTGCACAGGCTAGAGGCTGGGGCTGGAGTGGTGTGCTTGCTCTTCATCAAGGGTGTCAAACATGCGGCCCATGAGCCTCTTCCATGTGGCCCGTGACTGTGCTCTGTGGGATTTCGTATCCCCAGCACTCTGCAATGCCACAAGAGTCTCAGGTCTCATGCCATCACAGAGCGCTGGGTATGCAAGACTGCGCTTCATGAGACCGCACTCTTTGCCTAACAGAGTGGTATTGTTCACACACACAGCAAGCCATGATGTTGCAAGAGTGTAGGCCCTAGTATTTCGATTTATGGTGTGTATGACCCACTTGAAGTACATTTTAAGTCAAATCTGGCCCACCATAGCAAATGAGTTTGACATCCCTGAACTAGAAGGACAGTTGCAAGGCTAGGCTGGCCAGGCCTTTTCATGGATTTTTATTGATAATTATGGCAAGTGTGCTGAGACCTACCAGAGACTAACGGGTACTAGCTGTGGAAAGCTGGCTGGTAATCCATCCCCTTTGAGAGCAGACCCACAGCAGAGGGAGGGGATGGCTACTAAGGAGAGAGCCAGAGCAGCCAGGTTGCAAAACCCTTATCTGAGCGACTGGGTCTTTGCTGGTGCTGAGCTCCCCTGCGTGGGCTATGAGGACTTTGGGGTGTACTCCCAGAGTGCTCTGTGCTGCAGAGATCACGCTTCTGGGAGAACTCGTCTGTCCTGCTGGGCACATGAAGGGAATTGTGGGAAGACTCTGGAGGACTCATTGTAAAGAGGGCCGATTAGCAGCTGAATGAAAATGGAACCTGGGCTCTAACCCGCCCCTGCCAGGGATAACAGCTTAGGCTGCAGCAAAGAGAAATGCTGTAACATCTTCTGCAGAAGTTCCTGCTAAGAAGGAAACTTTGGATGCTCCTCAGCCCTGCACCCGGGGAGGCCTTTGCTCCTTTCAGCCCAAGGATGTTGGCAAAAGGCACTTGCAGCCTGACTGTTAAAAGCAGCTGTGTCAGGTACTTTGCACAAGGGAGAGTTTTTGCCAGTTGTGGGTGTGAGGTGAAAAAAGCTCAGCTGGATTTTATCTTCCTGGGATCTCAGCAGAAAACCCCACAGTGGAGAATGCCTTTTGGAGACTCAGTTTCAACAGTTCCAGACCTTGCTTCAGCAGCTGGGGGCCTCTCTGAATACTGAAGCCTGTGGTCTGGTGTCCAGGAGGGAGGGAATGGGTTGGGCTGGCTGGTGCAGACAGGACAATGAAAGTATCTATTTCTCTGAGGCAGCACCTGTTGGAGCAATGGAATGAACTTTCTCCACAGGTTGGAGCTAGAAGAGAGCAAAGTCTTGGGAATCCCCCGAAAGCCTGTTAGTTGGAGGTGGGGACATGCTAATTTCCATGCTGGGTTTCCTAAAAGGTGTCTCCTGGAGCAGGATGTAAACCAGGGGTTCCCAATCTCTGGCCTGCAGGCCAAAAGTGGCCTGTGGGGTTTTTTCAGTTGTCCTGCGCTCCCCTGCAGCTGTCCGGGAGGTGCCCGCCCCTCACCCGGTCCCAGCGTACAGCCAGCCAGGAGCTGGGCTAAAGTCGCTGGCCCCCCTGCAGCGTGCAGTCAGGACCCGTGCTGCAGCCTCCCACCCCCCTGGCCTTGTGTGGCACGCAGCTGGGAGCCAGGCAGCAGCCACCCCCTTCCGGCACACAGCCAGGACCCGGGCTGGCCACCACTGTTTTTAAGAGTTTGATTTTAAAAAGGGGGGGAAAAATTAAATTTTAAAGCTGTTTAAAAATTAATTATTATAATTTTTAAACTGCTTTTCATTAACTTTTTAAATTTAAAAATAAATTAAATTTAAATTCAAATTAATTAATCTTAATGGAAATTTAATAGAAATTTAATTAACTTTTAATTTAATTTTAATTAGACTTGTGGCCTTTCATGGCTGTAAAAGTTGTATTTGTGGCCCTGGAGGCAAAAAGGTTGGGGACCACTGATGTAAACTAGCTGCATCTGAAACCCATGCTGTTCCTGAGTGTGGGTCCTTCTGATTCGCTGCTGATTTGTCTCCAGCACTGTCTGGCCTGAAAAGCTGACACTAACCTTGATTAAAAAATTGCCACTGATGGAGAATCCACCGTGACACTGGTAAATAGTTCTAATGGTTACTCACTCTCCCTGTTTAAAAAAAATCAAATGTTATTTCTATTCTAGCTTTCACTTCCAGACATTGGCTTGTGTTGGACTTCTCTGCTAGACTGAAGAGCCTGTTATCAAATATTTGGTCCTCATGTAAATACTTAATCTGTGATCAGATCACCCCTTAATTGTCTTTGTGAAAATAATGGGATAGGTTCAAGGAACTCAATGATTAGAAAAATATGCCTTCTAGTTATTCTCATGGCTCTTCTCTGAACCCTCCTTAATTTATCAACATCATTTCTGAATGGCAGCCACCAGCAGTGGTCCCACCAAGTGCAGAGATAAAATAACCTCTCTGCTCCTCCTCAAGATTCCTCTATTTATACATCCCAAGATCAGACTAGCTCTTTTGACCCCAGCACCACACTAGGAACTCAAAGTTGAACTGATTATCCTCCATAACCTCCAAACCCGAGTCCCTGCTTCCCAGGGTAGAGTCCCCTCTCCTGGCAGATGTTCTTTGTTCCTAGATGTCTAGAGTTAGCCGTATTAGCACATAGTGGGCTAGCACCCAGCTGATGCAGAGTGATCTAGGTTGCTTGGTGCATGACCTGTCCTTGTCATTTTTCATCCCTCCTCCAATTTTTATCATCTGCAAACTTTATTGGTAGAGATTCAGTTTTCTTCCAGGTCACTGATGAGCTTTGGCAGTTAGGGGGATTGTTCTTCTGCCCTGCAAAGATGGAGTAAAAGCACATGGTGAAAAGATCCTGGGTTTCAAATCTTGCGAGAAGCCCATGTGAAGGTTACAGCTGTGCTGCCACACTGGTGCTGTAACTGTTTGGGCTGCCAGGCCCTTCGGTTGCCTCCTCCCACCAGCCCCTTCATCACTGAGTTGATGTTTAAAGAGGATTTCAGCCTCCAGATTGCCCTGGGGGGTGACTGGCCGCCTAACACGTTGTATGCGGTGTTGCCCAGCGCCCTCCTCGTGAGCTTGTCTTGACCATGGAATGATGGTCAGGGCAACAGTGGCTGCAGCAATTTGGAGTCCTAGCACTGCTGTGAGCATACGCCCTCCAACATGCATCAGTGAGGCTGCTGCAAAGTGCATCCGGGTACAGGCCGAGAGCCTGCAAGGGTACGGGGAGGGCTAGAAACAGGGAAACTAAACTCAAATGGCTGCTCTTCAAAATAATCCTCTGCACTTCGGGACAGCTTACGATCATGGGCTATACCAGGGTTGGCAAACCTATGCAGTGTCCCAGCTGGGAAGGGGGCTGGAGCCTGGGGTGGTGGGTACTGCAGCTACTAGAGTGGGTAAAATGAGGATGCCCATAAAATCACTGAGGCTGATCCACACCTCCACCCAGTCAGCGTGTTGTGGTGCTCCCACTGCGCAGAGGCCTCAGGCCCTTCGCACCTAGAACAGTTAAAGGAATATAGTTGTAACTGGGAGGATCCTCACCTGCTATAACTCCATGTCACCCCATCAGCTTTAATTGGCTGCATTTCATGAGGCAGCTTTGGTGGTACGAAGGGAGCAAGCTTGTTTTATCCTAGCTCAGGATCTGGCCCTCAACCTTCCAGATGCTAACCTTTGTTCCTGAGGAGAGCAAAAAACTCCATGTGGGTGCAGAAGATCCTCAGGGACAGCGGTGGGGGATGGTACTTGCTGTCCTGTTGCTTTAAGATTCCCCTCTTCTCCCTTCTGCCCCCATGCTCCACTTCTGAAACAGCTCCAACCTAAGCCCTTGCCTGCTGGACTAGATATTTTGTCAAACAGGGGAATGTCTTGGCCCAGGGGACTTTGCAGTCAGTGCAGTGGCTGATCTTGCTCTCACAAGCAGCAGGGGTGAGGGTGGAAGCAGCAGCGGGGGAAACATTTTTCGGCTTGGAAAATGTCCTTTTAATTAAACAGACAATCTCATGGGGGGAGTGGAAATAATCCATTTTTATTGAAAATGCTTTGGGTGTCATGGGGGAAAAATGAACTGAGTGGGTAGAATGAGCAACTGAAAGGTTTGGGGTTTAAACAAAACTTGGGTTTTGACAAAAACAAGCCCCATTTCAATTAAAAAAAAATTTTTTTTCACCAAAACTTTTCCTGGGGCAGGAAGGGAAGGAGTCCTTCTAGAACAGGGCCTGATGTGAGAACAGAAGATGGAGCTAGGGAGAGGTGAGCCTATGGCTTCCCATGGGCCCAGTAGGGGACCTGAGCATTCTACTGGGATAGGCCCACAACTGCTGTCTCCTTAGATTTCATCTTCCCCTGCTGGATTTGTGGTTCCTTGTGAGACAGCTCAGAGGCGGCTAATGGTCTGTAGGGGGGCTGGATTTTAAAGGAAAAGACAGCACAGACTTGGTCCTGGCCTGGACACAAGAATGAGGATAAGGGTAGAGGAGGGGGGCAAGTCATGCAGCTTGTGTGGAGTAGGGATGGGGAGTGACGAGAGAGAGGCACTGACTATGGGACCTGCTTTAGCCCCTTTACACTTCTCCAGTGAACTCCTCCTTCCCTGCTTGCAGCCTACCCCACTGCTTAGGGGCTACAGCTGGGGCCTGCTGTTGCTCAAGCTGGACTAGATCAGGCACATCTGACTGTACTTTGGTTTTTCAGTGTCCTGCTCTAGAGCATAGCAGACTGGGGTAGGACATTGCCCTGGGATTCAGCTGTAGCGAGAGGACAAAGCTCAGCAGATGGTGCTGCAAGGGGGGGTAGCTGGGGACACACAACCTTTGGCCCAAAGATTTTGTAAGCAAGCCATTTGGGACACCACTCTACTCTGCTCTGTCACAGTGTGACCCACTTTCCACTTGAGGAGTAGCTCCTATGAGCCCTCACTGCTCCTTTCCCACCTCCAATCTGAGAGCGAGCGTGATGGGCATGTGATGTATTAATTTCCTTGCCTTTGCAACTGCTAACATAGTAACCCTGATGTCACTGCTCTGATGGGCTTGGTGATGCTCCAATAATACTTGATTTTATTTTCTTCTTGCTGTGGGTAAATGGAGGCTGAGTGCCAAAGACACCCAACACGCAGCACCGTGGTGCCAGATGGATGATGACTCAGATGTGACTGACTCCTTAGGGATGGGGGAGAAAGAGAGACACCTGTTATGTGCATTCAGGTCTCCGCACACCTAGGTAGCGGTAGAGTGGTGTGTTTGGGAAACTCAGGGTGGATATTGCTGCCACTTAACTCAGAGCTTCCTGTATTTTCCTTACTGTATGTAAGTCATCTGTGGGCCGTTTCCATCTCAGGAGGGCCAGGACTGTCTTCCCACCCAAAGACTCCTCCTGCACCTTAGCAGTACCCCAGTGCCTGCTGCCCTGCTTTGGCCCCATAACTCCTGCCCCTCCCACCAACCTTAGCAGCAGTTATTCCAGCTCCTAAATCTATCCTCCCCTACACCAGCAATCTCCATGATTCCCTTTTCCTTCCTTGATACAGCAAGGACCCTCCCCCACTTGTCTCACCCGCCATACCAAATTCCAGACCATCCCCCAGCAGTATTTTTTGCCAAACTTAAGCCTTCCCTAGAAAGGAGAAATGGAAAAATCAACTCTCACCCTCCAACCTCCTAGCAGTGACTGCAGGATCACCAGCTGCAGTGCATTGCCCCAGGCCTAGTGTTGTGTCACGCTGTGGGGAACGGGCTTTTCACCATTGGAGTCAGGCCGTGTCTTCAGTCTAGCTCTTCCTTCTAGTGTGACACGAGGGTTTGGAATAGCTCAAGCTCTGGTACAGGTCAGAGCTCACTGGGGTCTCATGTTACACCACCATTTCCCTCTAAATTCTCGCTCCAAGGTATTTCTGATATCCCCTGTGCTATCTGAGCAGCCACCCTGAAATAGGGCCATGCACCCGTTCTTCCTGGGCCTCTAGCTATTTTGCAGATTACTGACCTCAGCAGCTGCAGTGAGGGTAACACAGAACCTGAACTAGGACCCCAGCAGAGGCAGGAGAGACAGCAATTATTTCCAAACTGGCCTTTTGCAATCTCTTTGTGGTTATAGAGTCCATTGAAGTCAATGGGAGCATTGGATCAGGCTCATAATTAATAATGAATTAGGACAATTATATGCACCGAAGGGGAGATTGTGATGATGAAACTGGGCTCTTCCACATATAAGTGCCCCATGCTTCCATTAAAACCCTGTTCTGGGTGGCTGGTATGTCACTTTCAGGAAAAAAAATAGGTTGAAATCCAGTGAAGGAAATATCATGGGAATCAAATTCATTTTGGAAGGTGTTACCTTCCCTTTTTTTTGTTTGAGAAGAGCAGTACCTTTTTCACTATCTGATTTTTAAAGGGACTGGTAAAGGTAAATAGTCTATAGTCCACTTCAAAAAATGCCTGCCTCTGAGACCTGCTGGCAATCTTGGTAGTTTTACAATCACACTTTCCTCTTTTTCTTCTCTGCTGCAGTGTGACAAACCCCTGGGGGTCGTCTGTGGGAAAAGTAAAACAGAAAAGAGTCATGTGGCACATTAAAGACTAACAAAATTATTTTTTGCATGAGATTTTGTGGGTAAAGTCCCAGTGCTACAAAACTCTTCTTTTGTTTTGCTGAACAAAACTAACACAGCTACCTCTTTGGAACCTGTGAAAAGTAGTAATCATAGATGCCTAGATCCTAAAAGTAATTAGCTGTCTAATGCCCAGTGAGGATCTGGTCCAGAGTGCTATTTGAATCCACCGGTATACGTGTGTGTAACAGAGCCTCCTGTGTCTGCAGCCTGCAGAGTCCCCGCATCTGTTTATAGTCTTAGCAGCTTATATTTTTAGCTCTGGATGGTTTGCTCAGTCCCCAATATGTCAGGCAAGATGATGTCCATTTTCCTCTTTCATCTGTAGCCATCTGAGGTGCTGCTGTTGCTTTCAGGGGTGTATTTCAGACAAGCATGTGCTTGGGGGAAGTTTCTTAAAGTGATGCCCCAGTTTTTTTTTAAAAAAAAGTCTGGTCAGTTTGTCCTTTGGCAGGCCTGGTATTCTGTGGTATTTTAAGCCCTTTAGTTGCACTATGGGGCTGTGGACCTCTGAGCCATTTTAAGTTAAATTTATATATTTCAATTATCAGGGCTGCAGACCTTCAGGCTTTTCTCTGCTTTCTACCAGACCACAAGATCAAAAACCATTGACCCACTGGGCTTCAAATTTGACAGTGATATGGGACCTCTAGATTTCAAGCTCCTTGGGGGCAGGGAGTGTACTTCTGTTCCATGTTCGTACAGTGCCTCGCACAGTGGGGAGCTGGCCCAGGACTGGACTCTTGTTACCATATGGTTAATAATGGTAGTGATTTGAAGATCTAGTTCTTACAGATGGGATAATGATGGTACTGACCTGCTTTGTAAAGTGCTTTGAGACCTACTGATGATAAGTACTAGATAGGATTATTTATTATTTTATTAATGGGGGGAAAGTAAATCTCCATGAAACAGGAGAGAGTGATTTCAATCCAAAGCAAATTTAAGTAATTGATTTTTAAATCACTTGATCTTTAAAAATTGATCTTAAATGAAAATGTGTTGTTGCAACTTGAGCTTTAAATGTTTATATGAACTAACGGATAAATACTAGTTTTTTCAGATGCCATGGGTTGAGTATCTAGAATTTGGGGGGGGAAATTAATGTCAAAGCCATAACCAAATACATAACTTTACTCAGGAATAGTTCGTCATTTCAATGAGAATACACATTCTGAAAAGTGAATTATTTGCAGAAACATTGGGAGCTAAAAGTGTGTATTAATTAACTACTTCTTTTAGTGGCATAAAGTCTTTGTCATCCAAACCAAAATTGTTTCATAGTTAACACTGAAAAAAATATTTGGTCTTTCAATGCATGATCAAAATCCTGATAAATGTTTTATGAACATAGGCCAAGATTTAAAAAAAAAATAGAAGCCTAACATTAAGCTTCTAAGTCCATCTCTAGTTTAGTAGCCCAAGTTCCATAGACTTCAAATTGCAAACTGTAATGGAGACATATTAGCCAGGTCAGAGAGTGATGTTGATTGTAAATATAGCATGTGCTATTTGCTTCTCAGTGGTGAGTGTGAGTTCGACATTTTAAGCATGAAACTTCTTAGCAAATAAAATCTCTAAGAACTGAAATTCTATCAACAGCTAGGAAACTAATTCAAGAAATGTGCACAAAATGGGCACATTGACACTGAAGAGTATAAAATGGGGAGGAAGTAAAACATGCTTTAACCAGGGTATTGGTTTAGATTTAAAAATCTAGTTTAAACTCATGCCTTTTATCTCCATACTAACCAACCACTCCAGGTCCCAGCATCCATACAGCAAAAACGCATTTACTAAATAAAACCCTGGGAAAACCAGTCAAGCAATGTTAGGGTGTTTAGCCAACCTATTGAGTCACAGGACCAGGTGGGGGCCTATCTTCTCCCATATAACCCTTTTCAGGGGGACAGGGAGGTAATTGATCAACCTGCTGCCTTTCTGCCAAGTGTGTTAGGCACCTTGCCCTTCTCTCTCCCTCCTCTCACACAAGAGACTCCCAGAGATTTTACATCCTGCCATGCACTCCCCTGCTCAATACACATTCTCAGTAGCAAAACTCTCCTTTCTCCTTGTACAGAGAAATGCCCCTCTGCCTTATATATTGGACAGACAGGACAGTCTCTGCACCAAAGAATCAATGGACACAAATCTGACATCAGAAATTGCAACACTGCAAAACCTGTAGGGGAACACTTCAATCTCCCTGCTCACTCCCTGGACGACTTGTTAATAGCTGTGTTGAAACAGATGAATAACAAATCACAGCTTCAAAGACAACAGAGTCTTGTGGCACTTTTAAAGACTACCACTCTGTAACTTTCCTATCTTCAAAGCGTCTGACGAAGTGGGATTTTCTCCCACGAAAGCTCATGCGATAAATAAATCTGTTAGTCTTTAAAAGTGCCACAGGACTCTGTTGTCCTTGTACAGAGCGTTCACGTTCCTGCCGGTCTGCTGTGTCTTGTTGATGAGCCTATCCTTCCCCTCAGGCAAAGCAGGGAGACAATTTCAGAGGTCTTGTGGTTTTGTTGACTGTCACTAAGGTCAGACTACAACTTGTCTGCCCACATTTCTTTGCACTGCATGGGCAGTTTCCTCCCAGAAGAGCTATGGCCAAGTTATCAACTTGCTGGTGGCTTGACGTTTGAGGAACCGGTTTAGTGCCTCCCCTCTAGTGGAGGGAAAGTGTCATTGGCTTAAACTATTCAGTACAGCCTCATGACGAAGAAAGAGGGAGTACTCTGTGACGCAGCACCTTGTGACTGAGGCGGGCACGAGCCAAGCCCTGTGACTGAGGTTACTGGGGTTACGCGAAAGAGCCTGAAGTCTGTAGGTGGCGTGGCTGAGGCCTGGGAATGCATAGCCTTTTTGACTGCAGAAGAAATCCAAATCAGAACAGAATCTGCACAGGGATGGAAGGAAAGAGACAGTTCTAGCAAATGTACAGTAAATTCATAGCCATAGATCACTGAGCAGGAGTGGGCTCCAGGGTAGGCATAGTTGATTTATCTATGTAACCGGGGTAATTGCTTGCAGTTCTATAGTGCTTTCCCAGAAGATTGCAGCACATGGCATTTATTAAGGTTCCTGTGCTGGCATCCATTACCATAGTATCTGCACTAGCTTCTCTCCCCACTGAGATGCAGCCATTCATGGGGGGCGGGGGAGTGAAGGGAGACTTGGCAACAGTAACACAACAGGGCAGGAGGAATCTTGTCTCCAGTTGAAATGGGAAGGGGAATTTAAAGAGACAGTTACTCAGAAAGGAGCTGCCAGGTTTAACACTCCCAGCTTTTGGGAAAAGAGCCACGTGCTTAGGGCCTATGTTTTATATCTCATCTGCCGTGCAGCACATGCCGAGGTCCTTGATTCAGAGCTACACGATTCACTGCATCTGGGAAGCACTGCACTTGACTTCGGTGTGTTTCCGGGTCTGGCCGGCAAGTCAGGGCACTTGCTGAGCTTGTGAGAGGTGGGATGGCCCAGTGCTTAGCCTGGGATGTGGGATCCCGAAACCAGTTCAATTCCCTGCTGTGTTACAGCCTCAAAATGTTTGATTGCTCCGTGCCTCTGTTTCCCCTCTGTGCAATGGAGGTAATAGCCCTGCCCTGCCTCACAAGGGGGTGAGGAGAAATGAACTAAGGATTATAGGATACTCAGCTTCTGCACTCATGAGGACCAGATAAAGTACCTTAGATCAGTGGTTTTCAAACTTCTTTCTCGGGACCCAGTTGAAAAAGAAATGATGTATGCCCGTGACCCAATAATTACATCTTTGAGCAATGCATTCCCGTCTTTTGGCGGTGGCAGCGGGGGGTGCCATGACCCAGTGCCTGAGGGGCTGCGGCCCAGTCCTGGGTCCCAACCCTAAGTTTGAAAACCACTGCCTTAGATAGATAAATGTCTGGCCAATTCTAACTGGAATAGGCCATATTAAGGAGTCTCTGGGGGGGAGTATTAATATGTAAAACCTTTTATGATACAGCACAATGAAGTGGGGTTAATCTGTGCAGATAATGAGTTAGAAGTGAGACTTCATTGGTGTCAAGGCTTCACACAGGGCCTGTGAACAGGGCAAATGTCATTCAGTGTGAACCAGAAGAGCGGGGACCTGGATCTATCCCTAACCAATTTGATTTCCTCCTGCCCCCTGTGCAGGTTATTGAAGATTTCTACAATCAGACGTGGATATACCGCTATGGGGAGACCATCTCCTCTGGAACCCTCACCACCCTGTGGTCCCTCTCCGTCGCTATATTTTCCGTTGGGGGAATGGTTGGATCTTTCTCCGTCGGGCTGTTCGTCAATCGCTTTGGCCGGTAAGTAGTGTGTGTGCTGGAACTGCTCTATTCATCATCTGGGAGGGACATCGCCTTAATGTGCAGGCGCATCACAATCCGCTCCCTTGGGGGTGGCAGAGCAGTATCATTATATCCCCTTTCTGCTTGTGCTACCCTGCGGTAGCCTCCCAAGGGCACACACCCATCAGCCTGTACAAAAGGCAGCCTCTGAAATCCTCTTCCTTGTCTGTTAATTTCATCACGTCGGAATCCTCTCGAAATCCCTCCTGGCTCCTCACCAGATTTAAGCTTCTTGTCACTGTGCAGATCTCTGCCCTTCCATCCTCATCCTCCCTTGGCAAGCGTTTTATCCCGTGTCCTTCCCCACCATCACCCTTCCACCAGCATTCCCACGCTTGCTCACCTGTCCGCTCCTCCCCCAAGTTCCCCCGTGCCTTTCCCCACATGGCACCAACTCCACATGCTCATCCCCAAGTCCCTGGTTTGCTCCATTTCAGTCCCTCTTTGGCTGTGCTGCAGCCAATGAATTGAACTGATTGGCATATCAGCTACCTTGGCTGTTCCCGTTCTTCTGTTGATTCCCAGAGCAAGGACCGCCCTCCTTCCATGTCTGGGAAGTGCCCAGCAGACAGTGGGCACGACAGGGGTGTCCTGAGGGACGGCAGAGTTCACTGACTTACTCCCAGTCTCAGAGGGATGGGAACAGAATGCAGAGCTCTCGCATCCTAAGTCACTGCTCCAGTGCTTTTTTTTTTTTTTTTGGTGGGGGGGGGGGGGGGGGTTTTTTTTTAAAGGTGCCTGTACTCAGGCCAGGGACCTGGGGCTGGCAGTGGCAGGAGCCAGTGCCGCATCGCTGTGGGGAAAAAAAGTGCCAGCACTCAGTGCCCCCGAGTACCATAACACAAAAAAAGTGCCTGTACTCTGTACCCCTAGTACCATCACAAAAAAAGCCCTGCATGGCTCTGCCTACGAAAACACCCATCAGCACTCAGCCAGCTTGACCCCACTCATTCTTCAGGTCCCATCTTGTGAGGAGCTGGGGCTGCTTAGCCCGGAATCCCCTCCACACAAGCCAAACATCTGTAATCTCCACATCCCGTATAGTTCCTCCTTTGGCCTCTACAGTTCTGCACTCTGTCGAACAAAGCTGCACTGTGCCTTGGCCCTCAGGGAGCATCTGGCTGGAGAGCTTGCTGTCAAAGGAGAGCTTCATCTCTCCCTTGCAGAACAGACCCACTGTCTCCAGTCATCACGGCTGCTTGTTGCAATTTTGCTGATGCTTTGCGTGAAGGCTGACGAGTTTCATCGTTAGCCCACATTTGTGTTAGACTTTGCTTACGGTGGGTGGCTCTGACTTCAGACACATCCCAGCACTGGCATCTTCCTCCAGTGCAGTGTTACTGGTTGCAGATGATATAATCATATATTTAAAGTCCTTATCTGCTGTTACAATGATAGAAATTGGTAACAAAGTATTTAGAAAACCCACCCATCTGTGCTTTATTTCTGATTTTTGTGTATTTCATGTTGCTTGGACGCTAGACCCAGCCGTGTGCATTTCACTTTCTATTTCTTCGTTCCCCTAGGTTTCTTAGGTGTGTGTTCTGTAGTTATTGTGTCTGACGCTGATTTGTCTTCCAATGTTAGGCTTTGGAAACCTTCCTCTTTTCTTTCTGTGTACTAAAATTAGGACTTAAATCATTTCCCAATGTCTGATCCCTGCCCATCATTGCCTCCCCAGACGCAATTCCATGCTGATGTCAAACAGTCTCGCCTTCCTGTCGGCTGTCCTGATGGGGTTCTCCAAGGTGGCATATTCCTTCGAGATGCTGATCCTGGGCCGTTTCATTGTCGGGCTGTATTCTGGTCTCACCACTGGCTTTGTGCCCATGTATGTGGGCGAGGTATCTCCAACAGCACTGCGAGGGGCTCTTGGCACTTTCCACCAGCTTGGCATAGTGGTGGGCATTCTCATCGCACAGGTAGGTGGCTCTCCAAGGCACCTGCTCCTTCTCCAGCAGCCAGTCCATGTTATGTTACAAATGGGCCCTTGTGCAAGAATTAATCCGGCATCAGGCCTTTGCTGGTGGGACACTGTTGCATAACCCCCACTGACACCACATGGCTGGCTGACCTACTGAGGCTTGAAGCCTAGGCCTGCTCCTTTAGCTGAGGGAGGAGAGGCTCATGGTTTTAGATCCAGACATCAGAGGTTCAGTCCCTGCCGATGACCCACCCCCTTCTCCCCAGGACTCCTCAGCCATTGGGTTTAGTGTGTGGATGTGGGGTGACGTTGGTGGCCTGTGATCCCCAGGGGGCCGGACCAGAGAACCTGGCCTCCCATGCCATTACTGCAGGAACGGGAGACAATTGCAGGAAGGGCTGAGCTCGCTGTCCCTGCACTGCTGAACTGTCTTCTCTGCAGGTGTTTGGTATGGACTTGATCATGGGCAACGAGACGCTCTGGCCACTCCTGCTGAGCTTCACCTTTCTCCCTTCCTTGCTGCAATGCATCATCTTGCCCTTCGCCCCTGAGAGCCCCCGGTTCCTCCTCATCAATCGCAATGAGGAGAACAAAGCCAAGAGTGGTGAGTTTGCCACCCCCGCCCTGGGAATGGTTCTGAGGGGCCTGTGCCCTTCAGTCTTCCTCACCTCTCCACCTTCTGCCCCTCAGTCTTGAAGAAGCTGAGGGGGATGACGGACGTCAGCAGCGACCTCCAGGAGATGAAGGAAGAGAGCCGGCAGATGATGAGGGAGAAGAAGGTCACGATACTGGAGCTTTTCCGCTCCCCTTTGTACCGGCAGCCAATCCTCATCGCCATTATACTGCAGCTCTCTCAGCAGCTCTCGGGAATTAATGCGGTGAGTGCGATGCCGCTGGCGGGAGATGTGCCGAGGACTCTCCACAGGGCAATCTCACAGGGCCGTACCCACGTGGGAGGGCAGCGAGCTCTCTATTTCACAGTGGCACGTCCAGGGTCAGGCACTTGAACGGAACTCCTTGGGCTAGTGCCCTGCCCGTATGGCTACCTGGCTTCCCAGGGGCACAACAGCTCCCATAGGAGCAGCTTTGCACACCACTCCTCACAGGGCTGTGGTTGAATACCGCCACGGAGCCCTCTGTTACTATTTCTGTATATACACGTGATCAGATGGTTTGAACTTAAGTCACACTCTGCCCATAGATGCTCAGAGAAGTCTCAGCTTGAGGCCTGCAGAATTGGCTCGTGACGTGTTGCTCTTTTTCTAGGTATTCTACTATTCTACCAGCATCTTTGAGAAGTCAGGTGTGGAGCAACCAGTCTACGCCACCATAGGTGCCGGTGTGGTAAACACAGCTTTCACGGTTGTCTCAGTGAGTGTCCGCTGCATAGTCTTCCTTCCCATTGCCTGTCCATAAATCCCTGCATGATTAAAGCCAGCGCTAATGTGTGTGGATACGGCTGTGAGCAAGTCCCCATTAGACACCGACCCAAATGAGATAATACTTCTGCTCCAGCACTCCTCCTGCATTGATCTCAGAGCCAGATGTGGGAGTTTTGTCCTCATTTCACAGCTAGAGCCACAGAGTAGTTAGTGGCTGCTTCATTGTAAATGTTGTGGCCTGATTTTCAAAGAAGCTAATACCGGTGGGATTTGCAGGTCACAAGTCACTTCCTATTTTGCTCTGTGGCCATAGGTAGCAGTACTGGGATTAGACCATCAGCCTCTGGCTCTCAACCTAGTGCCTTACACACTCAGAGAGTGACTTGGAGCAACAGAAAGCAAATGTCCTTTGTGCAAGACTAGCGAGTGCTAGACTGTGATCCAGCCAATCCCCTTCCTCCACAGGGCAGAAGCTCTTCCTCCTGTCTCCTAACCCATCTCCACTAGACTTCCCACTGAAGCATCTGTTCCCCTATCAACAGACCAGCTGCTTCCTATTGCCTTGGTTTCCATCACATTCCAGGTGGCTCATTTTACCTGGACCCTATTAAATTACCTGTATTAAGTTTTATGTAGCAGCTGACTAGGCCCCTTGATGGACACTCACCTTGGAGCTGCAATCTGGTTGGGAAGATTGAGCATGTTCCCCCAGGGAGGGGAGTGGTGGGACAGGACATGGGTCTGTCTCCTGGCTGTAGATGTGCTGAAGGGGTGCTTGCCTCCCTCTGTCTGACAGCTGTTTGTGGTGGAGCGAGCTGGGCGCAGGACTCTTCACCTCATTGGCCTGGCTGGGATGGCAGG
The DNA here is from genome assembly GCA_007922175.1 of Pelusios castaneus. Lineage (NCBI taxonomy): Eukaryota > Metazoa > Chordata > Testudines > Pelomedusidae > Pelusios > Pelusios castaneus. The sequence goes on from ML685803.1 coordinate 7,941,688, forward strand.
CTGCGCAGTGCTCATGACTGTCGCGCTGGTGCTGCTGGTAAGTGATTGCTCCGTGGTCAGAGTAACTGGCTTGGGGGTTGGATACCCACTGAGTAATGCCAATGAATGGAGGGAGTGAGGCCCTGGGGACTCTTCAGCCCTGTGAGGTTTACTCAGCCAGGGAGCTGGTGGAAAGGGGGGCACTTCCCAAAAGCCCAGCCTTGCAGAGATGATGTCAAACTGTTGGCCCATCAGCACGGCCTGACTCCCTGATGTCACTTCAAGAAACCCTGCCTCCACGGAGTCATCATTGTGGAGAGGGTGGGCTCCTGGGATGTTAATGCTCATTGCGTCAAAGGGCTGGCTCAGCAAGACGCCTCCTCCAGGCTAGCCCAGCACGGAAGTTAATCACCAGTGTGCAGGAAGGAAACGTCTTGATGACATTTGTCCTAGGAGTACGGCAGTACCCGAGATGTAGGGTCCAGGCATGTTTGGCACAAATAACAATCTCCCCCCCCCTCTCTCTCTCTCTGTGCCTCCCCCTCCCTCCCTGGACCAGGACCAAATGGCCTGGATGTCCTACATCAGCATCGTTGCCATCTTTGGGTTTGTGGCTTTCTTTGAGATTGGCCCAGGCCCCATCCCGTGGTTTATCGTGGCAGAATTGTTCAGCCAAGGCCCTCGCCCTGCTGCCTTTGCCGTCGCCGGGTTGTCTAACTGGACCTCGAACTTCATCGTGGGCATGGGCTTCCAGTATGTCGAGGTAACTACTCTACCCTGCCTCACCTCAGTTCTGACACTGTCAGCCACTGGCAGGAAATGTGGAACAACAGGTGGGACTGAGCCCCTCAGCCTGCATTCAGATGTGGACGCAGGCTCTCGCAGTGCGGGAACTGCAATTTCGGTTTGGCCCCTCTGTCTGTGCAACCAGATAGGCTGATAACGCTTTAATGGCTGCAGTCACCGCCTGGGGCAGGACAGGGGTAACAGAGTAAGACAGTGACTGATTCGCATCCAATGGTCCACACTTAGCTTGGTGTCACAGATTCTACTCTGAGTGATTTGTAGAGCTCCAGCCTTGCTGGGTTTGGTTCTCTGACTTTCTGTGGAAAAACAGAATTAGCAACAGTAACCTGAACGACACTGCATCCTGAGAACTAAGCATCATTGTGTATCTTCCATAGATCTCAAAGCCCCATGCAAAGGAAAGTCAGTATCATTATGCCCATTTTACAGATGGAGAAGCTGTGGGAGAGGGAGGTTAAATGATTTTCAGCAGGGCCAAGGAGCTATGCCCACCATGTGCCTGCCTCCCCCTCCTATGCAAGCTAACCAGAAAGTGACAAGTGTATTTTCCTCAACTGGAATCTGACACTGCTCTGCCTCTGGCTTCCGTGGGCCTGCAGCTGTGTGCTGGCTCCGTGCCCGGAACTGAATTTCACACACAGTGAATGGTGCAGAGAGACAGGCCAGGTGACCCTGGGAGAATCCATCCTGCACCAGAGCAAGCCACTAAAAGTAATGGGCAAACCCAAGCCAACCTGCTCAGCCTTGCTCGGCCAGGAAAATCTCTCTCCCCCCATGAATGGGTTCAACCAGGCCTGCCTTTGGCTGCTCAGAGCCCTAGGAGAGCATGAGGCTTATATGCTGCACGGCTTACAACTTCGGTCCGAATGAGGTAGTTCCCCAAGCCACGCAGGCGGGGTATGGTTTGCAGCTCCTCTTCTCTTTGCACGTAGAGTCCTATCATGTGGGAAAGCAACTGGGATTGAGCAGAGTCTGCTGCTGGCGCCTTATAGAGCCAGGGTCAGGTCTGTACTGGCCCGGGAGGTACAAAGCTGCCTAGCTCAGTCCTGGGCCCGGCTGGTGCCATCAGGCAGGGCTGTTGGTTGTTGCGCAGTGAGTAACCCTGTGCGGGAGGGACAGGCCTTGGATTGGAACAGGAGTGGTCTGGAGCTGGCTGTAGAGAGTTACTGGATAAGGAGGCAGTAAGTCCCGCTCAAGAATTTGTAGCGTAGTGCCTGGGTTTTTTTAGATTTGTGGTGATTTGATAGTAGCAGGCTCCATGGTGCTGCTGTGCAGCTCTGTGCCCCTCGCCCCAAGCATGCCTGCGCCGATCAGCATCTCCCCAGAACTATACTCATTGCTTTCCTCATTGTTCCTTTTCAGCAACTCTGCGGCCCATACGTCTTCATCATCTTCACAGTGCTGCTGATCCTCTTCTTCATTTTCACCTACTTCAAGGTGCCCGAGACGAGGGGCCGGACCTTCGACGAGATTACTTCTGGATTCCGCCAGGGTGGTGCCAGCCAGAGTGACAAGACACCTGACGAGTTCCACAGCTTGGGAGCTGACTCCCAGGTCTAACAAGGCAGCACCTCATCCCTCTGCTCCAAGCCACTGAACTTCTCTCCTCCTGAGCGTTTGAAATGCTTGCACAAAAGCCAGGCTGGAGAGAGTGGCGGGGGTGAAGGAAGTTGAGCTGTGGCCATTTGCTTCATCTCCAGCCACTTGGTTGGTCAGTGATGAACCGACACATTTGCTAGGAACAATTTTAGCTGGTTTCAAGTCCAGGATTTCAAAGACGATAGATTCAGAAACAACAATTAATGTTGTATAACCAGCCAACCTCTTGCAGTTCTTGTAAGCTGGAGGCAGCTCCCTTATTAACGAAGTGACAGATTCCTTAATGAGAAGATTTTAAAGGTCCATACTTTTAAGGGTTTTAGTCACCGAAGAAAGCCTGTTATGTTATTAAATATTACAAAAAAGATTTTTAATGTCTCAAAGAAAACAGTCTAAAATTTCAGCCCCCAGTGGCTTGGGGGAACAGGCTTCTATTCCCCCTCTCCCTCCTCCCAGAGCTGCTGGCAAGGAGGCAAAGACAGCAATGTTAGTGGATTTCTGCTGTTTCTCTAAAGCTTTCATCAGTAGCTGGAGCTGAAATGTCCCCCAGGAGTTCTGAAAGGTCTGTAGAACTCCAGACCCACATGGACAGTCCTAGGGGACCCGTTTTCTGGGGTCTCCCAGGACTTGACAATCACCAGTGCCAGCATCAGTCCCTCTGGCCATTGAATCTGCCCCCAGTTTAATATACTTCCCTCACCTGAATGGATCATTTCCTCTCAGTAAGATGGGGACAATTTGAGTAGGGTGAGGTTTCTTTGTTTTGGGGGTGGGGTGGGGGGAAGGGAGTAAAACTATTGTTTTGTTGTTGAGTTTATTTGTTTTTTTGTGGATTTTTTTTTTTTTTTTTTTTTTTTTTAAGTCTGGCGATATTTGCCTGATAGGTCAATTGCAGTGTATGTGGGCAGGGAACCCTCACTACTAAGAAAACCAGTAATCTGCTTCTTCAGTTCAGTCTTGAAAACAAACCACCACTCCAGAATTGAAATCCAGTCTCACTTTTCTTCCACAAGCAACCCGTGCCTGGAAGGTATATCTTAGAAGCAGGAGTGATATGTTTACAGTCTGCAGAAGCCAGTTTGGGGCAAAATAAGTTGGCTAACACAAAACACAACCCGGGCCAGTCACTATCTTTTAAGTCCCAGACTCAGAAATTCATTAATTAAATGGATACATACATTTCCTGCTTTGTGTATAGACTGGAAGATATTTATATATATATATATATATATATATTTGTTCACTCGTGTTAATACTAGACATTAAGTTATAGTGTTTCTGATTCACAAGCAAAGTACTGTAAATATTATATTCACACTGAACAATGTAAACAGAAATACAGATACAAAGGTATAGTTTCTATAGCAACTGTAATGAAAAAAGCCTGTTTGATAGAATGAATTACTTTTGTATAGTTAACTTAACCTGCACTGTAGTTGCATCTGTTGCACTGAATTTTAGTCCTGCTATACTACAAACAAACACCCCTTTCCCCATTCTTTAAAACAAAAAAAAACCCAACTTCCGCATAGAAGCTCCTGGCACATTTCCAAGCCCCATACAGGTATTTAATAGTATTTTTTTATTTATTTCTCTGTTTTTAAAGTGGTTACATGACCACACTTAAAGAAAATAAACTTAGCAAAAAAAAAATCTCTGTGTATGGCGCAAAGTCTGAAAGACTTAACTGCTTTTTTTAATAAATAAATAAAAATAAACAAGTACCAAGAAGAGGAGGAGAAGGAACTGGTGTGGTGTGGAAAGAATAAAAACAAAAAAGCTACACAGATGTAGGCTCTGCAGTGTTGTGTCGATTTGTTTCAGAAGGAGGCGATGTTTGTACTTTTGGCTGCTCAGTTTCAGGGGCATCTTACCACTGGATGATCCCTGCTGGCAATCAGTGTCTAGATTTCATTGCTTAGTGTCCACTTCTGTCCACATTTTTTGTTATTTGGTAGATCTGTGGAAGTAATTATTTTTCAGTTCAGTGATCAAACCATAAACATCAGAAAATCAATATAATTTTAAATCAACCAGTACCAGCCATGTTTGAAATTTTCAGCAAACTAAAAATTAAAAAACAAAAACAATGAAATTGAAATAAAATTTGAAGTCAAAGAAAATGGAAATAGTTAGGCTTTGGTGGGTTTGTTTTTTGTGACCAAAACAATTTTCAAATTGTCCCAAATCTGCATTTTTGTAGTGGGGGAAAAAGTTTGAAAAATTTTGCTCGGTTCTCCTGTTTGTCCCCCGTAGGTCTGGTTTTTTAGTCTTATCTTCATCTGTTAGGGGTGGGCCTTTGGTTCTGGATTTAAATATGCTACTAAAATGCAACCAGCTGAAGTACACCAGTGCCTCTCCACGACAGGACTTCTCAACACTAGAGCTGGTTGAAATTTTGGTGGGCAGGGGAGCAAAAATGGGCTCATTTTCAAAAAATAAGCATTCTTGTAGGGGAAAATTGTTTTACAAACTAGGTTTTTTACAGAACTTGAACCAAACCATTTATTTTGGTGTTCCTTCCCTCATTCTCCTTTAGCAGAAAGGGATGAGAGACAATGAAGCTTCTTCAAAAACAATTTTTTAAAAAAAAATTCAAGCAGTGGGACAAAAATCGCTAAAGAAGCAATCGCTAAAGAAGCAGCTCCCCTGGATAAGTGCCACAGGTCTCAATCATGCTGCATTGCATGCTGGGACTTGCCTCTAGTGAAGAGGCTGGCCGTGAGGTGGGTAGTAGAGCCTGAGCAAGAGTCTCAGCTCTGCACTTGATTGGAGGGTGGGAAGGATGTGATGGGAGGCTGTTAGAGCCAAAGTGTTTTTGCTTAGGGTGCCTCCAGTGCTGAGTGAGGACTCTACCAAACAGCCCCCCTCTGTGGCCCAAAGGCTTGTTACTTAGGTCTGGAGTTGAGGTGTTCTATGTGGCGAGATGGAGGGGCAGAGAATCCTGGGTGATTGCACCAAGGATGTGTTCTTACACTGGTGCATTGTGAGATTATCCGAAGTAACACTGCAGCCAAGTGCGTGCCTTACAGGAACTGCACAGGTGGGGATGACCTGACTGCTGGGAGTGATGAGACATTTGCCATTTTCCCCCCAGGAGTTTTCCTGGCAAAGGCTAGCAGTGCTTGTCCTTAGCTTCCAGCTCAGGGCTACCTGAGTAAGGCTCAGAGCAATTGCTTTTTGGCTACTAAAACTACAGGACCCAGAGCAACTGTTCTGCTCCCTTCACTGTGAGCCATCACTATTTTAACTAGCTGAGGCCCCATTGTGTCTCTAGCTAAAAACAGTCAAACCCTTTTCTACCCCATGTGTGAGTAAGGAAAAACCACCAAGGAAGAACAAATATAAAGTCTTTCTGAGAAAGGTGCAGAGTTGCCTATGCCCTGTAAAATCCTCCACACTCAAACCCTTCCATCGCTATCCCTCCAGCAGCTGAGCAAGCAGGCACACAGCTAGCCTTTAAAGGTGTAGAGACTAGTACCTCAGCAGGCATTTGAGAGCTGAGGACAGCGACTCCCAAACTGGTTTGCGGTACCAAATGGGGTCATGTCATCAGTAGATGGCATTGAAGCAATCCTTAGTAGGAGGATGCCATTCTGCTCCTCACAGCACAACTGCATGTATGATGTATGTGAGGTCACACTGGGAAGAGCAAAATGGTATCCTCCATGTCATCTGGGGTCCTGGCAGGAAATACTGCATTAAAATGCAGTCGACTCTTTGGGAACCTCTGGCCTAGAACATACAATTCTAGCTCCCCTACAGGCTTGAGTGCAGAGGTAACTTTTGGGGTATGCGAAGCAGGCACACGCCTGGGGCCCCAAGCAGTAAGGGGCTCCGTCACCTGCTTCACCTACCCCAGAAGCTGCATCTTCCTCAGTTGGCAGCAGGAGGAGATGCTGGCCTTGGGGTTGGGGGCGAGCAGTAGGGAGCTGGGGCTGTGGTGGTGGGGGGAGGACCTGGACCACAGGGGGGGGCCCTATAGGGGGCCTTGCAATGGGCCTAAGCCTAGGGCCCCCAATTCCCTAAGGCCGCATCTGCCTGAATGCTAATTACCTAAGTATGTTAATACTGGATCCCCTCAGCTTTCATGGAAAAGACACAGTCTGGTACACTCTTCTGCAAGAGATCTGCAGCTCACATTTCAGGCCTTGCTTAGTCTGCCCACTCACACAGACATTGTCACATTAGCTAAGGTGGCAGGTTCCCCAGAACGTTGCACATCGTTCCCTCACACATCTCATGCCACTTCCTATTCTCCATGCTGGATGTTCTGGGGGTGGGAGGATGGGGGTGTCTAAGATAAATACAGACTTCAGCTAGCAGGAAACAGGTGGCGGGAGACATTGCCACTTCACTCCTCAAAAGCCATTTCTCAGGCACGTTCCTAACAGCTGAAGCATTGCCAACTCTGCATTTATCAGCAGGCTCACGATACTGGATGTGTTTAGTAAAGCCCAGAAGCATGGGATTTAGGTAAGAATATCAGCTTTTTTTAAAAGGTAAATTCCTAGCCTGCATGATTCTGGAAGAAACCCTGAAGACATGAAGCCAGGAGCCATAAGAAGAAACTTTAAATATGTTACAGTATTTTTAAAAAAACAAAAAAAAACCTTTTTATGCCTAGCATGTGCTTTTGGGGACTTGACACAAAGTTTTGAATGCTTGGAGTTGGCAGAACTGGGGTTGTGTTTACAGCTTGCATGCCAGCCCTAGCACACCTATACACAGCGCTGGTCTTTGCCCATTTTTGCAATCAAAAGTCCTGCCTTTAATTGGACCTCATCCTTGGTCCCAGCCTTTCAGCCTGTAGGAAGGAAAGAAAACTTGTCACTCATTTAGCTGTGCTGCTAACACATCCTTTGCCTGGATTTAGCCCAGCACACAGAGCCATACCCTTCAATCCTGCTCCTTCTGACGGTTTGACCTTGCAGGCCATTGTCACATTCTTTCGGCTCAGTAGAATAGGCCTGGCTGGCAGATGAGAGATGAAATAAAGAAGAGCAGGTTTTACATGGTTTTAATTTTACTTCTCTGGAAAAGTTGCAATGTTATTGGCCATTGATAGTTTTATTGTTATGGGTGGTATTTGAGAAAGATACTATTCAGAACACTAGCAAACTAGCCCAGTGCATAAGAAAGCCTGGTAAGAAACCACCCTGGCTTAACCAGGCAATCTTCAACCACCTGGAACGTTAAAAAAAAAAAAAAAAGTCATATAAAAAGAAACTAAATCGAAGTATATAGATGTATGTAAAAAAGAATGGGGGAAAAAGAAAGAAACCCCCAAAAATCTAAAAGCATTTAGGGACAAAAGTAGAAAGCTCAAGGCACAAAATGAGCTCCAACTACTAGGGACATAAAGGATCATTAAAAAAAACATTTTGCAAATGCATTAGAAGCAATAAGGTGCCCACGGAGAGGCCAGGCCCATTACTCAATGAGGAGGGAGTCCTGTGCCACCTTAAAAACTAACACATTTCTTTGGGCATAAGCTCCAACCCACTTCGTCAGACGCATGGTGGAAATTGCAGTTCATCAGTAGCTAGATACATGCCATGATGAAGGAAGGCAAGTGTTAGCAAAGTCAATTCAGAGAGGATTGATGAGGCCCATTCACACCAGTTGATTAGAAGGTGAGAATGTGTGAACAGCCGGGACAATCAGTTTTTGTAATGTGCTAAACATTCCAAGTCCCTATTCAGACCCAGCACATCTTATTCATTGGGGCACCATCCTCTCCCATTTCTTTATTTACACAAAAACCATGAAAGTCCTGTGGCACCTTAAAGACTAATAAATTTCTTCAGTCATAATCTTTAATGGGCTGCAACCCATTTCATCAGATGCATCTGACCAAGTGGGTTGCAGCCCCGAAAAGCTTATGCCCAAATAATTCATTAGTCTTTAATTTGCCACAAGAGTCTCATTGTTTTTGCTGTACACAGACTAACATGGTTACCCCTCTGGAAAATGAGGAGGGAAAGACAATAACAGAAAACCTAGCAATGGTTGCAATATTGAATACCTTTTTTGTTTAAATTTTCACCAAAAAGGTTAGGAGTGACTGAACAACTAATATAGTCATAGTGTAAATGGGGTAGGATCTGAGGTTAAAATAGGAGCTGAACAAGTCACGTTACTTCAACAAGTTACACGTCTTCAAGTTGGCAGAGTCTGATGAAATACATCCTAGAATACCTAAGGAACTTGCTGAAGAGATCTCTGAGCCATTAGCAATTATCTTTGAGAACTCATGGCAGATGGGAAGGATTCAAAGGACTAGAAAACAGCAAATATAGTACCTATCTGTAAAAAAGACAACCCAGGGAATTATAGATCAGTTGACTTAACTTTGGTACCTAGAAAGATAATGGAGCAAATAATCAAACAAACAATTTGTAAACACCTAGAAGATAATAAGGTGCTAAGTAACAGCCAACGTGGATTTGTCAAGAAGAAATCAGGTCAAACCAACCTAGTAACCTTTGATAGGGTAACAAATCTTGTGGATTGAGGGAAACAAATGTGATTTATCTTGACTTTAGTAAGGCTTCTGATACTGTCTTCTTTGATCTTCTCATATATAAACTGGGGCAATGTAGCCCAGATGAACCTACTATAAGCTGGGTGCATAACTGTCTGGAAAACCATACTCAAAGAGTAGTTACAACAGTAGCTCACAGTCAAGTTGGAAGGGCATATGGAATGGGTTAATAGCATGATGAGTACACTCATATATTTGGCAGACAATAAGACTCTTGGGAGGGTTCGCAAGTGTTCTACTTTTGAAGAACAGGATTAGAATTCAAAATGATCTTGAGGAAATGGTCAGAAATAAACAGGATGAAATTCAATAGGGAGAAATGCAATATACTACACTTAGGAAGAAACAATCAACTGCACAAATACAAAATGGGCAATGACTGCCTAGGAAGCCATATGGCAGAAACGGATCTGAGGGTTATAGTGGATTGCAAACTAAATGAGAGATGACAAGGTAAGACAGTTACAAAAAAATTGACTAGCATTCACTGAGATGTATTAGCCAGAGTGCTGTAAGCAAGACACAAGAAGTAATTCTTCCACTCTACGTAGGACTGATAAGGCCACGAAAGAAGTATTGTGTCTAGTCCTGGGCACCACACTTCAGGAACATGTGGACAAATTGGAGAAAGTCCAGGGGAGAGCAATAAAAATGATTAAAGGACTAGAAAACAAGGCCTACAAGAAAAGACTGGGTTTGTTTCAACTGGAGAAATGAAGATTGAGTGGCACATGATACCAGTCTTCTAGCATATAACAGGTTGCTATAAAGAGGAAGGTGATAGAGTTTTCTTCTTATCCTCAGAGGACAAGAAAAGAATTATTGGCCTTAGCTTGCACAGCAAGGGAGATTTAGGTTAGACATTAGGGGTACGTCTACACTGGAGCCTTAGGTCGACTTAAGGAAGGTTAAGTCGATCTACAGACTGCTGCGTCCACGTTGGACTTTTATTAAGTCAACTTAAGCGCTTCCTTAAGTCAACTTAATAACACCACCTCTTACGGTCGACTTAACGCTTATGTCGACCTTATTAAGTCGACTTAAGCCAGTGTGGACAGGGAAGCCCTTAAGTCGACCTAATTGGCTACCCACAATGCACTACTCCTCCGTTGACCTACCACCTGCCAGTGTAGACGCAGGCGGTCTACAGGAGTTTTCAATGTGGACTCTCTAAGTCGACTTAACAGTGTGGACACAGCGGTCTATAGGTCAACTTAACCTTCCTTAAGTTGACCTAAGGCTCCAGTGTCAACGTACCTTAAGGGTAGTTGAGCACTGGAACAAATACAGAGAGAGGTTGTGACATCTCCATTACTGGAGGTTTTTGAGAACAGATTAGACAAACAATTGTCTGGGTTAATCTATTCTAGATAACACTTAGTCCTGCCTCACTGCACAGGAATGGATTAGATAACCTCTTGAGGTCCCATCCAGTCCTACAGTGCTATGGGATCGTGAGGGTGGAAAAGGAAAGGGAAGCTAAATGCTGGTTCCTGTTGGCACTCGGACTCATCTCTCCTAACCTTCACAATGCACGGTTGCATTGGGCACTCTCTCCTGTGTTACCACTAGAGACCCTCACTTCTCAATTGTCAGAGTTGATAATCTAAGTATGGGATTCTTCATATAACCAAGTTCAAGGAAATACAGCTCTGTCTCTTGAAAGACGGGCAAGCCTCAAAGACCTGGAAGAATTGAGGTGGAAGAGCCCAGCCACTTATCTGGAGCTTATCAGAATGTCCTGAATCTCCTTTCCCAGACTAGCCAAGTTATTTTCTTCTCCCCTATTACCTTCCTATGCTCTGTAATGCCTCAGGGGAAACTGGCAACTGGAAGTTCGCACAGAATTGGATTTGTGAGTTATGAGCAAACAAGGATCCAAGGTTTTGCACTATTATACTGTCAGTGAAGACAGCGGGAATGGCTGAACCTTAATCACTCTGAGGCTATCACTCAGGTTTTTTCTGTGACATGCTATTGTTTGGGTATTTAGGGTTCAGCAGTGCTGGCTGCGCCTCATTCCCTCAGAGACCCAGTCACCCCTACCTAGCTCCAATTCTGTTAGTCTTTAAAAGTGCCACAGGACTCCTTGCTAGTTTTAGCAGAGATAAACTTCCAGGTTTCCTTTCTCTCCCTGGCAAGGCGAGGGTCCAGTCTCACCTACAGTTCAGCTGGATTGTGGATGTAATGGGCTATAGAGGGATCTCTTATGGGTTGCCTCGTACTTGTTCCCACCGAACAGCAGCTACAATTTCTTAACAATAAATATACCGAGACTTACACAGCCCTTTTCATCAGCAGATCTTGACGCGAGTTACAAAGGAAGTCAGTGGCATTAGCCCAATTTTACAGATGGGGACACTGAGGTAATAGAAGGGATGCATGACCCAAGAACCTACAGACATGAGGCCGGTGTGTCTATTCTAGTTCACCAAAGAGTAGCATGTGAGGTCTTGAATAAAGCCTGTGTCACTCTGGTCATCAAAATTATTGTCAAAAGTAAATACAGATACTGTGCATGGAGTTCTATCTACATATTGAACATACATTCTTGACGTCTGCAGGGACTGATCACCAGTGGAGGTGAAAACCAGGTTTTCTGTCAGACAAGAGTGTATATTTATCTATCTGGTGACATGCAAATTGAGTATTGTCTAATTCACAATAGGTTTCTCATTACCAGTGTGAATGGAATGCAAATGAAGGATGATAAAGAATTTCAGTGAGAGGAACTAACAGCCAGTGAAACAGGATGGGAAGATCCCTAGTCTGGAGCTCCACATCAGAAGTTTGTTTGACTAGGGCAGGGGGAGGGCAGAGATGATGCCCAGGCACTCTTCACCAGGGAAGCATAAGGACAGAGGTTTTGCTTCATGAAAAAGGGAGCCTCCGCTGGGCTTGGTTGAAAGTGCTGAAGTGAAGTCTGGGTGAGATAAACTTTAGACCGGAGGTTAGCCTGTTAGTTAAGTTTACTCTCTAGAAGGTATGTTATGATTTTGTTTTGTATGGTACCCATTTGTTTCCAGTATTCTTACTCAGTATCACTTGTAGCTCTAGTCTTTGGTAATTAACTTGTCTTTGCTTTCACTGTAAATATATTTCAGTGCTGTGGTGCTAAGCAGGGTGCTGGTCCTGAGTTGAATCTCACAAGCTAGTGTGTTTGGCTCCTTTGGGAACAGCAGGGCTGGTGATTCTATGAGCATTCAGTGTATAATGCTGCAGGGATTGCTCCGAGGACTCAGGGGTTAGTGGGTGCCTGCAGGGGCCTGGAAGGCAGGGCTGGTGCTGCGGAGACTGGTGGTTCCAGGGAGCTGATCCCAGAAACTCCTCAAGCTAAGGACAGGTGATGGGGAGGTGTCCCACAACCCTGGGGAACATCACAGGCAGTGACTTGCCAGGATCACGCAGTCACCAGTAGCTCAGCTATGAACAGAAATTATCAGACAGGAACAATGCCCAGGATGTCTCATTTCCATCTATCTGGAGATGGTTGCAAGTTTCAGATGAGTGGGGGATATCTGCTATCCTAACCTCCCTCCATTATTTGGGTGCCAAAAGTGCCTGTATCTCCCCACTGTACCACACCTCCCCCACCCTTTTAGTTTTTGAGTTTTTCATTCCACAGGCATGGATCTCAAATGTTTTGTACTGGTGAACCCTTTCACATAGCAAGCCTCTGAGTGCCACCCTCTTTAATAATTAAAAATGAGGGATCTTTAATTGAATTTAATTTTAATCTAAAGGGGGCTCTGGCTATCAGCTCTGTTCCTGGCGGGGCTCCAGTTGATAATCCAAACCCTACCAAGTGCAGACTCAACAGCTTGCAACTTCCATGTAATAACCACATGACACCCTTGCTGGGTCACGACCCCACATTTTGAGGGCCCTGGTTCTACAGAGTTCTGAAAAGCAGGAGTGAAACTGACAAAGTGTTACGTCAGTTTTAATTTTGCTGTAGCTTGGCAAAACACTGAGCAGCAGCTGAGGTGTCTGTCTACAGACTTAGACAAATATTGGGGTATTGGATACATTCAGTTCACATTTAGGTGATTTTCTTTGTGACCAGAAGGGGCAGAAACTTGTTTTTAATCACAGCTCATATTATGCAGAAATTCCTGATTCCCATCTGGGAAAGATTCCTACTTATCCTGGGCAACTCCATTTTTCAAGCCATGCCCCAAGTCCATACACCATTCTGCCATGTTGCACCAGTTTGTGCCTTACCCCACAAGGAAAGAAATCAACGCAGTTTCCAATTAAGGACTTTAGCTAAGGAGATTCCTAAACCTGTTTTAACATGATCCTCTCAGCAAAAGGTCAGATTAGCAAGTCCCTCGTGTAATCAACAAATCACATTCCTTGAAGAGCTTCATGGCTAAGAAAAACAACCCAATGATTAACAATCATCTCATCCAAAGCAAGGTCTCAGACCCGACCGGTTTACTCTTGCTGCCACCTGCTGGCTGCTGTACTTCTGCACTCAGACTTTATACAATCCCCACGGACATAGCAGCTATTTAATAAAAATTGTCTTCTTGGAAAGAATTGATGGCTCAGCTATTCCTCACTTCCTGCTCACTGGTTCAGTTAGTCTGCACGTCCTGTCTCCTCTTTCACTGGGACAAATCAATGTTCCCTCTACTCCAAATACCCCACCTTCTACAGTGGCGTACATTGGATATTAAAGAGAAATGTGACAAATCCCCACAGTGCATCTGTTCTATTGTGAAATTGTCCTTTGTATGGCGTGTGTATGTGAGTGATTGATTTCTCCCTGTCCTTGCTCAGCAATCTTTTTATGCTGTATCACACGAGACCTGAAAGCCCTTACATTTCTTTCCAGTGAGTGCTGACACCTAATACTTTCTTTCAATTTGTCTTGCCCATATCCTGCAGCAGTGAGTTTCACAAAGGCTAATGGAGGGCTGGCAGGGGAAAGTGCAAATTATGCTCCCAGAATTAGACTGGGGTAGGGAAAGACCATGACAGTTATTCTGATTATTGTTCAAATGTTACGTTAGAGACTGCATCTCCCAATAAGTCAGTCGCTTTTTGTGGCTTGTGGCTGAAGATGCTCCTTGAGCATCAAAAGTGGAATCCTTCAAGCTGCAGAGTCCCCGTTGCTAGATTCTGCCTGAAGAAGGATGTGCCCTCAGACATCAAGACATCATCAGGTGAGGGTCAAACAGATTTCAGGGAAGAGTAACAGAGACTGGGGCAACTGAGGGGATTAAGGACTTCATAGTCCTGCTGGTTGGGGATGGGGGACTCCGCATTTGAAAAGAGACTGGGAGGGGTGGGAGGAAATCAGTGCTGACCTGGGATAGTGCTGTTCCATGAGCAGTCCTTGACTCACTGCAAAAAGCTACCTCCTCCCCGCACGGTAGCTGCTGCAGCAGCTTTACTCTCCTTTAATCACTCACACCCCAATTCAAACAAAGCACTTAAGCATGTACTTGAGTCCATCTTGATATAGCAAGACAATTAAATACACGCTTCACTTTAAACACATGCTTAAGCCCTACTAAAATCAATGGGTCTTAGGCCATGTAAATCAATGTACATTATGTCAACAATGATGTCATTTTAATAACATTGGCTGACCACCTCCGCACACTATTCCTTTTGTTGGCTGAGTGCGTCCACAGTCATCACTCTTGCATTAACCGAGAGCATTGCATTGTGGGTTTCTATCCCACTGTGCAACTCACCACCTTCTGTCACTATGAAACAGATCCTGGTGCATCATGGGGATGTGCTTGCCATCCCTTGATGCAGTTCTTTCTGTCCCATTATTCCATTGGCTTCTGACTTTGTTTCATGCCATATTTCCGCTATCTCTGCCTGACAGCATAGATCCACATCATTGTGGTGATGAGCGTTATGAACACAACATAGCTGGTTCATGCAGCATTTCAGGAGCTGTGAGGCAAAGTGAATTGGTGATGTCTGCCCGGCTGTCTGTCTGTCATGAGCACAAATAATTCAAGATTGCCACTGCCATTCACTCAACAGCTCGCCATGGTGGATGCTTGGTTATGGGCCCAGGAAACAAGCACTGACTGGTGGGATCGCATCGTGATGCATATATGGCTGCAGAACTTTTAGATGTACAAATCCACCTTCCTGGAACAGTGGGCAGAGCTCATCCCCCCACTCTGGTGCAAGATCATCAGAATGGCTGATGCCCTCACTATGGAAAAGCAGGTGGTGGTCACTGTGTAGAAGCTGGCAGTTCCAGATTGCTACTGATCAGTCACGAATCAATTTGGAGTTGGAAAGTCCGCTGTGGGGGTTGCCGTGATGCAAATGTTTATGGCTATTAATTGCCTCCTGCTATGAAGGACTGTGACAATCAGTAATATGCAGAAAATAATTGATGACTTTAAGGCAATGTGATTCCTTAACTGTGGTGGGGTGGTAGACAGAATGCATATCCTGACCACGTTGCAATGGAATACATCAACCAAATGGGCTACTTCTCAATGGTCTTGCATGTGCTGGTGGATCAATGGGGCCATTTCACTGTCATCTGTTTAGGGTGGTCAGGGAAGGTGCATGCTGTGACATCCTTTGGAACTCTGGATTATATAGAAAGCTGCATGCTGGGTCCTTCTTTCTAGACCAGAAGATTCCAGTGAAGGTTATAGGCAGAGGCATCGTTGCCATTGGGCTGACAGGGTGTGGGCCCCGTGGTAGAATAGCTTGAGCCCCCGATCTCTTTTCCCTAGCAGGCACATGATCAGACAGCCTGTTTGCAGGGGAGGTGGAGCTAAACTGGGAACTGAGCCAGCTGCAGCTTGTAGCTCAGTCATATAACAAGGAGAGAAGAGGGAACTTTAAATCTTCTCTCCCCTGCTGCACTGGCTGAGTCATGCAGCACTGAAGCTGACTCCTCCATCCTGCTTTATTTAGGACCAGCTTCTTCTACACAGCATCAGTAAGTACTGTGTGTGTGGAGAGGGGGGAACCTGAAAGGGGGTGGGGGGGTGTTGGGAGCAGGGAATCAATCCCCAGGTCAGTCTGGTGGGTCTGGGGAGCAGGCTGGGGATCATTCCCTGCCCCATAGGTAGGTGACTTGATGACCAGCCAGAGCAGCAGCAAGCTGTAGGTTGGGGATTGTCCCCTCCCTTCTCCAGGATGACAGGTGGGGACTGGTCACTTCCCCCCCACCTGTACAGTGAAGTCAGTTGAGGGGTGGGTGGCCTGGGGATCATCCCCCAGCCAGGAGTGCCAATGATGACCCTATTTATGAATTCTGCAGACCATATGGTGTGCCTAAAATTTATTCTGTGTTTTGAAATGTGGTTTTCTTGTTTGTTTGTTGTTAATTAAGCAGGGGGGTGGAGGGTGACTGGAGGAAATGGAGTTGTGTTTTTAAACTACTTTCTTGTGTTTGAGTTCCCACTGCCCATCCCAGGGTGTGAGTATGTAACAATTTAGGGTTGCCCTCTCTCCCACAGGTACTGGAAGGTGATTTTGGCCCCTGGTGCAGGACCTGTCCCTCCACCTCTGCTCTGCCCAGTAATTAACCCTGTCCCCTCAGTTCTGTCCCCAACCAAACCCCTTTTAATTCAGGGATCAGTTCAGTCCCATCCCCCAACCTCCATCAGCTGTCCCCCACCCTGAAGCCATAGTACAGCTCCCCCATCATCAGCTTTGATCCTCTTAGGGATCTTCACCCTCCCCAAGTCTGAAGGGAGATGGGTTTCAAATGGAGTCCCCTCTCTCCCACTTCCCAGGCTGGCAGGGGAGCAAATGCCAGGGCCTGGGTAAAAAATCCTAAGATTTGAGATTTCTATTGGGAGGTCATGAGTGAAGCTTATTTTTACCTGCTAGAAATCATGTTATTTTATGTGCTTCAGTTTTGGCCTGTGTTGAAAAAGCCACAGTGGACTAATGCTTGTTATTTATGCAGGCTTAAAGTAAAAGTTTCAAATGCAAAGACTAGCCCCTGTAAGAATTTTGCAACTGCAGATCATCATACCAGTCTTTAAAAGTGCCACAGGACTCTGTTGTCTTTCTACAATAGTTTCTACAATAGACTAACACGGCTACCCCTTTGGAACTTAAGCAAAAGTCAACCCTGGTATAAGAGGCTGTAACACCCATGATTTTAATGACACTTCTTGGACCAGATTTTTAAAGGTAGGGCCCCAGAAAAAAGCTCTTTCACACTTCCAAGAGCCTTGTTATCAAACTTTCTATCCCTTCCCTTTTTCCAGGTGTGATTCTCTGAGATTCTTTGTTCCCTTCTTCTTGTTGTTAGGTGATTCTCTTTATTTACCTTTTGTCATGTATCCAATCTCATCAGCTTTCATGCTGTGAGAGAGAGACTCCACCCAGAGCCATATGGAATACCTGGGATGTTTCAGATCTATTGATCTATACACGTATACATGTGATGCTGCAGGAAACATGATACCATAATAATGCAGAGCATGTTTATGAGCATTCAGAAAGGAACCTTGCTTGCATGGCACATTTTGCATCAAACCACACAATTACATGGCAGGAGTGAAAGCAAAGTTGTACATATCATACCCCACTGTGCATCATACGACAGGGTGGGCTGGGGATCACAGCCCTTCTGCGCTCTCCCCTGGACAGGGTGGGCTGGGGATCACAGCCCTTCTGCGCTCTCCCCTGGCCCACGTGGCAAGTGTGAGGTGGGGTTCCCTCCCCCCCATCCAGCCAGGGACCCCCTCTGGGCCTGGGTCCATCAGTCCAGCTGGGCATTGCCCCTCCTCCCCATGCAGTGAGGTCAGTTGGGGGATGAGTGGCCCAGGGATCATCCCCCAGCTCGGAGTGCCAATGCTGGCCTTATTTATTAAGATGAAATCTGCAGACCAGCACCATATTGTGAACCTAAAATGTATTCTGTGCTTTGAAATTTGGTTTTCTTGTTTGTTTGTAATTAAGCAGGGGGTGGAAGGTGACTGGAGGAAATGGAGTTGATGTTTGAGTTCCCCCTGCCCATCCTAGGGTGTGAGTATGTGACAATTTAGGGTTGCCAGGTACTGGAAAAGGTGATTTTTGGCCCCTGGTGCAGGATGTGTCCCCCCACCTCTGCCCCCCATCCCTCACCCAGTAATAAACCCTGTCCCCTCAGTTCTGCCCCCAGTACTGTCAGCCCAATAATGCTGCATTTTTAGTTTGGACTCTGCCTTTCCTATAAGAGTGGGCTTTCTCAGTTTTGGCTGTTGTCCTTTCTGCTTTGTCTCCCCAGGAGAGGGATTGGGAGCCTGGCAGGAGCTGTGGGGTGTGAGTAGGGAACAGTGCAGAAGCCTTCTCTGCCTTTTCTTCAGTTCACTCTGTTGTCTTCTCTTTGGCTATTTGCAGGGGAGGCACAGGCCGGCAGCCTGGCTGGCTGGGTCTGCTAGTTTGGTGTGACACCGCTCATGGCACCACACTGGAAGCCCCAGGCCGTCTACCTGCTTGCCTTGTGAATTCCCCAACCTCCTCCACCTGGTCTGTATGCACCTGAAAGCTGGGACCTGGCCAGAGCCTTTTTCAATTTCCCGCCTTGCGGCATGCTTAGGCATGTGGCCCAGGGCTGGAACAGCATGGGAAAATGCAGCTGCTGTGCTGCCTTTCCTGGTGCCCACCATCCAGCTGCACTGCTCCCCTGCCACTCTTCCCCTTCTCCCCATTCTCCTGATCCACCACCCTCCTTCCCACTCCTGTTTGCTGAGTTCCCTGTCTCCTGATATTCAGGAGGGGATGGGGAATGTTGTGTCTTGTCAGACAGGGAGACACATGTCATGTGTCCTTCTGACATGGTCTGACTGTTTAAGAACAATTGCTTCTGTTATAGTTCTTAGTACAGATGAGTAGGAAGGAGTTGTATTGCAACCCAGCATGGAGAGGAGCATGGGGTGTGGGTTTGTTTCTGTGTGTGCATGTGGGGTTGTGAACTGGGGGAGGGGCTTAGTGACTTGGCCAGGGGGTGGGACCTAGCTGGGGGTGGAGTCTGGGGGTGTGGCATAGCTGGCGGGGGCTATCAGGGAGCGGGCTGGGGGGCCACAGCCCTGGTTATTTTTGCTATCCAGCAACGCCCCTGGTTGTAGGTATGCTCATAATTGTGCGTGGAGATCCTGCCTACTTGTTCCCAGTATGACTTCCTGAGCAACATGGACATCAGCAAGAAGTGCTTCAACAATGGGCTCAGCAGTTGTCGAATGACGACTGTTGAATGTGCCTTTGGCCAATTAAAAGGGCAGTGGCACTCTCTTTGACTGGTTAGACTTCAATTAGGAAAATATTTCCATGGTCATTGTCATCTGCTGCTGCACTCTCCATATCTGTGAATCAAAAGGAGAAAGTTTTCCCAGGGTGGACAGCTGAGGCTGATCTGCTGGGTGCTGATGCTGATCAGCCAGATACAAGAGCAATTAGAAGGGTGCAGTTATTGAAATCAAGGAGGTTTTGAAGGAGCATTTACAATGATTCCCAGTAAAGTGTCAAATGTGAAGCACTGAGCCACGCAATGTTTACTTGTCACCACGGATTGCTCCTATTGTGCTACTTCCTGAGTGTTAATTGCAAGGAGCAAATATTCCTACCTACAGCCACTGTGTTTCAATGTTAGCACTGAGCGAAGTGTGTATCTTTGCATATAACAAATAAAGACTCATTTAATTTCAAAGACTCGAGTTTGCTAACAGGATCAAACACATGCCAAAGAAAAACAGTCTCAAGGGTAGGACTCATAGCTGAGTGCAACACCAGCTTTTGCTTTCTTCTCCCCTTGGTGTGGAGTGCAGGGGGTACTGCAAGATCAGAACAGATAAAGAATATGCTGGAATCTGGGTAGGGCATGAGCCAGAGTCTGTAGTCTAGGGGGGTGGTCTGGAACAGATTGCTCAGATTGAAGGTTAATGAAGATCTTCAACATCTGTCTGGCCTTCCAGGAACTTTTATCATTTATTCCTGCCCCTGTGTCCTTTCCTGGCTAACCAGCCTGTGTGTCTGGTTGATTATCTCCCTCCATGCTCTTGTTTCAGTATGTGTTGCATTATTGACTGCAGCACTTTGCAAAACATATCTTCCTTATTTCTCTGGGGTCTGCACCTTATCTGTTGGAGGTACTCTGCCAAGGTGGAGTAGTGGGTCTCCACAGGCACATCTGCAGAAGGCAAAGTAAAACAATGAACAGATACAGTATTGTGAGTGTGCTCACAGTGGCGAATCACAAAAGTTACACACACCTATCCATTATATACTCTCCATTGGCCAGTACACAAGTCAGTGCAAATCCCAAATATGGTGAGGTGACCAGGAGGGAGGTGGTAAGAGGGAATGGGGAAGAAGGGACAAAGGGTGGTTTGCAAAGGGGGTTACTATAAGTGGCTAGGAAGCGTATTCTGAACATGGATACCCTTTTCCACAGATGAGGCAACTGAACCTGAGTTCTCTCTCTGAAGGGTAACCCAGGATGCAAGGGTTCATTTCCTGTATGCATACAGATTCAGGCCAATTCCAAATACTGCTCACCTGTGTGCTGGTCCGGTCCCTGCAGGAATAATTGCTGGATGTTATGACAGTTTCCTAAAGTGTGAGGGGAGAAGCAAGACAGTTCTCCCAAGGAGCCTTCAGCAGAAGATTGTAGAATACCTACAGGAAACTTTCTTAGTGATCTCTATGGAGGATTCCTGGGACATCCCTGTGGACTTTTCTGCTGTGGCCACACTGCGTAGTTGGACTGGCTCCATTCTTAATTTCTGTCCCTTATTGCCCCTGTACATGAGAGTTCAATCTCCTTTCACTGTGCATCATCAAAGCAAAATGAACACTTACTGGACAGCATCCCTCTCCTGCATCCTGCAGGGACTGGCTACCGGGACCCTTCTGCACAACTGGACGACCCTGCCGACGCTGTCCACTGGCTTCCACTTCTTCATTCTTCTTCCACCACTTCCTCATCTGGGTTGAGTACGTTGGCCACGGCCTCCAGTCCTGCTGAAGTCTCCATGGTGCTCTCAGTGGTGCTCCCTATAGTAGTAGCACCTCTTCAGCACTAGAGCAACAGTTGGCCTCTCTTGCTTACTGGTATTCCTGTCTCAGCTCCTTGATTTTAGCATGACACTGCTAAGTGTCTCTCTTGCACCCTTCTCATGCATGTCACTTGCAATCAACCTATAGGTAACAAAATTACTACAGCAAGTGCAAAGCTGCATCTGCACAGCCTCCTCTCCCTATATACTCAGCAGATCCAACCCTGGGGGAGGGTACTTTGTGCATAAAACCAGCATGGTCAGCTGGGAAGATGCTGTGTGATCTGTGTACGCCAACAAACAGGAAGAAGAATTTAAAAAATTCCTAGGCCTTTAAACAAGAGAGGGGAGCATGCCTGTATCCCTTCAGGGCAGCAGAGTTCAAACTGCTGACCAGAGCAGTCATGATGGGCATTGTGGGACATTTCCTGGAGGCCAGTTAGGGTGACATAACCAAGCGCTGATGAGTCTACACTGATGCTGCATCGTTCTATGTCGCTCGTTGAGGTGGCTTAGTTTGTTGGTGTAGCTGGGGAGTTATATCAGGACAGGAGGATCATTTCAGTGTGTACACCTCCCTTGCTTCGTCAGCGAAGGCTGACTCTTGTTGACAAATCTGTGCAGTGTAGACTAGGCGTTAATCACATTCGTAAGTGCTTTGCTGAATCAAAGCCACAGGTGCAAGGCTCTCTTTGGCTCCCTTTTCCTGCCTTGTGAGAGTCACACATGGGAGGGGAGCTGATGAGAACAACACGCGTCACTGGATGACCGAGGGCTAGTCTACACCTGAAATGCTACTGCAGCACCTCTGTACCACTTCAGTACAGACACTATCCATGCTAACAGGAGGGGATCTCTTGCTGGCATAGGAAATCCATCTCGCTGAGAGACAGTAGCTAGGCCAGTGGAAGAATTCTTCTGTCAACCAAGTCCTGTCTACACTGGGGGTTATATCTGCTTAACTATGGCACTCAGAGGTGTGGATTTTTCACACCCCTGAGTGATGCAGCTGGGTTGACCTTACTATGTAATATAGACCAGGCCGGAGTGAGTCCTGCCAGAGCTCTTAATAGTGAGAAAGCCTAGAAGGCATTGCCCCAGGACTGCTCTGTTTAAGTGATGGAGTCTGGCATAATCCTGGTAATCTTTCCTCTCCCTGGGTGCGTCTACACTGGCAACTTAGATTGACTTAAGGAGACTTAAGTCGACCTTCACAAAGCTGCGTCCACACTGGGCTTTTATTAAGTCGACTGAAGTGCTTCCTTAAGTCGACTTAATAATAGCTTAAGTCGACTTAACACCACCTCAGCCATCCACACTGGCTTTAAGTCGACTTAAGAAGTTGACTTAAGGCTTAAGTCGACCATCTATGTCTACTGTTAAGTCAACTTAAAATGTAGCCACTCTGTTAAGTCAACTTAGCAGAGTTGCCTGAACTTTACAAGTGTAGACATAGCCCCTGTGACTCCAGACCACAAGCCCTTCAGACACCTCCTCAAACCAGTCTGCTTGGGCACATCTGAAAGCTATACATTGAAACATCTGAGGAAAAAAACAAGGATACAACATTCATTTGTACTAAGAGAGCTTTTCAGAAGGACAGCAAGGAGAAATAACATATTTTGCTTGTTTGTAATATCATATTTTACTTATTTATTTTGTTAGTTTTATAGTTAATCCTGTTTTGATTATATTCTCATTTCCTGCCATGTTACACTGTGATATCTATTACCACTAATCATATACTAACATCAAAGCAACTGAAGCACAGAATGAAATCTGGTTGAAGAGATAAAGAAGTGAAGACATTAGAACCTATTTTACATAGAAAGACTTGGATTTAATCAGTTTTAATAGACGATGAATAGCTTCTGATGCATCTTGGTTTGCCAATTGTTTGGTTATTAGAAAAGCTTTCATTCCAAATTCATGAGCCTGAAACAACATTTAAAAAGATAAAAAAAATAATTGCCATTAAATAGTTACACAGCATCTTCTCACCAGGGTAGTAAAATATACAGATAGGCTCATAGGAATTGCCATGCTGGGTAAGAGCCAAGGTCCTTCCTGTCTCAGAAATAGGCCCACACAAGCTGCTTTGGAGGAAGTTGTAAGAAGCCCTCTAATGGGCAACTATTAAAATAAAGTTCCTAAGGAGTAGCCATGTCAGTCTAGTTCAGCAAAACAAACGAGGAGTCCTATGGCACTTTTAATGGCTAATAAATTTATTTATCTCATGAGCTTTCATGGGAGAAAGTCCCACTTTGTCAGCTGCTTGAAGATGGGGAACTTTCATAATGGGAGGAAAATAATGGAGGGAAGTGTAAGTACTCATAGGAGAAGCTTCTTCACAATCTCATTGGTTAATGGATGAGATTGTGAAGAAGATGTAATGGATTGGCCCTGAATTAGGAAGGTTTATGTGCCTTCTAAAATCATAGGGCCACACTCTCTGCTGAGGTAAACTGAGAAATCTACATCAACTTCAATGGAGTATAGCTGCTTTTCATCAGTGGATAATGTAGCTTACACATTATTATTAACATTACGAATCCCATCCAGTGTAACTATGGATGTTCTCATTATTTTTATTAATGTCCAATCTTTGATTTCTGCAGAGCTCTTGACCTCCATACTAACATGGGGCAAGGAGTTCCACGGGCTAATTTTGCATTGCATGAAAAGGTCTTTCCTTTTTTTAGCTTTAAACTTGTGGCTTTTCAATCTCATTGAGTACATCTTTGATTTATGAATTTTAAAGCAATGAAGTAACAGATCACCTCCTCTGACCTCCTATATAACACAGCCCAGAGAGTTTCTTCCAATTACCTCTGCATTGAACCCAATAACTTGTGTTTGGCTAGCACATCTTCCAGAAAGACAGCCCATCTTGATTTGAAGACATCAAGCAAGATGGAGAACACATTTCCTTTGACAGTTTGTTCCAATGGTTAATCTCCCTCACTGTTAAAAATTTGTGCCTTATTTCTAATTTGAAATTGTGTGACTTTAATTGCCAGCTATTGCTTTCTGTTCTGCCTTTCTCTGCTAGACTGTAGAGCCCATCAATACTTGGTATTTTCTCCCCATGAAGGTACTTACAGAGTAATCAAATCTATAGAGACTGAGCTCTTTAAGTCACTCTAAAGGCATTTTCTCCATCTCTCAAAGAACTTTTGTGGCTCTTTTCTGCACCCTCTCCACTTTTTCAATACCCTTTTACAGATCTGACATCCTAGAATGGTACCTAATATTCTAATATTGGGTCATTAATGCTGTATGCAGAGGCGAACCCTACTTCTACATTCAAAGATTGCATTAACTCTTTTTTGCCACAGCATTGTACTGGGAGCTCATGCTGAGTTGCTTGTCCACCGAGGCCTAAATTCCTTTCAGAGTCACTGCCTTTTAAGATATTGCACCCCAATCTATAGATATAGCTGACATTTTCTGTAACCAGCTGCCTGACCTCATCTTTGGGAGTATTAAAACACATTTTGTTTGAATGGGTGCAGTTCACCAAGATTGAGCTGTATGTCTGCCCTGTCCTCACCATTTGACACTCCACCAATCTCAGTGTCATAATCAAATTTTATGATTCCCTAAATACAACTACTTTTTAAAATCTGTCAGTTAGCCAGTTCTCAATCCAGTTAATATTTGCATCATTTATACTGTATCATGTTAATTTTTTAATCAGTGTCATGCAGTACTAAGTCAAACATCTTTAAGAAGTCTTTTCTTATATTATAAGAAAAGGCAAACAGAAGTACACAATTTATGCTCTCTATTTGTTATTTTGCATAACTCTATCATCTGATTGGCCTCCTTTCCAAACTAAGCATTCCCATTTGTTTCCATCTCTCTTCATAAGGAAGTCTTACTCATCTCTAATCATTTTCAAATTGTGCAACTTTAACTCTGCCCCTTGTTTGTAACCATTCTGATACAATCTTGAATAACAGGCTCACATACAACTATTGCTACAGGACCTCATCCTGCTGCACAAAACACACCAACCTTACCAGTAATACACACCAGCCTCACTCATGCACATAGGTCAAGGTTTTCACTCAAGTGAGTCCTACTTCTGGATGCCCAACTTGATGTCTGATTTTCAGATAAAACAAAGGAGTCTGGTGGCACTTTTAAAGACTAAAAAATGTATTTATCGCATGAGCTTTTGTGGAAGAAAATCCCACTTTGTCAAAGATTGAAGATGGAAACTTACAGAATGGGAGCAAAATAAATGCAGGGGAGTGAATTTGTTAGTCTTTAAAAGTGCCACAAGAGTTCTTGTTTGTTTTGTTGAACGAGGCTTGGAGATTTTCAGATAGTCAGTACTCAGCATTTCCAAAAATCAATCCCCTTTAAAATATAGATGCCCCAAAACAGAGGTACCTCAAATCACCACTAGACACATTTGAAAATATTAATCCTACCCTCTTAAATACACTAGTGAAAATTCAAATTGAGCCCACTGACTTCAGCAGACTGACTCTATACACAATGGTAATTACAAAAAAAATTGGCCCAAAATAAGGCACTTCTATATAGAATCCTTGTCTCATTCGCTGCACAACAATCAACCTGTACACTGATCGACGAAAAGTTTTATGTGACCATGCAGTTAAGACTGGATTGTAATCCATATGCATATGCACATGGGCACAGAGTTTAAGTACTTTATCTTGCCATGATCTGACTTTTGAGTACTTTGCTTTGTAACTTTAACACTGCTTTAGCATAGTTCCAGAGGGGTAGCCATGTTAGTCTAGTTCAGCAAAACAAACAAGGAGTCTTGTGGCATTAACAACTGACAAATTTATTTATGGCATGAGCTTTCGTAGGAGAAAATCCCACTTCGTCAGATGCTTATTCACTGCATCTATCCTCATTCCTATACTTTTTTCCCCATTTTCAAGCATCTGATGAAGTGGGATTTATTCCCATGAAAGCTCATGTGAGAAATACATTTGTTAGTTTTTAAAAGTGCCACAAGACTCCTTGTTTGTTTTGCTTTAACATAGTATTTTTTAAAATTTAATTTCTTAGATATTTTTTTAAAAATACTGGAATGTGGCTCTATTTGCCAGAAAGCAGTAGAATACTGTTTTCCATGAATTATACATTCACCGAGGCAAGGGCTCAGGCATTTAATGTTACTGTATGAATAAAAAACAGAGTGCTTTAATTAAAAACAAAAAAATTCATCATGAGATCTAACTTGCCTTTGGTAAATCCAAGATTAAGTAATGAAGCATTGCGAGAGCATGTAGAACACTGGCAGTTTTAGCTGGTTGTTGCTTTGGTGCCTGTTCTCTGATATCTAATATTGCGTTCAGTACTTGACTTGCTTCAGATTGCTGGGATTCATCTACATTGAGAATGAAACATTTAAGATGGATGGATAGCATTCAAGATAGCGTACTGCTATAACAATCTAGATATCTGTTCTGTCTTTCTAGGTATTTATACCTCACATCACACTGATTTCCATACACATTCTAACAGTAAGCATATTAAAATCTATTTTTTCATGCTCAGATGACAAGGGTAGCCAGATGCTACAATCCATCCCGACGGCCATTCCCAGCTTCTGGCAAACAGCAATCTTGCCTATTCTGGCTATTAGCTATTGATGGACCCATCTTCCATGAACTTAAGTAGTTCTTTCTTTAAATCCCATTATGGTCTTCACCTTCACAACATCCTCCAGCAAGGAGTTCCACAGGTTGATTGTGCATTGTGTGAAGAAATACTTCATTTTGTTTGTTTTAAACTTCCTGCCTATTAATTTAATTTGGAAACCCCTCATTTTTGTTATGCGAAGGAGTAAATAACACTTCCTTATTTACGTTCTCCACACCAATAATGATTTTATAGACCGCTATCATATATCCCCTTAGCACAGTTTAGTTCGTTTAAGGATTTTATTTCATGTACCTTCAGAATTTGTTAAATGCAGCACTTGGAGAACTAGTTCCCCCAGGATAAGGGTTTCCAGTGCTGGCCCTGAAAGGACCCCTATTGGAGGATGGCACTTTAGGGCTGATAGTCTCTTAGGCTATGTCTACACTTGCAAGTTAGTTCGACTCAAGGAAGCTTAATTTGAACTAACTTTAGCCTTGGCCACTCTAGGCTTTCATTAGTTTGAATTAAGGACTTCCTTAATTCGAACTAACTGCTTAGTTCGAACTAATCGGCAGATTGACCTTCCTGTAACTGACTAATTCGAACTAAGCAAGTGCCCTGCATGACCATGGCTAGTTCAAACTAGCATTCTAGTGGGGCTATGCTAGTTCGAATTAAGTTAATTTGAACTAACTAAAATTAGTTCGAATTAGTTAGTTTGAATTAATTAATTCGAACTAGCTTTTGTAAGTGTAGACATAGGTTTGCATTCTAAGGCTATGTTCCACATTTTGTCTGCTTTCATTTTCCTTTATGCTACTCACAGGCAATACCATGAGAAGTCAATAGACATGTTTCAGCTTCCGAGAATGTTGCACTATCTTAGTGATTTATATTGCTACACATCACTGTGGTGTCTATCCTGAACCAGCAAGTCTTACATTATTGTGATTACTGAAGGTTGCAACATGCAGCAATTTCTTAGTGTGAGATTTCTGCAATGGTTTATGATAAATGAAAGTAATGTCACATAAACACACAGTGACACATCATCCTGTCCTCTCTGATAATATTCACAGAATCATAACCATTGGAGATGGAAGAGACAAGACAGAAGATCTACTCTCTCTCTCATCAGTGCATATTGTTCCATATAAAGCAGTACATTTGCTAGCACTTCATTTATATGCCCCAACTGATGGTAACCTTGGGGGAACGGATTAACACCGTAGACAGTGAGCCCTAGAGAAGTTCCAGGGGAGCCAAAAGAAACAGAGTATAGGTTCTTGAACTGGAAGAACAGCCCTTCCTGTTGCCTGTTTGGTGGCAGCAGAGCTCCTAGAAGGACCAGTAAGAGGCCCAGGGAGCCAGGTATGGAGACTCCAGCAACATCCATGCCTAAGAAGAAATTATATCATTAACTATCCATGCATGAGTAGAATAGGGAATATTTAGCTCAGGGGTTTCAAACTTATGGCCTGCGGGTTGGATGCGGCCCACCAAGGGCCCTTTATCCGGCTTGCAGAGCCCTGCACAGCTCTCCATGGCCGAAACTGTCAAGCGCCACTAAAGGTGCTTGCAAAGATGGCGCTACTCCACTACAGAAATGCAGTGGAGACGTACCATCTGGTGGCCAAAAGTAAAAACTGCAGGCGTCTTTATTGGCACCTTGCAGATTTGGGGGGCTGTGAGCAGGTTTTTTTCAGCTGGAGGGAGGGGAGGTCATAGAATCATAGAATTTTAGGGCTGGAAGGGACCTCATGAGGTCATCTAGTCCAACCTCCTGCTAAAAGCTGGGTGCCTTGCTTTGAGGCTGGTAACTTAGCTGGGCAGAAAATTTGTTGACACCTGTCCAGGGCCTTTTAAAATCTGCCGCCCTGCGCACACGAAGGCAGTGGCTCTAGGTGTGGAATGGCCTGGCCAGAGAACTGACTCAAGGGGCTGGATTGAGTCCATGTGAGCCAGGTAACTGGTGGTGGGGGAGGGAGCTAGGGACCTAGCTCCGTGGCACAGGGGGCTGGAGAATGGGTTAGGGAACTGGCGTGGGAAAGGTGGGTTGGGACCAGAATGGAGCCCATGCAGAGAAGGGAACGGGAAGAGGAGCTGCACCGGGAAGGGGAGAAGGGAAGGGAGGGGGCAGCGTAGCAAAGGGGAAGGGGTCAGGCAGCCACCACAGCAAAGGGGAGCCTTCAGGGCAGGGGAAAGGGAAAATGTCGGAGAGTCCGCAGGTTTGGGTAAGGGAAAGAGGAGCCCATACTGCCCCAAGCGTGGTAGGGGAAAGGATCAGGGACCCCAGGTGGTACTGTGCTGGGAAGTGGGTCAGGAAGTCTACCTGGACACATTTTGGCCCCCGACAGGTGTCCTGCATCCCAATGTGGCCCCTGACACTGAATGAGTTTGACATCTCTGATTTAGCTAGCTGCGGTCAGTTATTTCTTTGTTTTGGTTTCTTTTTGGACTCCTCTGTGCTGAGCACATGAACTCCTCTGCCCCCCCATTATCCTGTAACTATCCAAGTTAAATCCCAGAGAAGCAACTCTCATGTGTTTTCCTAGCTGTTTCTTTTAATTAAAGAAAATTTACTCTTTTAAGAACAAGATCTGATTCTGTGTCCTAAAAGGCAAGAGGTTTTGTGTACATGTGTGTCAAACTACACAGCCAAGTATTAAAGGGAATTCAGTTCCATTTTCAGCTGATATCATAGTTGGGGTTCAACTGCTCTCCAGAGGGAGGAACAAAACTGATTGAGAGTACCATACAGGAAGGAATTCCCAAGTGTGCCCTTCCTGAGTTCTCAAAAAGGTTTTGCATTTGGGTGGTGGCAGCGATATCACTGCAGCACCAAGAAATTGGTAACCTTGGGAAGTTTTAAGATAAGGCTTTAGGGCCAGTAGTTTTTAAGGTCTTTTGTGAGCCCCCTTTCCTCACTCAAAGTGCTAGAGTGGGGAAACAGCCTTGACGGGAGCTTCCATAACTCCTGTTCTGAGACTATTATACAGTTTAATATGTCCCACTACCAAAACATACTTGTTCATATTTTTCTACTGGTTAAGATGATAAGGGCCCATAAGCATAGTTCGATAGGCTGAAACTTCACTTGAGTGGGTTTCAACTTAAATAAGAAAAGTTTAAATAACTGAAAATGTTTCAATGCAATCTAATTTCTAAAAGGTAGTGACATCAAAATCTCAGTTCTTAAAGATAATGGCTTAAAGAGCACCACTGGATTTGGAAAGGATTAGAGAATATTCTGTGGCTCCTTCCCCTCAAACTTGTCTAAGTTCTATTAATAATAATAATAATAATAATAAATTAATAATTAATAAATACTGAAAATTGGATTTACTCAGAGGTTCTTCACTGATTTCCACATCTTCAGACAATATATTAATTTCTGCTGGGGATGTGAAAGTTTGTGACTGGACTTGAATCAGTCTACTGAAATGGGCATGCCAGATATCAGTTACCTATTGAGAAGGAAAGAGAATTAACATAAAAATTATACAATATTTTTTTAAAAAGCATGTGTTTTGCTCTTTCCTTTTGTTCATTTTCCAATACATTGCTCACTACAGATTTAAATGAGTCAAAGTGACTGGGCAACCATCTTCCTTACATGATTATTCCATATTCTACCAACTCTTATCACTATGAATTTTTTTCAGATGTTCAGCCTAAGCTTTCCTCATTTCCATCCCATTACTCCTAAGCCCATCTCCTCTGGCCATACAAACAAGGAGTCCTGTGGCACTTTTAAAGACTAACAAATTTATTTTTCGCATGAGCTTCCATGGGCAAAGTCCCACTTTGTCAAATGCCAGAGTGGAGAAAACTTACACTGAAAACAAACTTACACTATGGGAGGGGAAGATAAATCCTGTGATTACATTTCACTGCGTCAGGTCATATTACTACAGCAAATCAAACAAGCTGTATAGATTCAAACACAACATATCAGAAAGTGGTGAGGCTGAGAGAGGTGAGATTCACTGCTAATATTAAACACACATTAAAAATGTTTGTAGGATCAAGGCCTAACATGGCACTTTGACACCTGGCCCAGGATCATTATAACATTAAAGGGAGTCAGTAATATGTAAACATTTGTGAATAACTGCAAGAGAAGCTGTAAATATCAGATAAATTTACTGGTGTGACCAACCTCAGTGTATAGGGAGTCTGCGATGTCCATTTTGTTCTGACGAAAGAACACGTTAGCCATGTGGAAATAACCTCCAGATGTACTAATGTCATGAGTTCCAAATGCACAGCTGGCAAAATAAATCTGAAATGTACATTAAAAAAGTAATCCTATAAACCTAATATTCACATCCATATAAATTTGGGGACAATTTCATTAATTTGAAGATTAGCAATACTGCATGTATTTCTTCTACTTTCCACCTATTATTAGATGCAAAAATAATTATATTTAATTAAAGTTAAAAATGTTGCACCAAAAACATGCAGATTCTCCCTCTTTCCACAAAGGATTGAAAACCTCTCTCATGTACCTAGCTAGGAATATTCCTGGTGCAGAGGAGTCCTCAGCAGGCACAGAGACTGCAAAGCTGGCTCCTAAGCTTCCATCAACTGGGCTGAGGAGACATCGCCACAGCATGCTTTCCTATAGCTATCATCGACTGCTGTTTGGGTTGTAAGTAATAGCGAGATGGCAAGGATTAGAGCAGCACCCAGGAAGCTCGAGCGTTCACTGTGAGCAGGCAAAGCATGGAAGGCCATTGCAGACTCCCTGAAAGGCCCCCAGGTTTGGAAGGCTCAGTGGAAACTGGATACAGGAGAGACTCTTCCCCATTATGCTTATAGACTAAATATAGATGCCTGCAATTTTTAACTGACTGGTTCTGAATTTTAGTCACTTTGTTTCCTCAGTTATACCAGTGCCAAGTGAGTATACAATGTTCTCAGATCAGGAGAGTAGTGGCTGCACCATTTTCCATTAGCGTAAATTACAACACTGCATATATACAGGGTACAAACACAGTGGTAAATCTAAGTTAATATCCCTGAAATTAATAAGAACAAAATTGTTGGATGGAGAGAAAGAAAGGTTACCTAGTAACTACAGTTACTCCACAAGACTGACACCACTGATCTACACTCATGGAAGCAGCAAAAGGCTAACCCATGCAAAGTCATGGCCACATGCATTCTCTCTTGCAACACTGAAAGTTTGGACCTAAAATTATTGACTCAATGCAGCTTTCATAAAGCACATGGAGAGTCTTTACAGGGACCTGGATCAGGTCCTATATAAGGAGCAGCAGCCCTGACCAGTAACTGTTCCAGTTACTTTCCATTTAATCAGAATTCTCTCTAAACACTCTGAAGGAACTAGAAAGGTGGGTGAGGGCAGATCTGCCCAGACAATTTACTCAGGGAACTACAGTTATTAGGTAAGTAACCTTCCTCACAGTACTGACAACAAAGACCATCCTTGGGAGTTTAAATAGCACCAACATCCCCTCATAGGGAGGGTTATCTGAGAACAACCAGTTAAAGGTTGCACGACTACTCTCCTAAATTATCATGCAGTAAAAAATTTCTGGGGAAAATATTATGGAAGCAGTTGTTCAAATAGTGTAATAAATACTGTAATGATTGTCTAACAAAAGTGATCAAGAAGATAGCAATATAAAATGGACTATTATTTATTTAATGATAGGCAACCATACAAATTTGCAATAGGAATGTATATCTGAACCAGATAGAAAGGGTGATTAGTGTTATTTTACAATTCTACAAAGAAAAACAGCACAGAGAATACACAATGTACGGAAATAAGGATAATTACTAGAATACAACTTTGGATAAATACTGACATATACTGTCTGTTGTATCTATCTAGCACAGGGATTTCAAAAAGGATTCTTAGCATGGTATATGAAATCTTTACTAGAATCTAAGTGTCTTTTGGGATTTCCTAACAATTTCTGCATTGACTGTATCCAATTATTTCCTACTTGTGTATTTTATTCTACATACATCAGTAGCCAGGTGGTATAAAGACTCTTCAAAATGTCCTTTAGCAGCATAGAGGAGACCCAGGTTACGATGCAATTTAGACTGAATGCCTTTACTGCAATCAGAAGTTTTGAGGACAATCCACTGAGCTTGTGAGAGGTAGTCGTCTGCTTGGGTAAGACGGCCAAGACCTGAAATTGTGTTTCAAGAAAAAAGAAGACAAATATTATCAGCAATTTTTTAGAAGCTTAGAGAATATAGCTCTTTATGCCATTCAAACAGTTGGGCTAGGAAATGTAGTTTGCAGGGATGTCACATTTTCCACATGGGTCCTACTTCCCCTCCTTATTCTTGACTGGACTCTCCTTAGGCAGAGGACCAATGGTCTGATTTTCAGATGTGCTAAGCACCCAGTGCTTCATGTGAACCTAACAAGACCAATATTGGTTGTCAATATGTCTGCAAATCAGAGTCCACAATGTCTAAGGCTTGTAAGCTTCAGAGAATGGCTCGTGTTATATCAAGGCAGAATTACCAGTAGGGCTTCTTTTCCCCCTATTTAATATAATCCTGAGATTGGTTGGTTTTGCAAGTAAAGCACCACATTTGTTTTCAAAGCAGTTAGTTTCTAGTCACAAGCCTGGCACTTTCTTGCTATTTTTTTGAACCTACACCTGGAGTAAAATTAAGTGGTCCTGCCTGTGCATGGGTTCTGTCTTGGCTACAGTGATTAGACACATCTAGCAAGTTGTGTAGTAAATGAGACAGATGTACATTAGTGTTGGTCAGGGCTTCACATGAGTCCTAGCCTCAGTCACTGCCTCTCTTATAAGACGTGTGAGGAAAGACATTTGGATGGCATCTAGCCAAATAGTTCCAGCCTATGGATTTTCATTTATCTTCATTAAAAAGAAAGAAGTTCTGAAAAGGGAATGTAAAGGTTGCACAGTTACTCCTCTAGAAGCCAGAAAACGTTAATATTTGTACAGTACGGAGAATTATTAAGTCCACATAACAAAAAAGATGAAATTAGAACTTAGTACCTACTGGCTCCCAGCTCTGGACTCATCTGGAGGGTATTTTCTTGTTTCCTTCCAACTTAAAATAAGCTTCCATCCAATTACTTTGAGCACTCATACAAACTTTAAAATGTACATAAACTATAAACACACATAGCACAGTATAACAGAGTGTCCATTAAATATTCATATCACCTCTCTGACTTGCATCTATGACAGCCACTAGGGGGAAAGCTGAACCTATACATTGACCACAGGTCCCATAACTCAATTTCTTCCTTCTCTGACTTTAACCCATTCACACAATAAGAATTCCTAGAGGCACTGAAGGGAAATTGAGCTACCACCTGCAACTCTGATCTACACCTTTCTTGGCTAGTAAGAGTTAGGAACATCGGGAATTCCTACTAACAGAGATCTTCAAGATTTGCTTTAATGTAAACTGTAACCAATTATTTCAAATTTAACCTTAGTCTAGGAGTCCAAAACACAACACATGTGATCCCAGACTGCTTTCAACAAGTACAAGTTGTCCAGGTAAGAAAAAAATCAGAATCCCCCGATGAAGAAGATGGCCACCCATCACTATAAGGCACTTTCCAAAAGACTTCATTGATACTAGACCAAAGAAAAGTTTCTTGGTCCATTTGGAGAAATTTCTCCTAAATGATGGCCTCACTTAAATGTGGAAGCTGCATCCCAAGGCCAAGAGCCCAAACCAACTCTGACCACTTCAGGGTAGTGCAGAGCAACACCCTTTAGAACTTTATGCTACTGAAAAATGTACTGAGGGAATCAGAAAATACTGAGAATAAAACCCTTTTCCCTGGAACTGATCTCCTAGCAAAAAAGCTTGGTGACTTCATTCCTCAATGTCTCATGGGAGGGTACTTGAAGAAGGGTGGGGTAGGGGTCTGGCATAGTATTACCCTGTAGTGAACAGAACTTCTTGATGAATGAATGCCAAAAGGAAACTGGAAAGATGACCCAAAAAGAGAAGGAAGTTTTATGTTAAGTGATAAAACTAACAAGCTCCCAGTCTTCAGCTGTTTTTTCATATATATGCATATATACATTGATTGGAAACTTCCACGGAACAAGCAATGGAAGGCACGCTGGGGGTCTTGAATGGGAGTCTTTCCACTGACTTCAAAGGGCTGTAGATCAGCCTCTACATCACGAAATCTTCTAGTCTCTCACTTCTTTTCTGCAACCATGTAACAAAGTGGGGGTTTTCTGTAATATTATTATGACACTTTTATGTGTGCTTGAGTTTCCCCTGTATTTTGCACAGAACCTGGAGGTGGTGAAGAGGACTGTTTACTCTCGGGGCAGTCTAAGAGACATGGGTATAAAATGTCACCTAGCTCTCTGAGACTGAATGGGTCATTAAAAAGGACTGGTTGAGGCTGATCCCATATCAATGGAGTATCTGAGAAGACCGTGGAAAAGCCAATCACCAGGACATCGACACCTGGCAATCAGTGACACAAAGGGAGATGAATTTCCTATCTCTCACTAAGAAAGCTGAGCAAAGACCCCCTGCTCAAGAACAAAGCACTAGAGAGATGTGAGCAGTGGTGTACCAGGGGTCTCTGGTGCTCAGGAGCCAATATGCTCCTCTTGTCAGCGGCAGTGATGGGGGACAGGTCTGCAGCCCACTTCTGCCACCTCTGCTGTCTCGCATCACTGTGGGAGCAATGGGGATGGGGGGGGGGGAAGAGAGTGGGAAACAGACCTGTAGACCCTCCCCCAGCAAGGCACTGCTGCCACTCACTGATGGAGGTGGGGAGGGCAAATGTAAGCTTGAGGGGGGGGGGGGCACCTGATGGCGGAGATGGGGTAATGGTGGTCCATGGAATCCACGGAGCCCTGCCTTTGACTGCCTGGCCCCTGTATGGCTGGGATCCCTGTGGCTCCCTCCTTATGCCTAGTGTGGGGGCAAAAGGGCTGGGAAGACACTTGCCCCCTTGCAGTGGGAGCCTTGGCCACCGGAGGCCTGAGCTGTAGTTGGCACAGCCAATGGGAGTGTTAAAGCCTGGCAGCCCCTGGCTTGTGACAGAGGGGGTGGCTCAGCTCCTCAGAGGAGGACCCAGCCAGCACTCCCTCCAGACCAGCACCTGGGGGTATGGCTGCCTCCCCTCCCCCAGCTCTCCCTCTGTAAGCTACTGGGTGTGAGGTGGGGATAAGAGTTGGTTGCTGGAAAGAGTTGGGGGAATCTCACCTGGGAACTGATCAAAGGGATCAGACAGAGAGACAGAGCCTAAACATGGAGTTAGCTATAGCTTGGCTGGGCTCTGTGCTAACCAGAATGGACTTGAACTATCCTTTAACCTCCATTTCTCTATGCTAACTTGGGGACTTCCTATGCTGTGTTCCAGTTGACTAATAAATCCAATTAACAATGCTTGTTTGTCCCTGCAAATGCTTGCTGAGGTCAATTAATCCCTGAAGACAGTATAAATCTCTATCAGGAGTTGATCTCAGTCGGACTCGCTGAACAGAGGTTCAACATTAGGATACAGTGAGGCCAAATGGCCTAGGGAACAGAAAGACTCCTAAAGAGGTTCCTCTAAGGGACCATTTTAAAGCTGGGAGTGCAAGACCAATCCTGTGGATCTGTGACATACCAACACTACTGTTTTAATCATCAATACTGTTTCAGCAAAACTTACCAGTGCCAGCCTCAGCTAAAATGAGATAAGCAGGCACTAATTCCATGGAATCTTGACCATAAATATTAATGCTGAAACGCAGTGAATGTAAAGCTGCAGGAATTGCTTCTTCATGCTTTCCTTCAAAAACAAACTTCTGAGCCACTTTGTGAGTAAGATCAACTAAGTGTTTCTATAGGGAAAAAATTAACAATGGGATGGGAGTAAGCAAGGGATGAATAAGTTATTTCTAAAATGAAAGTACAGCGTAATAAAAGGCTGTTCACAGAGATTAACATACATCCATGCAAAAAAGACACAAACTCATGACCCATTAGCTCTCAGCCCTAGTGCACTTTCCCTAAGGCCAAAGGGCATTTTGATGTGCAGAATCAGAATCTTTTGCTGTGTCCCAGCTGGAGCTCTAGCTCTGGTGTATCAAGTACACACAGTACAGGAGCAGCTGAAGTACAGTTGGAATGTTTAGAAAATAACAAAAAGAGATGTTGTTAGGAAACAGTTTGGGAAGTGGGTGTTCTACAGACTTCTTAACTAACTTGATGCAGAGCTCACCTACATAGTGGTTGGGAGCAAAAATGTCTTCCCTTTGGTTGTCAAGGGCATATGATGCTTTCTCCTATGATTCAAGGGACTCCTTTGAAGCCTTTCTGCTAGCTTTGCAAACTGTGTTAGTAGGGAGACCTGATCAGGGAGGTAGGGCATTTAAGAAAAACTACACAAATTATCTCTGGTTCCATGCTGTTCTTCTGAGATTTATTTCAGTAAGGGAAGTTTCCTTGCAGACTTCTCAACTGACTTAGTATGGACTTTGTCTATGAATCTGCTGGCAGGGGAGAATTCTCTGCACTGCTAAACCAGGCAAGTCCAGACCTTGCTTATATGCCCACAAGCAGTTTCCACTTGGCCCTGAGGAAGTGGGAGTTGGTGTGGGCAGTCAAGAGCAAGAGAACATTAACTTGCCCTTGCACTTCTCCTTGCTGTCTATCATTTCTTAGGGAAAAGGAGAGGAAACAGAACTCCTGAGAAAATATTGTTATTTTAGTTTTGCCACAACTCTCAGTCTCAAAGTCCATGACAAAAATTTGAGAAATGTAATTGAAAAACTTCAACTCCTGTGGAGATTCTTCCTATGATGCAGTTTAGAGCCCTGCAGCAGAACTGGGATCCCATGGGTCCTGCAGCACTCACTGCCTTTATAGTGAGAGCAGGAGAAAAATTCAGCAAACAACGCAGGAGCGGATAGGCGTAGGTGGGTATGTCTTCACTGACGACAGCAAAATCGCTGCTGTCAGATTGATTTATCCAGATTGATTGAGGGGAAGTGAAGACCTGCTCAATCGCTCCAGAAGTCAATTTAATAAAACCACCTCCACAAAAAGTGCAGCACTGCGTCAACGGGTACGCATTTTTGACTGGTGCACAGAATGGACTTCAGGAAGTTGAATTCGCCAGTAAGTATAGTCCAGGCCAGTATTGCAGGATGGGCGGGAAGCAGGACAACATGAATTCCCCATCCAATAAGCGTGAGTTTTCCTTCAGAGGTGGGCATCTAGAGAGCAGCAGCTGCTGCCCAGGCTCCCAGCTCTGAAGGCAACACCATCACCAGCAGTGGTGCAGAAGTAAGGGTGGCAATTTACCATCTGTGCAGGCCAAACCCTGGCTCAAAGTCAAAGATTTGGGTTCTTTCTCTTAGCAGGAAGTAGTTGAACCTCACTGTAAAGACTGTCAGAGAAGACTGTTTATGCCTTTTGTAAAGCACCCAGCACAATTTTGGTTGCTGTGAGAGCAACAAATAAATACTTTCAAAGCTGTTGCGCAATGGGTATGTGAAGTCACGTTAGAGAAAAGACTCAGACTTTAGAGAAAAGACTTATGTGAGGAAGTAAATTCATACGATCATTGCACCAATCATTGCAGACTTTTTTAAAAGACCTGGTTCAATTAATTCCAGATATGATCATGGATTGGCTGGCTGAACAGAGGAAATGTGCAGAGAATCTTGATATTACTTCACTCACCTTGTCTTGCTTTTCCTTGACATTTCAGTGGATTGATGGAGTCTGTCCAAGGTGAGTAGATACAATGCACAATTTATGGGTTAATTTTTAATCATAAGCTAAACTTCAAAACCCACATTGTGACAATGTTCAGGAGCATCTTTTTCCATTTCCAAAATAGTCAGACATTGAAAACCCCTTTTTAAAAGAAATATACACATTGCCTTTGCCATAATGACCCTCTGCCCTCATGACTTCTAGGACATACTATAGTAATGCACTTTATTTGTGATTCCCTTTCAAAACCATTGGCAGATAACAGCTGTAAGTGAACATGACAGCCTCATCTGTGGAACATGTGCTATCTCCTACATACCATGTCAGCAAGTGCATTTCATGTGCACTTTAATCACAGGAAAGCTAAATCATATAGGTCTAGTTCACAATATTGAAAGAGTACCTGAGTGTTGTGTGTCTCCTTATGGTAACAGAGATGGGAGAACAGGAATTGTTAACCATCTTGAGATACAGGCAGGGATTTTCAAGGTGGGGTGGGGGTAAGGGAAGACGCCCAATTCCCACTGAAAATCAGTAAGAGTTAGGCACTTACCTGTTTTAGGAGGCTTTGAAAATCCCAGCCATAATTTTAAAAAAGCAGTGATTTTTCTATTGAGGGCCCGTACTGTTTAGATTGAACAATTCTCTCTAGATATTTCAAGAAGGCTTTTGGTAAGAGGCTGGCACATTAGCAAATTCAAAATAATAATGATTAAATAAGATATGTTATCCAGCACACTGACAATCATCATGATGGAATTGCTTTATTATTTCTAGCTTATTTTGAGTCATTCTATCATCATCATCATCTTAGTATTTTATTATTTGAAGGAAAGGCAAGAGGAGGGCACTTTTGATCTGATTGGTTATTCTAGTACAGAGTTTCCCAAACTAATTTGGCCACGGAACACTTTTGGGCTTGGAGTATATTGATGGAACACATATATGCTGGTCCGGGGAGGGTGTTTCCATACTGAAAAAATGCTACACATATTGCTCAAAAGTTGATTTACAAGAGTTAGAAGGAAAAATATCGCTAGCATTGAAATTTTTTCACGGAACATCTACTCATATTCTGTGGAACACAGTTTGGGAAATGCTGCTCTAGTAGTATATGTATTAGGGCATGTTGTCTTATTTAATCAATGTTGTAATTTTTTTTATTAAAGTATCCAAATGCCTCAACTACAACAGCAAAAAAACCAACCCAAAACAAAACAAAAACCACTGCCTAATTAAATATCAATCAGATGTTTTCCATACCTTATACACATACAGATAGGAAGAAAATTCTAATTGTTTTCACAGATCTCTCTCAAGTAATATTCTCTTTTTCTTTTACGTACCTGCCTGTGCAGAAGCTGTTCCATGCCATGTTTTCTTTCTTTTTCAGAATTGAAAAATGGTAATGATGTACGTATTGGAATCAACAACTGGCATATTTTCTCATGGATGCTAACCCAGTCAGCTTTCTGATGATCTACATCACTGGTAAAATAAGAGGGAGAATATTTTTTAGCTGCTTTTATCTTTACTGCATTTCTAGTTGTATTTTCTGTTAATTCCTGCAGTAGTTTCAACTGGATTTTCACCAATAATGAATACTTAGTCAGAATAAATATCCATCTGTAAGAGTGATAACATTTAGCTCCCCAACCGTATTCTGAACTAGGAAGGCAGAGCTCTTCTGCCCAATCAACTTGTCATAAGATATTAGAGCCCTCTACAGAAATCACTTACAAAGCCTTTAAGGTGAAATAAAAGATACTGCTATGCAACAGGGCCTCATGTACACTCCCATAATGTGGAACTTCAAAACTCCAGTCTCAAATGTTGGAAAACTGGGAACTGCTAAGTTAAAATCTGAGGGGAAAAAACCCCAAACAAACCACAAACTTAAGAAAACTAGAAAAAATACAGCTAAATTTCTGAGTCACATGGCACACAGTTTCAACTCTGTTTTCCAATGAACACCTTATAAAGCGAGTGAAAAATATTCACCAACTTGCAAGCAATCCTCTCACTGCATTGTTAGCACCCTTGTGATTATGCAATTGGGAACAAGGAGAAGTACTTCAACACATCTAGTGTAATTTCTGTCAATCAGCAGTGATCATTCCCCATAACCGTGCTACTATAATGATAATCATGCTGATGGTCCTGTTGCATTGCATGAATAGGAGTCCTGATTTGGAATTCTCATGGATACAGAGAAAATGTCGGTTTTTGTTAGGAAGAGGTAAAGTACTGTGATGTTCCTAATGTCTATTGCCATCCCTACAGGGGCAGAGAAAGGTTGTATTGTTGTGTATGAATGAGCACATCAATTGTGCATATCCTGGTTTTTAACAGTACTGCTCTTTCGGGTAGTATGTGGGGAAAGTTTAATTATTTTTGTTTTAGTTTGGGGTTCTGAAGTCCCATGTTCAGATTGGTATGGGGAACAGCAACCTTAGCGCCACAATAAAATTAGGCTTAATCTAACTTCAGAGTAATATTGGCAAAAGGCAGCTTATGTCAACCCAGTTCTGAAAGTGTTGGTGTAGTGGACGACTTACTTTGACTGGAGCAAGGTCATGTAGAGGCTTTCAGAACTGGGTTGACATAAGCTGCTTTATGCCAATTCAACTCTAGTTTAGACCAAGCCTATTTTTTTCCTACAGTATTGCATTGCTTACATCACCTTTTGCTCTCCTTGACAGCCTGAGCTGTCAGCTTCCTCCACATCCGCTGCCATCTGCTCTGACCACTGGAGCTGTCAGCTCCCCGCAATGCCCCACTTAAGTCAGTGCAAGCACTCCTGGTGAGGACATGCACCTCCAGCAGGAGGAAAGTGTGGACATGAAGAGCCAATTTAGCTACTGGGGCAGCTGTAGGTCAATCTAACTTTTAGTGTAGACATGCTCTTAATAAATGAAATCTAGAGCTAATTTTTGGAGCAGAATTAGAAATACATAGTTTTGTGGATTGCCTATTAACTCCTTCGATTGTTAGGAAATATCTCTTCTTAGGGAAAAGGACATATGTTATAGGTTTGCCTTTGGAAGCAGTTGGGACCTGCAGAATATAAAGAAAGAATACTGCGAAGCAGACTGACCATTTTATAAGTGGCCTGGTGAGATGTTATCATTCCTTGTTCATAACTGTGATTTATTGGCTCATCGTGCCTCCTTCCCCAGCTTCATACTCACACTTTACCATGCAGAAGAAGGTGGCTATTAGAAGGATTAGTGAAAAAATAGGGACTCTGATGTTTTCAGTATGTAATGACATCTATCCATGGACCTCCATCTCATCAACATTAGATGGAGAAGTGAAATGATATATTCAACATCTAAAGGAGAGGAATGGACAAGACCTAGTTTACTAAACCCCAGAAATAACTGAAATGATGGTTAGTGGTTGAAGAAAGCAACAAGAATGGGAAGAGGTTATTTCAGCTCCCTTGATCAAGAGAGTT
Source organism: Pelusios castaneus (assembly GCA_007922175.1). Classification (NCBI taxonomy): domain Eukaryota; kingdom Metazoa; phylum Chordata; order Testudines; family Pelomedusidae; genus Pelusios; species Pelusios castaneus. The sequence continues at coordinate 7,983,443 of ML685803.1, forward strand.
TGCCTGGCATTTATAATGTAGCTTCACAATTTATGAATTCTGTTTAAATCTCAGCTGTTTCTGGACACCCAGTTAGTTAGTAGTGAGTTAGTCTCATTGCCCAAGAACATTGCTTGGTATATGCATTTGGTTATAAGCTTCTAATCTTTTCTTTCAATATAAAGACCAACTATGATTCATGCCTTTGGCACCTTGAGTTTGTATCATTATGATGCATTTTATAAAGAACCGCACCCAAAAAAACAAAATAAAAAAAGTCTCACGTTTGAAAACTTCACCAAGTGCAGAATGTGAGATCTCAATTGCTTACAAGTGCGTTGTGAGTATATTCTTTGGTTTAAACTAGATTACAATTTATTTTAATTTGTTAGGTAAGGCAGGCCTCGACAAATAATATGTTTCTGGTTACCATGGCAACCAGTTTTAGCAGCCTATTGACTAGCCCCACTGTAGAAATGTAATGGAGAAGCGTCCTCTGGCGACCAAAAGTAAAATTGCTGGCGGCTAGCTGTGAGCCAATTTTGTCCACCCCTGAAGTAAAGTACAGGTTTCAACTTACAAAGTTCTAGATGGTTTAAGGATTGCTACCTCATATCACATTCTAAGGCTATGTCTACACGAGAATACTTGTCCCGCAATAAGTTATTGTGGGACAAGTAAAGCGCAATAAGTATTGCGCTTTCTCGTGTACACACGTGCTCTTTCTTTCGCAAAGGAGCATTCACCCTTGGAATGCTCCTTTGTGAAAGAAGAGCAGTGCATGGTGGGCACCTGTCCCACCATGCACTGCCCACAGCCAGCCCCCTAGCCCAGCTGCAGGGCTTCCGGTGGCAGGGGGGGCTGCATTGCCAGCCCCCGCTGTCACCCGAACCACAGCACAGCTCCCGGGCTCCGGGACTCAGCTGCGGCCGCGGGGCTTTAAACCTCGGCCGCAGCTGA
>ML685803.1:7989381-8048687 GCA_007922175.1 Pelusios castaneus
TGACAGCTCCGATGTCCCAGAGTGGCCTTGATTGGCACTCTGGGACATTTCCGGAGGCCAATCAGTGCGCGGTAAGGGTACACACGAGCTCAAACTCGCAACAGATGATCCGCAACAGCTGTTACCACTCTCGTCGGAGTGGTTGTTGGAATGCGCTGCAACAAGGCGCTTAGTGCGCAGCAACAAGGTTTCACGTATGTACAGTTTGCTTGTTAACGCGCGGTAATGTTTTTTAATGCGCAATACGGTGCTCGTGTAGGCAAGCCCTGAGACACTTGAGTTAAGTCACCTCATTTAACATGAAGAAATATTTTAACGAGTGAGGTCTGCTAGCCTCTGGAATTCGCTTCCCTTCTTGGTCTGACACAACACTTATCTGTTGACTTCAGGGAATACTGTTAAACCTGGGAAGAGAGAGAGGCCTTTGAGAGGAGAGAGGAGTAAGAAGTATATGGATTTGAAAGATACAATATTTAGTTTAGTTAATCCTAGTGGTAGAAAGGGTGAGACTTCATATTTATGTTACTGCTCCATTCTGTATATTTTTTTACAGACTCATGGCTTATCTGTTAGGTCACAATGCCCTCTGGCAAACTGCTTCAGCTTTCTGCTAGCATGTTACCTCACTCATTAAATGGCCATAACAGTTACTCTTATTTTATATTGTTCCATTAAAGTATTAAAGCTCAAATCTGCAAATACTTACATGTTTACCTTTAACTTGTATTTCACTGAAACAGATTAAACAACTCAGCTGCTTGAAGTGAAGCATGTCTGTAAGAATTTGCAAGGTCAAGATCTTGGTGATGAAATTTTTTTCTGAAGTATCAGAGTTCAACAAAAATAGTATTTTTTCACTATACTGGGGGGATAAAATCAGTGATGAATTTTAAAAAAATCAGTTTTTATTTAAATTGGATTTTTAAAAATTTAAGTTAAGGCTTATTATTTTAAAAATAAACCTATTTGTAAAATTAAATTAGAAATTGACCCTTTATAGACCTAAATTCACTATAATCTATTAAATTCATTTAAATTAAATACAAATAATAGTATTAAACAGTACGTTTGCTGCCAAGTTTAAAAGAGTCAAATCACTAAATTGATGGACGTCACTGACTAAGCATCTAGAACCAGTTTGCTGAAGCACTAAACCAGCTTTTGATAGCAGGAGCCTCTTTTGCATGTGCAGAGAGAATATCAGCTTCATCAGAGTCTATTCAACTAGCTCAGTTCAATGACTAGTTCATTCAAAGTTGAGACACTGATTGAGAGCTGAATAGGAAAACTTTTCCTTTTTCAATTTAAGAATAAAAACCAGGTATATGAGGATCTACTAATTATAAAATACTGTAGGACACATATAGGTGCTGGAACTAGAAGTACGGGCAGGGTGCTTCCACACTCCCACACCCCCTGCTTGTTTCTATTAGGGTAACAGTCTGATTCAATGGCCTTCTGCCCCCAGTATAAAAATTGTGCTACCAGGCCCGAGGACTAGAAACAATCAGGTCAATTTATTACCTAAACATAACTGTTCCTTTGTTTGATCAATTCCTTAGTTTTAAATGCAAAACATGTTTTGAAAAACTTTTTGATAATTTTTGTTATGTTTTCAGCACTTTAAGTAGTTTTATCTGATTCAAAAAACTGTGCATTTTAATGGAATTTACATTTCTATTCAAATATAACTTTATATAAATCACCAGTATTATCTAATGAAAAAGAAATGTATCATTCACCATTTTTAATATAATAAAAATGTAAAAATTAAGACTGAGTATCTTAAATGAATCTTAACTAATTGTATACAAATGTATATGCTCCCAATTAGCAAAAAGCAACAATTTTAACATATAGGCCAAATTAATTGCAAATCAACATGATGCAACTTGCCAACCAATGAAAACCAATCTTTCTTTAGAAAAATAACTAAAATATACAAATGTAATACATTATTAAAATAAAATATTTAAATCAAAGTTTCCCGATTGCTGCCTTAAATTGATTAAAATCAGTGATAATCAATCCACCTTGCGCCATACTCCCCGATACAGAGGGCTGTAAATTCAAGAATCATTTGGCTGAATTCCATAGCTGTGGACTTGCCAGTGGGTGGTCTGCCTGGTAGTCTAAACAGGCATTCTGCCTACTGAGTTGCTCCTGTGTAGTATAACCAAGTTGAAAAGTCACAGAAGAGACAGCTGCCGAGGCAGCCAGAGTTCAGTCTGTTAAGGGGCTTGTAGGTCTAGCTCAGAACTTAAAATTATGCTTTTAATTCAGAGACTATAAGGCCAGAAGAGACAATTATGATCACCTAGTCTGACCTCTTGTTTAAACTAGAGCAGGGGTCAGCAATCCGAAAGATAAGAATAGCCATTTTTAAAAATTCCTTTAATAACCAAGTCTTTTGAGAGCCACAATGGGTGTAGCCTCTGGGTAGGGGGAACTGAGCCAGAATGCCTGCTGCAGAGTCCCCAGTTTTGTGTGTGTGTGTGTGGGTGTGGGTGTGGAGCCCAGAACTAGGAGCAGGGCCCCTGCGGGATCCCTTGTTGGCGGACAGGGGAGAAAGGAGGGAGACTGAAGCCTGGTGGTGCAGACTGCTTGCAGGATCCTCTTGTGGTAGGGAGAGTGGGGCCCAGAGCCAGGCGTGGGCTGCCCATAGGGTCCCGCAGTGGCAGGGGGCAGCCGAAGAGCCGTGTGCAGCTCTGGAACCGCAGGTTGCAGATCCCTGAACTAGAGCATGCATTTTTAGAAAAACATATAATTTTGATTTAAATATTCCCAATGATGCAGAATCCATCATACCTATTGGTAAATTATTCCAATGGTTAATTGCCTCATGGCTAAAAATTTACATCACAGTCTGAATTTGTCTAACTTAAGCTTTCAGCCACTGGATACTGGTATATTTCCATTAAGCAAATGGAGTCCAGTATGGTGTATCTGTGTCAAACTTGGGATCCCAGGAAGAGCCAGAGATTTGCTGGAACTGTCCTCAGGGGTGTACAGAATGGGCACACTCCTAGGGTGAGATGTGCAATTAGATCCTGGGTGTCTCCAGGATGGGAAGGGCTGGAAAGCAGTCTAAGAGATGTGATAGCTCAGTGTACCCAAAGGGTAGAGACTGGACAGGGGCTCGTTCCTGGTTAATGGGATGTGGATTCAGGCATGGGGAAGTCCCCTAGGTGAGTAGGTTCCTGGAGGAGCGGAAGAAAGCAGGGTGCCTGTGGGGCTGGGAACAAAAGGAAGGGGAATGAGGAAGGGGCTGGGGCAGGGTGCTGGGGGGGGGGAAGGAAGATGAGATCAGAGGTGACGCAGGGGGTACCACAGGGCGTTGGAGGAGGGGGGATGAGAACAGAGATAGGCTGGGGAGGGCATGGAGTGGGGGAAACGGGACCGGAAGTGGCCAGGGGGCTGGAGCCGGGCGCTGAGGGGATGAGGCGGGGCGCCGGGAAAAGGAGCTGCCCCGGAGCCGGGGAAAAGGGGCACCGGACGCTCACCAGTAGTAGGTGACGCCGCAGGCCCCGCAGCGCAGCTGAGCCGGCCCCCCGCATAGCTCGCAGGCCAGCCTCCGACCACGGGGCAGAGCTAGAGGCACCAGCTGCTGCACGTTCATCCTTCCGCCCTGGCCGAGGTTCTGACCGGCCCGGTACGCAGCGCCGCGTTGCTGAGCAACAAGGCGCTTCCGGCATGGGCGGGGCAATCCGCGGCGGGAGGGTTTCCGGGTGGGGGGGCAGCAGCAACTTCCGGTGCGGAAGCGCCAGCCAGGATGGCGGCAACGGGCCGGGAGGAGGGTTCGGGGCCGGCTGAGCTGGCGGCGGAGCAGCGCGTGCGGGCCTGGGCAGAAGCGCAGAGAGCGCGCGGGCGGCGCGTGGCGCTGGTGACGTCGGGTGGGACACAGGTGCCCCTGGAGACGCGCGCCGTGCGCTTTCTGGAGAACTTCAGCAGCGGGCGGCGCGGGGCGGCTTCGGCTGAGCGCCTTGTGCGCGCCGGATACGGCGTCTGCTTCCTGCATCGCGCGCGCTCCGCCTTCCCCTGGGCACGCGCGCTCCCGCCGCCGGGTCCCGCCCTCCTGGATGCGCTGCAAGTACATCCGGGGCCGAGCGTGACAGCTGACCCGGCCGCCCTGCCGGGGCTCGTGCCCGCGCTGCTTGGGTACCAGCGCGCTAAGGAGGCGGGCGCGCTCTTGGCGCTGGAGTTCACCGGCCTCACCGAGTACTTGGCGCTGCTGCGGGCTGTGGCCCGAGCCCTGGCACCCTTCGGTATGGCGGGAGCCGTGGCCATGGTTGGGGATCAGCCTGGCCTGGGGAGCTTGGTATGGGCCAGCCCTGATTGGGGTGTTCTCTAGCATCGGTGTGGGGATCTCACCTGAGGGGGCGGGGCTAATCTGGCATTGGGGGCGGGGTCAGCCCTTTTGAACTATCTCACCGGCATGGGACCTGGGCTGCAAGGACCATTGGGCTGACCTTAGATGGCAGTTGTTGGGGGCTAGCGCAGTTTGGAGGGTCCTGGCCTTGGGAGTGGGATCAGCCCTTCCAGGGGCCATCAGTGATCCTGTCTCCTTTCCTCACAGGCTCCAGCGTGATGTTCTACCTGGCTGCAGCTGTCTCAGATTTCTACATCCCAGCATCAGAGATGCCTGAGCACAAGATTCAGTCCTCGGAGGGCCCCCTGCAGGTGATGTAGCCTCTCCTGGGCGCTGGGCCTTGCTCTCTGTTCCTTGTTGGATCCTGTTTGATGTGGGGCAAAATCTTCCCTTTTGAGTCTGTGGCCTCCTAGGTGGAGCCAGGACTCCTGGGTCATATTCCCTGATCTGACATGTTAAATGGCCTTGGGCAAGCTGCTTATCCTTGGGTGTCCAAGAGTTCATATACAAACCTGGGGTGTTAATACTCCTCTCATATGGGCAATGAGGCCATACTCTACGGCCCAGCACTTTGGAAACAGTGTGGCTGTGTCACTGCTATAGCATCTATCAGACCCTGTTCATTAGGCTGTCAGTCAATGAAAGCCGAGGTATGTCTCTTTCCCTCTTGTTCTCCTTTCTATCCTTTTTATTAAAGGTTTCCTATTTGATAGGTAGGCATTTTACTGAGATCTCCAGTTTCCCTTTTTAATCAACCTTTCTCACATCCTTCCTTTATGGCGATAACTCACTTTACAATATTAATTATTCTGGTGACACTTGGAAGCCCCAGATGAGATTAGGTCCCAGTTGTGACAGGCTCTGTATAATGTGGGAGGAGACAGTCCATGCCTTAAATAGTTTATAGTCTAGCTGAACAAATTAGGCAAAAAATGAGGTGGAAAACTAAGGTGCAGAGAGGGGAAGTGATCTGTTTAAAATTACACTGAAAGTCAGTGGTAGAACTGGGGATAGAATCCAGTCCTGATTCCTACTCCAGTACCCTAATCTGAGACCTGGGTTTATACTAGCAAGCTGTGTGAAGTAGATCCTCATTTAGTTTTATTGTGCAGGTTTATTAATGACACTTTGATCCTCCCTAGTAAGGTTTAACAGAACGTTATTTTGGAAAAAACTCCTAAGTGTAAAACACAACCAAGAACTGTTAGACATAATGTATAGTGAAGCTGGCAGATCCCTATTCTCTGGTTTTATCTCTCATATTTAAATGTTATATTAATGTGTACTGCAACTTCTAGTTTCTCCTGATTTCTTTTTTTTTTTTTTTTTGTCCCCAATGTAGATCACAATGAAGATGGTGCCAAAAATGCTGTCTCCTCTAGTGAAAGAATGGGCCCCTGAAGCATTTGTTATTTCCTTTAAATTGGAAACTGATCCCTCCATCTTAATTGATAAATCAAGGAAGGCTCTGGAGACATATCATCATCAGGTGGTAATAGCAAATGTCCTTGATTCACGGAGAACTTCTGTTCTTCTTGTAACCAAAGACTCAGAAACTAAATTATCACTTTCTGATGAAGAAATAGCAAAAGGTGTGGAAATAGAGGAGAAGATAGTGAGCCATCTTCAGTCTCGACACACGGCATTTATAGATAAACAAAACTGTGAAAGGAAAGGACCAGCTTGTTCTAGTTCTGAATGATCAGAAACAAATTGAACTTTAGGAGGGTGGGAGTGGAACTGGAGGAAATCTCTATTACAGGTAAATAGAGGAAAACACTATCTGAAGCCTTACGCATGATGTAAAAAGAGTGAACATCCAACACAGTTTGGCTCATGCATGACTTCAAAAGTTATTTGCTGCTTATGTTAAAAAAAAAATACACTGTATTGAAAACATTCCCTTAAAAAATGGTATTGTGCCAGTTTGTAGAGAGGAGAAGAATGTGTTTCCATAATTCTCTCCTTTTCCAGGGGTGGGGAAATAAGGGATAGATGTGTATGTTAAGCTTTCCTAGGATCTGCTTCAAAAACCCCATGTAGTAGCCTGTTCTGAAGCCCCAGAAGATTGGGCAGAGCCTACCAGAACAACCCTCTCACCCCCAAATGAGGTAGAAGCCATAGGCACAGGAGCAACAAATAATTAAACAGTAAGGTGTGGAGTTTTATCAAAGATGTAAAACAGGAGCCAGATGGGGACACTGAGCAGAGAACACTGGACAGCACTCACCATTCCACAGAGAAGGTGAAGTCAAAGGAACTCTTTCCAGATATGAAATAGTCAGGAAATGGAAGTAGGCTGTGTGATTGTACTGAACCTTTCCATCAAGCTTTTGCTTCCTGATTTGGTAAATGACCATTCTTCCAGTAGCCGGAGGAAGTCTTGTGACTTTGTGGGGTCAAAGATAGAAAGTGCATAGAGGGTAGATTTGGGGGAAATTGCAGCCAGAACTTCAGTAGAAGGATCTGGAGGAGGTGGAAAGGGCTGTTACCTGGTAGATTGAAGGTAGGTATGTGCTTGGATCTCCCTCTTTGGAGAAGGGGCAGGCCTAGGAGATGTAAATGAACCATGCTTGTTCTCACATCTGCGTTTAAGAGCTTCCAACTAACATCCCTAGTGGGTGAAGGGACAAAGGTGGAATAAAAGCTGGCTAATGGGTGGCTCAGACTGCAGGGTGGTATAATGTTCTTCCACTTGCTAGTGGGGCAGGACACAAAGGCAAAGAAATGGAGCATGTAGAGATTGTCTTTGGAGATGGACTGACAGAACTGTGTAGCCTACTCAGGTGGTGTCCTCACATAGTGGAGACTCATGGGATAGGGAACTGACCCCATCCATGTAAAAGTTGTATTCCATGTTGTGAAGAGAGAAAGATATTCTTCCTCTAAACTGGTGCCAATCAGACCCAGACCCAAGGCATTGTACCTGCCATCGGGACTCAGTAATTCCTTACTTTGAACTCTGCTGCCATATAATGTTTTGCTGTGATCACACTGAACCCCATTCCTTAATTTCCAACATGCTGTAATGAGAGAGAGTAACTGCAGTTAGCTCTACCTCCATGGGCAACATAGAAGTTAATTTTAAATTATCTTGAAACAAACTCACTGGAGTATTTTTAAAAGGGAAATTGAATGGAACAGTAAAGGGTTGAGAATTCAACCACTAGTAGAGAAGTTCAGAATTCTTAAGGGTATCCTCTGCTCATTCCAAGACCATAAAAAATTCCTGGAAACAGTGGCTTTGGATGTCAAATTCAGCTGTCAGAAGACGTTTTCAGATAAATCAAATGTGACTCAAAGTGTGGTGACAAAGTTTAAGGAGAGAGGCCAAATCATGGCAAGATTTTGATAATGGCCTTGGGAACCAGAGTGAAGGAGAAATACTGCTTGGCCAGCACAATACATGTACAATGAAGGAACTCAGCAAGGTCATGGGACTTACACCAGAAACACTCAGCAGCATTGGAGATAGTGGAGGAGGCAGTTGTTGGAGGTGGACCAGGATTGAGGTTGGAAGGATGGATTACATGGTGGGAGAGTACTGAGCAGACGAGTTGTCAGCTGAATTGGGAAGATGGTTTGAGAAGTCTTGAATGTTAATGAATTGGAAAGCAAAGCAAATGGCAGGAGGGGTGAAGGAGACACATGGACATCGTTAAAAATGATGAGGTGGAAATTGGGTAAGAAAACGATAAAGAGGGAAGGTGATGAGAAGGGGTATTGATCCATGGCTCAGCATTAAATTAGTCAGAGGCTATGGGATTGGAAGGAGACAGCACTTGCATGACATGAGAAGCTGTAATGAAAGGAGAAAAGGGCGATTGAAGAGGAAGTAGGATGGGGAAGATTTGGGGGGAGTGGGAATGAGAAATATGGAGTGAAGAGATAAAAGAAGGTAGTTTCTTTTGAGGGAAGAAAAAGAGGGTGGGAACTGTGGTGTTGGAAGCAATAGGACTGAAAAAAAGCTCCTTTGAAGATGATGGGGTGGTAAGGAAGCATGGGAGAAAGAGAGGCTGCTACGGGATAGAGCAGCAGTGCAGGCAGTGATGGTAGAAGAAATAGATGTACCTTTTGGGAGCAAAAAGAACAATAAGCTTATGAATGGGGGGTGGGATAAAGGGAGGACCTGGGATGGATGAAACATCAAAGGAGACAAAAATGACTGGAAAAAAAATGAGGTCGTGGGGCAGAGGCACCTTGTGGGGAGATTGAGCATGAGAGTGGGTAAGTAGAGTGCAAAAATGAGAACTAGTGGGCAAGGTGAAGATTGCAGTGAGAAATGGAATTTTGGGAATGGGAAAGGCGGTAGAGATGAGGCAGCAAACAAGGAATGTTAGGAGCCTGAATGATGATGAAAAATTAGGTGACAAGTCAAAAGGATGGGTATATCTTAATGCATATAATTTTAAAAACCTTTTTAACTGCTGAGCACAGTATGGTGATTTCTATTTATGATGTTTTATTATAGTAGTGTCAAGGAACCAACTAAGAAAGGGGTTCCATTGTGCTGGTCACTATGCAGATGGCCCTTGCCCTGAAGAACTAGTCTAAAAAATAGACAAGGTACACAAAGGGTTGAACTGTAAGAGAAAGGTAGATCATACAAGTGGAGCAAACAATGGCTCTGTGGAATCAGGCAGAATTCTTTGTGATCAGCCAACCATTTTCCCCAGATTAGATGCCCATTGTTTGAATTGCTTGTGGAAAGCTGTTTCCCACTACTTGATGCACCCAAGACCTGGAAGCACAGGCAGAAACATCTGCAAAACTTTCTTCAAAACAAATCCATATGGGCTAAGTCTTCAGGGCCACTGAGGGTTTTGATAGGTGTCTTGGTTCTGTGAAGTGCCAAAAAACTCCAACGGACTTCAATGGGAGTAGAGTTAGGACGCTAGTAAGGTAAAATGTGATGTATTCAAATCTTAAGCACATGGAGGTTGGGAAATTTTAAAGGATGCTCTAATTCTGCAGGCCTGCCACAAAGATTTTAATCTATTTTGGAATCTGATGCAACAAAGGAATGTAAAAAAAACCGGAGGATGGGGGCAGGTGGAGTGGGACACTGGCTGCAGCTGTTTTCTTATGTATACAGCTTGATTGTTTTAAATTATAGGATTTGCTAGTCCGTTGTGGGCAGAAAAGAGGTAGGGTGGGTGCCCTGGGGTGCTGCGTGATCCGAGGGGGGGAGAGGTGACCTCACAGTAAATGGGGCTGCGTTGCGGAATGGGAACTCCCCACTTCCCCAGTGTCCTGGGGGCTCTGCGTGCGTTGGGAGTGGAGCTACGGCGTGAGGGGAGCGGCTGGCTGATCCGCAGGGCTCTGAGGCGCGACTCTGCAGCTCGGGGAGGGAGTCGGGAGCAGGGGGGAGCCAAGCCGGGGGTGGAGCCGGCTGCTTGTGGCGGGGAGACCCCGCAGAGGGAGAATGGTCCGTTCCGTTGCCATGACTCCCGCCGCTCACAAACAAAGCGTCCCATCTGCAGCAGACTAGAAGGCCCGTTGCCATGACTCCCGTAGCCCCGCCCCCCCAGTGTCCGCTGCTCCCGGGGCCCAAGCGGCCCCCGGGCTGCCCACCGCTCCCGCCCCATGGAGGAGCCCGAGCGGGTGAGTGACTGCGACTGGGCCCGGCCGCCACCCTCAGCCCGCACCGGGTATCGCCCCCGGGCCTTCCTCAGCCCTACTGGGTACCGGCCCCGGGCCTTCCCCCGTGTGTGGGGCCCCAACTAACGCAGCCCACGGGCCCCAGCGCCGCGCTGCCCCGGCTCCCTCCTGCTGAGCTCCTGTGGCGCCAAATAACCAAAGCGTGTCCGCTCTCACCCAGAGAAGTTGGCCCCGTCGAGGGTATCCCCCCCCCCACTCCCAGACATTCATTGCCCCCGGTTCAGCTCCCCACTGGCGCTGCCCCTTGGCGTCACTGCGACCCTGGTGCTGAGCCCCCCTGGCTCGTCTGCTCCCAGCTCCCGGGCCAGGTTTTAATTCACTTTGACGGGCTTACTTTGCAGTGCACTGAACTGGGGGAGCTACCAGCCCGTCTGGACTAGTCGGGCCTTGCAGTGCTACTAGGGCAGGGTTTTCCCAGGGAATTGAAATTAGGGGGTGTTCGAATCGAATTTCCAGGGGTGAGACTGAGGGTTGAAGGCGGGCTGTATTGCATAATCGTAAAAACCAAAAACCGTTTTAGTTGATTTGCTTTAAAATCATCACACAAATTAATGTTGGCTACTCAAGCCTGCTGTGAAGCACTACATCTACATCCTTCTTGGTTTCTTGCTGTAATTTGGCACAACTCTGTTAATGAACTTCTCAAATGCAGTGCGTTCATCTTTGGGGCTTCTCGTGTGCGTGGTGCTTCTAGTCCTTCATGATATGCTCATGATCAGACTTCTTTCAGAACACAAAATTCTATTCCTTGAGGAAGAAGAATGCTTGGCGGTAGCTGGTCTGACTAGAAGTAGCAAGAGATAAGTTTCTGCTTCTTTCATCCCAGGAAACAGCACAAAGATTGTGTTGCATCATAGTGATGATAAAAAAGAAGCTGAGCAAGGTATTACACCTTTAAAAAAAGAGTTGGGACGCCATCCCCAGCAGGGGGGCAGGGCAGGGGGTGGGGCTGGCCACTCAAGCAGCCACTGCATCCCCAGCAGGAGAGCTGAGTGGGGCAGGTGATGCTGGGAGGGAGGGGGACAGGCTGGTGGTGTGGGGCAGTGTACCGTAGGACCAGCCCAGACTGGGGATGGTGGACTGGTGCTGTAGTGCTGTGTGGGTCAACAGTGCACTGAGACCGTGGGGCCCCTTAGTCTAGGGCCCTCGGCTGCAGCCCCTAAAGCCCCTGCACTATGCTACAATGCCAACCCACCCCACTACCGGGCTGGGCCAGTCCTACAACGTTGGCCTGCCCTCATGCTCCAGCCCTGCCCCATACCCCTACTGGGGATGGCCTGGAGAAGGGTGGTGCTGGTGCAGCGTCATGGTGGGGAGCAGGACAGGCTGCTCCAGGGTTGGGGCACCGTCTAATGGATTTGGGGCATGAGCTGAAGCTGAGGTCAAATCTTCATTGATTCATCAGTTGACGTTCTACCCTGTATTCAAATTCTCTGTTCTGCCCTGATCACATAGCAGCCCCGTTGGTTGTAGTCACAGGCTATGTCTACACTTGCTAAAATTAGTTCGAACTAACTAATTCGAACTAATTTTAGTTAGTTCGAAATAGCTTAATTCGAACTAGCATGGCCACACTGTAAAGTTAGTTCGAACTAAGCAAGCACTTGCTTAATTCGAATTAGTGATCCCCATTCATTTCAATGGCCGGTTAATCCGAACTAAGAAACTAGTTAGTTCAAATTAACCCCTTAGTTCGAATACCCTATTCGAATTTATTAGTTCGAATTAAGGAAGCCCTTAATTTGAACTAACTAAAGCCTAGTGTAGCCATGGCTTTAGTTAGTTCGAATTAAGCCTCCTTAATTCAAACTAACTTCCCAGTGTAGACATAGCCACAGTGTCTTACTCCACTCAATTGTCAGTGATTGTAAGATATCTGGGCACCTCCATCATCCACAAGGTCCTCCACTTTTACTATATGAATTCATGGTATGCCCTCATCTTGAATGCTCTATGCAGTTCTGGTAGTCTGATCTCAAAAAAAGGTATATTGTAATTGAAAAAGTTACAGAGAAGAGCAACTAAAATCATTAAGGTTATGATTTCATAAAGAGATTAAAAAGATTGGAACTCTTCAGTTTGGAAAAGAGATGACTAAGAGGAGATAGATGTATATAAAATCAATGGTATAGAGAAAGTGAATTAGGAAATGTTATTTACACTTTAACATAACACAAGAACTGGGGGTCACTCAATGAAATTAATAGGTATCAGGTTTAAAATAAACAAAAGGAAGTACTACCTTCATGCAATTCACAAGTAATCTTTGGAACTTTTTGCCAGAAGATATAGTGACTGCCAAACCAGATTTCAAAAAGTAAATGCTATAACCAGGTTAAAAAACCAGGTGCTATAACCAGGTTAAAAAAACACGGCAGGTATAGACTAGCACTCAGTGATTTCCTGCTCTGTTCATTCCCCTGAAGTGAGAGGACTGAGGGATTGGTGGAGGGCCTGGTGATGCTGGCAGGGCGGCAAAAATCAAGGATGGGGCACCCCACACGGCATGGGGTCCCCCAATCCTTGACTTTTGCCCAGGGCCCCAGAATCTCTAAGACCAACCTTGACTGTGACATCTATATGAGTGGATTTCTTGAAGTTGTACCCAGCTGTCAGTGATTTCAGCTCACATTGCTAGTGCGGGGTGGGCAGTCTCTCTCACATCAGGACTAAGCACTTCCGATTATCAGGGATTTCAACTCTAGTGGTAACTTAAAGAAATAAAAGCCTCTCAGTGGAGCCTAATCAGCGCTATCTTTTAAAAGAGCCCACACCACCAAGCAAACACTTGTCCCCCACTCTCTCTCTTTCTCCATGGGAGCTGGTATTAAAGCCCCTTGTTTAGTGAGTGCAGCTCATTCAGACCTTCTGTGCAAATCATAATTTGAAATTATTAGGTTGGCCAACAACTCTGAAACCAGTGCGCTGACATTGTCATAAAAAATACAGTGGTGAGAGGAAGCTAGTCTTTGTTCAGATATTTCAAACCTATTATGCTTTTTCAGGTACAAAGATTTTATCATACACTGCATATGCTTTTAAAGTGTGTCTTGATGCTTCAATTTCAATTCAAATTTCCAACTAAGAACCGAATTGACAACAGTACATGTATGGAGTTGACCACTGGTGTGGGGGGGGGTGGGCGGGGGGTGTGATGACAGGGAAATTCTGAGGGTTGTATACCCCTCAAGGAGCTTCTAGGGAAGTCCCTGATTTTGTTTAACATTTTGCCAGTTAGGAAATGTCTCATTTAAACTGTTTTTAGCAGTTTCTAGTGTTATGGTTTTCTAGCAGTTTCTAGTGTTTTTCCAGTGGACAAAGTTCATGTGAGCCTTGATATTAGTGAATGAGCTGGCTGCTGCTCAATCTGGAGTAGGAGGCTTGTAGGCTGAGCAAAACAGATGGAAGTAAGGGTGTGGCTTATTTCACTCCCTCTTTAATGAGGGAATGTGATCCTTGTGTATTGCTCAGGGCTACATTTTGAACAACTGCCCAAATTTATATGTAGAGCTGTTTCTTTAGCCTGTAGATATTTGCTAGGTAAATCAAAGGTATAGTTTAGTAAGTAGTGCAAAAAGCCAGCAGGCTTCAAAGGCTCTAAAACACTAGCTTAGCCAGATTGAAGCATAAGGCCCAAAAGCCTTAGCATACATCTTAGCATAAGAAGCTAACCAGGAGTAACCTCGGATCATAGTATAGAATGCTGTAATAAACAAATATGACTAAATTGCTGATAGGTAACTGCTGGACGCCAGTTGATGCTAGTTTGGGATATTTTAAGACAGGAACATCAGCAGATGTTCAACCCCAAGAATGGTATGGCAATTAATTGACATATGCTAACAAGCTAGAGGTAGACAGCATAATAACGCATGAGAGGAGAGCACCTAAAAATTACCAGGGTGAAGAAATTGAGCATTGTGCAGGAGGTTAGACTAGATGATCATACTGGTCCCTTCTGACCTTAGAGTCTATGGCTATGTCTACACTGGCAAGTTAGTTCGAATTAAGGAGGCTTAATTCGAACTAACTAAAGCCATGGCTACACTAGGCTTTAGTTAGTTCGAATTAAGGGCTTCCTTAATTCGAACTAATAAATTCGAATAGGGTATTCGAACTAAGGGGTTAATTCGAACTAACTAGTTTGAATTAACCAATGTGGCCATGTTAATTCGGACTAATATCTTAGTTTGAATTAACCGGCCATTGAAATGAATGGGGATCCCTAGTTCGAGCTAAGCAAGTGCTTGCTTAGTTCGAACTAACATTCCAGTGTGGCCATGCTAGTTCAAATTAAGCTAATTCAAACTAACTAAAATTAGTTCGAATTAGTTAGTTTGAACTAACTAATTCGAACTAATTTTAGCAAGTGTAGACATAGCCTATGAAATATGGATAGAGGAGGCCGGATATCTTTATGAATTTTCATGGTTGTCATGTAGTCCTATAATCTCAGCCTACTCTGTTGGAATCTTCTTGGCATGCCAGAGATAGGACCCAATGCAGATCACTTATCTCATAGATCATAGATATCCTCAGGGAATGGTGTGAGTATACAAATGCTCTGATTCTGACATCTTGACCATTCTTTATTACCTCTACCCAGTGCTTTTTTTGTGATGGTATGCAGGGGTACAGAGTACTGGAACTTTTTTTACTGGGCCCGCTGCCTAGCTGGGGGGCAGGGTCAGCAGAGGAAAGGAGTGTGCTGCTCCTGTCCCCTGCTGCCCAGCTGGTGGACGGGGTCAGTAGGGGAAAAGAGCACACCACTGGAAGAAGAGGGGTGGAAGAAGCATTTTTCAAATTTACTGCCAAGATATGAGTACCAGCACCATTTAAAAAAAAAAAAAAAAAGCACTGCCTCTACCTACCTTGCTGGGTTGGAATGTTTTTTGCTAATTGTTTTAATACAAATATTACACAGACAAGAGGCCTTTCCTAAGTGGGATTGTCTCTCCCATATACATCAGGAACCTCACAGTAACTCTGGATCTGATCTTGAGGCAGGACCCTTTGAAACCACAGAATGCTGACTTGGGAATTCTGATTTACATACCATCAGTAGATCAGGCAACAGCTCTCTTTCTTTAAAATTGCCCAAATTGATTAGCAGGGAGTTGCTATCAGCCATTATTAAGTGATTGCAGAAATCCTTGGCTATGTCAATACTTAAAATGTTAAGTCGACTCTGTTAAGTCGACTTAACCTTTCAAGTATAGACAGAGCCTTGGCTCCCCGCTGAGAAGGGAGCCGCGGCTCTTTTCTCGCCGGGACCCGCACAGGTCCGGGCAAGAAGGGAGCTGCCGGGGCTCCTCCTTGGAGGTTCCCCTGTCCTTGGAGCGCTGGAGAAGACAGCCGCCTACGCTCCACGGACAGGGGAACCTCCGGGGATCCCCTGTCCGTGGAGTGCCAGCAGCTGTCTTCTCCAGCACTCCGCAGACAGGGGAATGCTGACAGGGGAACCTCTTAAGGAATGCCCTTAAGTCGACTTAATGAAAGTCCGGTGTGGATATGGAGTAATTTAGGTTGACTTAAGCATTCTTAAGTCGACCTAAATTGCTAGTGTAGACATAGCCCTTGAGTTTTGGAATCGAATCCAAACAAATGTATGGTACATGGGTCTAGTAAACTCTATGGTATATTTTTGTATCACTTCCTAACTGGGCATAAGGGCAATGCCACTATATTTTCATCTCAAGTATCCTCACTGTGACCAGGGCCTCCTGGGATACCCCCCTGGACGTGCAAAAATCAGGGCAAGCTGCAAAACTGGGAGCCAAACTCCCCACACACTGATGGGTGGTACTTAAACAAGTCTCCCTGTCAGTCACAACCAGGCTTCTGGTTCCCCACACTGGGTACCAAGAAATCTGCCCAAAATAGAAACAGCTCCCTTTATTGCACTCCAGCTCCTCCGGCTCCCACCTAGCCGCACGGTCCCTTAAAGATATAGGTTCTCCTGACTCCAAAGGGCCAGCCACAGCACACAGAACAATATAGGTTTGGATCTTACCCAAAATACCACACTGGTAGCCAATCCTTTAGCAACTCCAACTAAAGGTTTAATATAAGAAGAAAAGAAGCAAAATATGAGGGATGTTAAAGGGTCAAAGCGAATCACATACATACAAATGATTTAAAGTTCATGAAAAGCAGTTTGCAGGCTTGTTCCTCTGGTAAACACCCAGCACCAGAGTGGGCCTCAATCCTTTGTTCAGTCTCAGAGGAATAGTTCCAGAGATGGGTGCTGGCTGTAGACTGGGGACTTGAGAGCAAGATGGAGTCGGGGCTGCTGCCTTTTATCACCTCTGGCCTTCTCCATGCTGTGTGCCGTTCTTTCCAATCAAACTGGAGCTGAGTCACATATTCAAGTCCTAGTGGCTCAACAGGTTTTCTCCTTCAGCCCATTTTACTGGGGAGCTTCCTTAATGGGCCATTACGGGGACAATGGCTGGGTAGACATTCAGTCTGGGGAATTTTCCCAGACTCACACAAATTAAAATATAACAATCATATTCCTAACTTCTAATATGAATACAAATCCTACACATAAACTATATAATCATTCCCCACAAATTACTACCTTTCTATTGACACCAAACATGGCATAGTTCCTATGTATTATAACAATTATAAAATATTAATACAAAATAATACCATAAATGGTTCCCTAAATCCGGACAGCGTCACACTCATATCCCAAATACCTCTCATGTAACAGGAGTAATCAAATTTAACTTGACTAAATGCCTTTTGGAGGAAAATGCTTCCATTAGATTAATTTTATTTGTTTTCTGCATTGCTATTACGTGCACACCAACTGCAGCTGAACTTTTACTGGTTCCAAAATATTATGCCCACAAAAATCTTTCCCAGGAAAAAAAGTTTTAGATGTTTGAGCAAATTACATTTTGATTTTTTTCTGACAGGAAAAAGTACAGCTGGAAGACATACTTCAGCGGCTCAAGGAAGAAGGAATTGACCCTTCAGCTTCTGCAGATGAACAACTTTGTTATGTTTGGCACTTATTCCTGCGTAATGAAGATAAGTTACGGTCTGCTCATCAGGACTTAGCGGATTTTAGACAAAAGCAAGCAGAAGAAATGAGAGAGGTAAGAACTAATTGACACTAGTCACCTTCATGAATATTTATTTGTGCTTTCCATTACGATTTCACTTTTCATCAATGCTTTCCTTCATCTCTTGTCAATTCAGGAAAGTGACAACATAAGAGAAATATTGCCAAATCTTATCTATACCAAAATGTCAGAGACTCTGGACACTGGACTGGAGGTGCCAGAGAGTGTAAGATTACCAAAACTGCTCAGCAACTAACTGAACTTCTGCTGCTTAAATCTATGCTGGATGTTGTAATCTTTCTAAATACAATTTGGCATCATTCATTAAGTCAGTGAAAAAGCACTGTTATCCCTGATGTAGAATAAGTCATCTGCAATCCATTGCTAATTCACACTGAGTGATCTGGTAATTTAAATGAATCCAGTTTTAATTTTACCCTGATAACAAACCATGTTCATAGAGACTATAAAGCATCCTTTAAAAACTGGAAGACAAATCCTGCTGAGCAAACAGAAAGGAGCATAAACTCTGTCAAATCAAGTGTAAAAGTATGATTAGACAGGCCAAAAATGAATTTGAAGAGAAAAACATGAAAACTAACAGCAAAGAATTCTTTAAATACATTAGAGGAAGGAAGTCTACCAAACAATCAGTGAGGTCACTGGATGATCAGGGTGCCAATGGGGCACTCCAAAGAAGACACGGCCATTGCGAAGAAGCCAAATGAATTCTTTGCATCGGTCTTCATTGCAGAGGATGTGAGGGGTATTCCCACACCTGAGACATTCTTTTTAGGTGATAAATCTGAGGAAGTGTCCCAGACTTAGGTGTCAATAGAGAAGGTTTTAGAATGAATTGATAAACAGTAATAAATCACCAAGACCAGATGGGATTCACTTAAGAGTTCTGAAGGAACTCAAATATGAAATTGCAGAACTACTGACTATTTTATGTAACCTATCACTTAAATCAATCTCTGTACGAAATGGCTGGAGGATAGCTAATGTAACATCAATGTTATAAAAAGGCTCCAGAGGCAATCCTGGCAGTTACAGGCTGGTAAGTCTAACTTCAGTACCAGGAAAATTGGTTGAAATGATAGTAAAGAACAGGATTATCAAACACACAGATGAACATGATCTGTTGGGGAAGAGTCAGCATGGCTTTTGTAAAGGGAAACATGCCCCACCAGTCTATTACAATTCTTAAAGGATATCAGCAACCATGTGAAGAAGGGTTATCCAGTAGATATAGTGAGAAATCCTTTCAGAAAGCCTTGACAATGTCCCTCACCGAAAGCTCTTAAGCAAAGTAGGTGGTCATGGGATAAGAGGGAAGGTCCTCTCTTGGATCAGTAACTGGTTAAAAGACAGGAATGAGGAATGTAATCAAAGTATTTTTGTTTTAAAAACAAAAAAGAAACCCATGAATGCTTGCTGGTAGGGGAGGGGCATTTTAAGGAGTTGGGGAATAAGGATGAGAGGGATTTGTGATTATTTTAAGGGGAGGGGAATAAATGAGGATTGGTGGTGGGGAGGTGAGAGAGTTTGGGGGCTCAGGCAAGCGGGAGGGAGGGCATGGGGTTCAATGGCAGAGGACTAGGGGAGAATAGGAGCAGGAACACCTGTCAGCCTCACATTTTCCCCTTCTGTCTGTAAATGCCAGAATTTGGGACATCTGAGCCCTTCACACTACCCAATGTCGCCTCACCAGTTCTGAATAAAGGGGAATAATCCCTTCGCTCAATCTGCTGGCAGTGCCATTAGCCTTCTTGGCTATAAGGTCACACTATTGACTCATATCCAGCTCCTTATCCACTGTAACCCCCAGGTCCTTTACTCCAGAACTGCTACCTTGGTAGTCAGTCCCCAGTCTGTAGCAGTGCATGGGATTCTTCTGTCCTAAGAGCAGGATTCTGCACTTGTCCTTGTTGAACCTCATCAGCTTTCTTTTGTCCTAATCCTCCAATTTATGTAGCTCATTCTGTAGCCTATTCCTATCATCCAACATATCTACCATTCCTCACCAGTTTGGTATCATCCACAAACTTGCTGAGGGTGTAATCCATCCCATTGTCCAGATCATTAGTGAAGATGTTGCATAAAACTGGCCCCAAGACGAACCCTTGGGACACTTTGCTGAAAACAAACTGTTTTGTGGTTTAAAATCCTTCTGTGGGCTGGATCGTATTTAACTCAGGGAGAAGTCTGTTGTTAATTTCAAATTAATAGGAATTGGCCACATGGACCCCTCGTAAGGAGGTTGCTGCACCTGGTGGTGTTATTGGGGAATTGGCTCAAGTGGTCCCCCTTCAGGTAGTCCGTATTCTACCTCTCTCGTGCCAGACTCCTGTTCTGAGTCCTCTTCTTGGGTCTTAGCCCTCCAGCCAAGCCTTAAGTCCACCCCTTCCAGGGTACAGTCCTTCTGCCTCTTCCTGGCCACTACTGAGTCAATGGCCGGGGAGACTTGTGCTATTCCCAGCTCTCTGGGGGAGTGGGGCGGGGCCTGGGCCCGCCCTCCTCTCCAGGTCCTGGTCCAGGGACCCTATGCACCTCTACTGAGGCCTTCCGCCTCCCTCCAGTCTCTTCTCCTTACAACAATTCCCTGGGCCGCTTTCCCCACAGCCCCCAGTTGCACACAGTTGCTCACTGCTGTCCCAAAGTTCAGCTGCTGGCCTCTCTAGGCCCCTTGTCTCTGGACCATTGCTCTGACCTGCCATCTCAGAGTCCCAGCTGCTGTCCTCTCCAGGTCTCTCACCTTAGGAATGCTGCGCCAGACCTCTGCCCTTCTAGATGCTTTCAGCTTCCCCAGTGTTGGTCAGCTCACAGTGGCCACACTATGAGTTCTCCAGGGTGCTGGCTCCCTCAGCCAGCCAGCAGGAGAACCTTCTCCCTGGGGTGCCCAGGCCAAACTGACTAACTGTCCCTGCAGCTCCTTTTATATACAGGGCTCCTGCTTCTGATTGACCCTGCAGCCCAACTACCCTTTTCACTGCTGCTCACAGGCCCAGTGAACTCTAGCAGTGCCATAGCAGAGCAACTGCACCGCTACACCCCTATTCTTGGCACAAATATGGCCTGATTTGCGAGCTCAGAATCTAATAGAAAGTATCATCTGTTGGGGCCACTCCCACCTCATCTCCACTTTTTATGTATGGTTGGGTGATGACTACACATTCTTCAACTCCTGGCTGTCAAAGCTGTCATTTGGTTGGAGTACAGGTCTTTCCTCAATGTTCCCCCAAACAGCTCTGTCCTTTTGCTGCCTTTTTGGGTGCTGTTTTTCATAGCTAACTAGCTAGTAACTTTACGTTTTTGTGTGTTTAAAATGTGCACACAGGTATACACATAGGTGTGTTCACACATGCATGTGCACACACTGAGTTTTTTGGTGTCTTTGCCATTGTGTGCCTCACTGAGCTGTTTCCCTTTCCTTAATGTTGGGCCTTTCAATCAATTCTAGTGACCCATCAGGTGAGAGAAATGAATAGAGCCTTTGGAGTCACAAAATCCCTAAACATTTAAAGAACACAAAGAAGAGCTGGTCCGTGTTTCTTTTCTTCCTAACAGAAGTGCACTGGGATTTGTAGTATAACTACTCAGGTACTTGTGTGAGCTAGTGATGCTAATGACTTGTTTGTAAATGAAAGTCACACATCCAAAGTCTGAAATATTGCTGTTCTCTTTGTTTCTAGGTGGAGAATTATGTGGGCCATGTCCGTAGCCTCACAGCTGAGCGAGATGCTTTCACCACTGAGTTTGAAAAAGAAAATGAACAACTCAGAATTGAGTTTAGACAACTGCAACTCCAGCAGGGTAATCTCTCTTTCCTTCCTCTGAAACAGCTTTGGTATTTCTGATGTAAGAAATGTCAGGGACTACAGGTTATTCAAGGAAGCTGGCTGAGTGCTGCCTTGCAGGAAATGGTAGTGATTTATTCTTGTACGTCAGAGAACTCAATTTTATTAGATAAGTGTGTGTAATATATAATTATCTAGGTAAAGAGAATGTATGTATACATGATTATATAACATTAAATTCAATTTGAAATCAGTTTAGAAATACTGGTTTTTGTTTTGTTGTCTCCATTCAATGAATGGGGTTACTGCCTCTTTCAGTATGGCTACAATTTTAATTATATTTCCAAGAGGTGCGCACGATGCAGGACAGAACAGACTCAGCAGCACCGCTTGGAAGAGCTAGAAAGCAGACATTCAGAGTTGTTATAATGTTCTTGTTCAGTTAGCCAAAAGAGCCCAATTCGGCTCCCACTGAAGTCAGAGAGTTTTATCATTGACTTCAGTCAGATTGGGATCAAGCTCAGAGTTTAACATAACTCTGAAAGTTTCTGATCTTTCTAGTAGTGCCTATGGTACTCTCAGCCCTGATCAACCTCATAACAATTTCACAGTGTCAGTTTCTGTTAGCTTCTTAATTATGTTTAGTACAATTATTTTATTCATATTTCAGTTTTTATAAATGATGTTTCTGTTTTTTAAGCCTCTTCAGTGACTTCCAAAAGGGACAATTTTATGTGTTTTTAGTGTTTGCTTTTCTTTGTAATTCTGCCAAATGTTGTGCTTCAATACCCTTTTTAGCATGTTGCAGTTGTCCTTAACTTTCCTTTGGTGACAGGTGTGCGTTGGATCGGTGCAGTGTCGGTGCTGCATCCCGTTTACATAGGTTGTAGCAGAGAGCAAAGGGTGTCAGGAGCCTGATTCTCTGCCCTGCTCTGGGCATCCTGAGGGTTTCAGGAAGTGCTTTTGGTGTAGGAGGCTTGGATATATAAATACATTCTGCCTATTAATGGCAGGACAGGAGCAGACCTGTAGCTTTATAGTATATGTATCAGATAAGGCACCCGGAGTATGTCTGCTGCCTGTCCATGTTGAAGGAAAAACCACCTCTGGCCTAGTGGACTCAGGATGTACCCGGAAACAGTTCGGGGGGGGGGGGGGGGAGGGAGAGGATCTGATACTAGCAGGTCATTTGCAAAGCACAGATCCTATTATTTCATTTGTATGTGAAGATGCAAAGCTTGATCTTACTCCTTGTTGTTATAATGTGGATGGGAAGTCATGAAAAGAGAGTCCAGTTGGAGTCTCAAGATCCTTAGCCAAGCTGATGGTGATTGGATTCAGCTACTACCCTATAATCAGGACATAGACAAGAAGGAAAGAGCCCACTGGAGAGATTTATGCTTGCACTCCCCCTCGTGGACTAAGATCTTAGCAAAGTTTGGTCCTGTTGCTGACTCACTCTGCCTTCATTGAGTAGCATCTGCAGCAAGGGTCGGAAGTATTAAGGGGAAAAGTTAAGAGTGTACATTCTTCATTTACTTTTGGAATTTTGTAACTTTTGAGCACTTGATTTCTTGACCTGGTACTAAATTAACCATTTATTTTCTTGAAATTTACCTTATCTATATATTTATTTCTGTAAATATTCACTGTAAGTTACTTAGTATTTGAAAGGCAAGGGCCAAGATTTTCAAAATTATTACTAGGTTTGAGGGCCCAACTTGACACCTTGAAGGGCCTGATTTTCAGAGAATGGGAGCTCAGTCTTTTCTGAAAATTGGACCTTTTAAAGATGTCTTTGGGCATTCAAAATGTCACATAAAAAATTGTGGCCACCCAGCGTTTTAAATGACTCATGACCTGTGACTGTGGGATTGTGACTCATCATCCTGCTGAGAATTTTATCACTGAGGCCTTGTACACACGATCATTTTATAGCGCATTAACAATCATTACCGCGCGATACCAACAACAGCGTACACACGTGCAGTAGGGCTCTTGCACGTCAACAGCCCAGTTGTAGCGCAATAGAAAAACCACCTCGACGAGGGTGGTAGCAGTTAACGCGGAACAGCTGTTGTGCCTTTCCACTCGTGTGTACTCTTAGCGCGCAATGATTGGCCTCCGGAAGTGTCCCAGCATTCCAAAGTCGTTCTCTCTGGTCTTCCCCCCACCCGCTCTGTGGCCGTGACAAAACAGTCCCCGCCCTGATCAGATTCCCGGGATTTTCGAATTTCTCGTCTGTTTCACTTCCTGTTCTCTTTCTCGTGGAGTGGAGTGCAGCTCCGATCATCAGTAGCAATGGCGGCCTGTCGTGGAAGACGTGCACCCCTTTGGAGCACGGCAGAGGTGCTGGACCTGATCAGCATCTGGGGAGAGTCCGCTGTGCAGGCGCAGCTACGTGGCAGCAGGCGAAATTATGATACATTTGGCATAATTTCTCGGGCCATGTCAGAGAGAAGTTATGATAGAGACACTGTGCAGTGCAGATCAAAGGTGAATGAGCTAAGAATAACCTATCACCGAGCGAAGGAGGCAAACCGCCGTTCAGGATCAGCGCCTGCTACATGCAGGTACTATAAGGAGATCGAAGCCATCCTCAGTGGGGACCCCACAACCACTGCAAAGAGTCCCGTGGACACATCGGCCCCCCCTCATCCAGTGAATGCCAGACCTGAGCAGGATGAGGACGTGATCGATGAGGAGGAGGAGATGGAGGATGACCTGGAGGAAAGCGCAACAGCGTGTAGCCAGGAGCTCTTCTGCAGCCCCGCTGAGATGTCCACCCAAGACATGAATTGCAGCGTGTCCTCTGAGGCGGCAGAGGGGGGCTCCGGTAAGTTTCTCTTTCGTGCAGCTATGGCTCCTGCTAAAATATCATTGTCCGGGGTGGGGGTGCTTGCTGTCTCAGTCCCCGCTGTGCACTCTCTTTACTCTGCATTCATTAGAAGTGCATCAACACAAGCAGTGATTGTCAAAAAATCATCTGTATTTAAGTCAGTAAAGGTTTCCTCTTTGTACCTCCAGAGCCTACTACTCAGGTTAGATGGGAGAGCGTTTGTGTCTATGCTCCCAAAGACGGATACTCTGCCTCGCCAGCTGCAAAGCACAGCCCAGGGAACCATGGCAGCGCACAGTGCAGCAGCATACGGTCCTGGCTTGCAGCCGGTGGCATGTAGGATATGTATTCTATCTGGCAGGGGCATTCTGAGGAGAGAGATATCGGGTTCCATCTGTGTGCCCTGTGCAGAATGTTAGCCCCCAGTAAGCTTTCTATTAGGATGTACCTTGTCCGCTTCAGCGAAGCATAGGATGTTGACTGCCCTGCACCTTCCAGTGGAATGTGCTACTGGAAGGTTACATTGGTTATCTAGGCTCTGTGTTAACAACAGCTTTATTATTATTGTTTTTTTTAGATTCGACCTTCACAAGGCCGGTGTCTACCCCAGCTGACCGTATGAGAAACATTCGGCGGCGTGCTCGAAGAAACAGGGAGGATATGTTTCAGGACCTGCTGAAAACAGCACAGGAATCCGCGAGGGAGAATCAAGCCTGGAGAGAGGAATCCCAACAGAGGAGGCAGAAACACAGGGACAAACTGATAAGTGTGATGAAGGAGCAAACAGAACTGCTCAAGAGCATGATTGCTTTGCAGACCCAGGAGATTAATGTACGGGCTCCACTCCATACAGTTCAGCCATGTCTGCCTCCCACACCCCGTAGTCCTTCAAAGAATTTCTTTGAAGGCCACCCGTCCCCCTGGTACACTGCAACATCCAGTCCCCCCCAGAGCTACTTTTTAGAGATCTGCAGCAACACCCACCTGTAACCCCCCCCTTTAGGTTTTAATAAAAACAGTGACAAATAATTTGAAGAGTGGCTTTATTGGTACACATTGAAAATCTCATAAGGTGCACCTGATGCGTCCTGGAAGTTTACTAGGGGAGGGCATCATTGAAATGGTCCCTGAGTGCCTCCCTTATGCGAGCAGCTTCTCCTTGGGCCCCCCTAATACTCCTAGTGGCTGGCTGTTCATATGCTTCTTCGAGGTGCTGTGCCTCCATAGCCCACGCCGGGGAAAACTTTTCTGCCCTACTTTCACAAATGTTATGAAGGACACAGCACGACGCAATCACAGCAGGGATGTTGTCCTCCGCCAAGTCCAGCCTCCCATACAAACATCGCCAGCGCCCTTTTAAATGGCCGAAGGCACACTCCACAGTCATTCTGCAGCGGCTCAATCTGTAATTGAACCGCTCCTTGCTGTGATCTAGGTTCCCGGTGTACGGCTTCATGAGCCATGGCATCAGTGGGTATGCTGGGTCTCCGAGGATGACTATGGGCATCTCCACATCCCCCACTGTAATTTTTTGATCAGGGAAGAAGGTACCCCCTTGCAGCTTCCGGTACAGACCAGTGTTCCTGAAAATGCAGGCATCATGCACCTTTCCCGACCACCCAGCATTGATGTCCGTAAAACGCCCCTTGTGATCCATGAGTGCTTGCAGCACCAGGGAGAAGTAGCCCTTCCTGTTGATGTACTCGGTCGCGAGATGGTCTGGAGCCAAAATAGGGATGTGTGTGCCATCTGTGGCTCCCCCGCAGTTAGGGAATCCCATGGCAGCAAAGCCCTCCACAATCTCACGAACATTGCCCAACGTCACCGTCCTCCGTAGCAGAACGCGATTGATGGCTCGGCAGACTTGTGAGAGGGCTAATCTGACGGTGGACCTCCCGACTCCAAACTGGTTTGCAACTGACAGGAGTCAGGAGTCGCCATCTTACAGACAGCAATTGCCACACGCTTCTCCACGGTTAGGGCTGACCTCATGTTGGTGTCTTTACGTCGCAGGGCAGGGGCCAACTCTGAACACAGTTCCAGAAAGGTTGCTTTCCACATTCAAAAGTTCTGTACCCACTGCTCGTCATCCCACAGCTGCATAACAATGCGATCCCACCACTCGGTGCTCGTCTCTCGCGACCAGAAATGGCGTTGCACCGTGCACAGATGATCAGTGAAGGAGCTGAGCAATGCAGTGCTGTTGCTCTGCATGGCATCGATCAGCCCCTGCTCCTCAGCGTCCTCGTCTGACGCAGAGCTCATTGCGTACTGAGCAGCCAGCCGAGATGTATTTAGAATGCTGAAGGCGACTGTGGAGATCAGAACAGGATCCATGCTGTCGCAATTGTGATTGCTTGCAAGTGGTGCAGTGCATCGCTGCACTGTTGAAAATAGGCGCGAGTTGCTATTGGCAACGAGGAAGGTGCAAGGGGAACACAGTGCACCACGGGAAACTGAAAGTTTACCCATGGCGCTTTGCGTTCCTTTCCTTCATCCCATGATTCCAAGCGCAGATTGAGGGAAAATTGAACTGTGGGATAGGTGCCCAGAATTCATTGCGCTACACCGCGATATTGCAAAGAATTCTGTTGCGTTACAAGGAGCGACGTGTGTACGCGCTATCCCGCAATAAAGGTCACGTGTTTTTTATAGCGCGATTGCCATGTTGTGCTTTAATCTGATTGTATGTACATAGCCTGAGTTGCCATTCCCTCCCTGTCTTTTCTCCACAAGATGGCAGGCATACAACAAGAGAACACATATTTCTCTCTTCTCATTGTGGCTTAGCTTCCATCATCTGTACAGAGGACTTTCTTGCTTTTTAAGATTTCACAGGTGTTAGGCTGTGATTAAGAAGTCATTTGTGTAATGGACAGAATGAGCCAAGCTTCAGTGTGTTAATTTCAGGGATATCCTGGCTGGTTTATGGGCAGAATTCCCCAGGGATCTGTGTGGGTTCCGATTAACTTCAGTTTCACATAGTTTCATTGTATTGTGTTTTCGGAGAGTAGTGTAAGAGGCTTGGGCTGGGATGTTGTTGCTATGCAAATGATTCTTATGTATGGAAACTATTATGCAATCTCAACTAAAGCAGTCACTGCAACTCCTGTGATATTTATTGATAACATGCACTTACTGCCT
This sequence comes from Pelusios castaneus, assembly GCA_007922175.1. NCBI lineage: Eukaryota > Metazoa > Chordata > Testudines > Pelomedusidae > Pelusios > Pelusios castaneus. The sequence goes on from ML685803.1 coordinate 8,016,274, forward strand.
AAGCCCACATTTACATTAGTACAACTTACTTAAAAGCAATGTTGTTCACATAGTGCCAATAATTGTCAGTACCTAGACCAGTCCACAGAACAATGTCAATTTGCTGTAGCCACCATTCCCACCCCATTCCTATAAACACGTCTTTATCACCTAGTTGCTTCCAGTAAAAGCCTGAGCAAATGGATGATCCTGACATCATCCTCCAGAGCCCCAACAAGGGGAGTGCATTCCAAGCTTCAGCACCCTTTGCACAGAAAGCCTTTGCTCCCACAACCTCTAATCAGGTGACTTATAGATCAAGGAAGTTAAAGCCTTTCAGAGAGTAGAAGAGCTATATAAACACAACTTTCACCAAAATGGAAGGCCTGAAAGTGCAGTGATGAGTAAGCATGAGATAGTTCCACTGGTCTACTGTATTAGCAACCTTTGCTGGCCCCTGTGCCAGCCCCGCCCACCGCACCCTCAGCAGGTGCCAGGGGCAGGGCCAAAAGGGGCGGGGCCAGGCTTCAGGTGCCCTGCCGGCCAGGGTTTGGGCTGGCAGCAGCCATCCAGTCCGCAGGGGTGGCGCAGGGCTGATGGCACCTGTTGGCCCTGCCCCCTGCTGGACGGCAGGAGGGGAGTGGAGCGGGTCATGTCACATCGCCCCGGCCCACCCAGAGCTGCGCCGCTGCCGGCAAGGCAGAGCTGGCTCTGGCCAGGGCCGGCAAGAGGGCGAGTCGGGTTGGCCCACCTGGAGCCGCCGCTACCGGCGGGAGCCGGGGCCAGGAACCGGAGGCCGGCAGTGGCGGCTCGGGCCGAGCCGACCCACCCTCTTGCCAGCCATGGCCAGGGTCGGCTCTGCCCTGCCGGCAGCTACGCGGCTCTGGGTGGGCCGGGGCGACGTGACCCACTCCCTTCCTGCCACCCAGCAGGGGCCCTCAGCCGTGCGCCACAGCTGCTGGCCGCGCGGTTTGCAGGGCCAGCAGGTGAGCCAGAGCAGTGCTGCGTGCCGCTCAGGCTCAGCCCGCGTGCCAGGGGTTGCTGACCCCTGGTAGATGTTCCAGCTAGAAAGAAAGCTTAGCCTTCACCTTAGCCACTGCAAATGCTGCAAAAAGTCTGCCACGAGTTAGATTAAGCAATGCTCTGTTCTCCTGCTGGTGAGTGCAAGTCTTTCTGTTTGCCAGCTATCTGTTTGTCATGGGACCTCTGACAGCCAATGACAAAATGATGACCACAACGGCTTGCTACATCAGCTAAAGTATTTTCTTTCAGAGAATTGTGAAACCAGAATATAGCTAGACAGTCTGAGAGCAGAGCAAGGGAATCAGATCTGCTTTGAGGGGAGTTGGGTAAGACCACATCTGTGCACAAAGGAGATGATATGCTGATCGTGACATGAACTAATCCCAGCCCAAAGATATGATCCAGAGTACACCCCCATATGTATACTGAGCCAATAATCACCTGGAAAGCACCACTAAGTAGCCAAGTTTTGAGATCTTGAGTCAACTTGCAGGAGTCAGAATGAATGTTCCCATCCTCCAGGACAATGGGTTCATTTCCTGGCTGGCCACAAAACAGTGATAAGGATTCTCACCACTCCACCATAGGAATACCCCTAGCACAACAGTCTTCTTTGGCAGTCACAGAACTAGCCAGAGTGACTGCATCCCAACCCGGAAGGAGCCCTTGGTACAAGGGGGCATTCTAGAGGAATATTATGGCATTCGTATATTCCTACACTTTGTATCACAAGGCTCATAGGGGACATGGCAGCTATATTGCAAGTTAGAACATTGAGGGCCTCTACTTGTAACAAACAGTTGACTCTTTGCTCACCATCTCACCGATCCTGTTGCTGCTGTTGGTGTGAAGGTGTCAGTGACAGTGTCTTACAAGTTCCAGAGGGGGAGCCATGTCAGTCTAGTTCAGCAAAACAAACAAGGAGTCTAGTGGCACTTTTAAAGATATTTGTTGGTCTTTAAAAGTGCCACTAGACTCCTTGTTTGTTTTAGTGTCCTATAAGGTTTTGGGTGAGTAGAATATGGCACAAAGCATCCATAACTGTCCTCTAACAAAATTCCAAAGGGGTAGCCATGTTAGTCTATTGTAGAAAGACAACAGAGTCCTGTGGCACTTCTCTGTTGTCTCTCTAACAAAATGTTTACCAAATGGAAAATGTGGTAATGTCACCTACTGATGACAGGGTCTGTATATTATAACAAAAACTTAGATTCCCATGTGAAGAAAAGACATGTAGAGAGAAGAAAACAGACCTTGAAAGTAAATCCCAATAAATAAAAAATGGCTGGACCAGAGACTGAAGCAGATACAAAAATTAGTCAGAATGGGTATGTCTACACTGGCAATTTAGGTCGACTAAGTAGCCTTAAGTCAACCTAAATTACTCCCCGTCCACACTGGAGTTTCATTAAGTCGACTTAAGAAATTCCTTAAGTTGACTTAATGAAAGCTTAAGTCGACCTAGTAAGAACTGCCAGTTAGGTTGACCTAACCCTTAAGTTGACTCCTTAGGTCGACTTAAGCACAGTGTGGACATGGATTATCCCTTAAGTCAACTTTATTAAGTCGACTTAAGGGCATTTAGGTTGACTTACTAAGTCCTCCTTCAGGGTAATTACCTTATTAAGTCGACTTAACAAAGTCGACCTAATTTTTTCTAATGTAAACATAGCCAATAAGTTCTAAAGGGATAGAGTAAAAACACAGTTATTTAGTTAGTGGGCTGTGAAAGCTGCTCTTACAACTGCAGGAATAAAGCTGTGGTATAGCTTATGTTATCCTTAGGATCCAGTAACAGCTGGCTATATGCACAATTATTGGTCGTAGGGGGCCTCATTTAGTACCTCTCTCCGTACTGAACAGTTTCCTGTCCTTGAGGCAGTTTGCAATCCATTTCAACAGTTCTCTTCTAATCTGCTCAGTGTTTTTGTGGGGTAGATCAATTGCTTGTGTGCTGAGGTACCAAAAGCTTTTAAGAGAGACAACCGTAGCATCATGTTTCCACTGCTGTTGCTAGGAGCCCATCTCAGTTTGCTTAAAAAGAAAAGCATGAGAAGAAATAGGCTTTCTAGCCTCAGAGCCTGCCTCCTCATATCAGTTTAATGATTTAACTATGCTAGTACTGTCCAACCCTCCTAGTCTGGGCTCAATTACTCTGGAACAAAAGTTCTGACACTAGCTTAGCTTATTTCCTTTTGGGGAGGGAAATAGACTGCACTTGTAGACGGCTCTCTAGTACCAGTACTAGTCCATGCTAGGGCTTATATCAGTAAAAACTGACATTCCTAACTGAAATAACTAGTTATACCAGGCCTTGAGTGTGTGTGTATTGGTCTATTATTTTGTCACAGGTCTGAAGTCCTGGTTTCAACAGGGGCAATTTGCTTTTGAAATCCTGCTTTGCTCTACCTTGCTAATATTTAATTTGTGCGTCCTACTATGACAATTGATGGGCTAGGAGAGGTCTTCCCTCTATGAGCAGCAGTTTCCTTCATATTTGCCCCCTTCAATTTTCCTCTCAAGCCTCCTCTTGGAGGACTGCCACCTACTAAGGCAGATCATTCCTTTGCCTAATTGCCCTCTCTCTTGGAGGCCAGGTAGTTGGGGGAGAGAATGCATTTCAAATATATGTATGTAGTATTTCAAACTATTTACTCCTTGTTCCACTGTTTTAAATCCTGTAAATAGTTGTTGCTTTATATTGTTACTTTAGAATGATATGCATAGAATAACAGTCACTGTAAAACACCAGTCACATTACTGGTTACTGTTATTTTATGCATATTATTGTAGCACTAGGCGCAATGTAGAGGTAAAGAAAACACAGTCCCTGCCCAGAAGAATTTAAAATCTAAAGATACTAAGTCAGCACATCAACTAAGAAGCATATTGAGCTTATAAAAGTGGAGCAGCCAGTTCTGCACCCCAGGTTTTCAGGCTGCTATTGATCCACAGTTGTATTAGGGCTACTTCAAGTCATACTGCTGGAACTATTCTGCAGCTTGGCTATTAGGGGAATACCTGCCAGATATATAAATACTGTAGGAACGTAGGAACAGCCACACTGGTGCAAACCACTGGTCCCTCTAACCCAGTATCTTGTCTGAGACAGTGGCCAGCACCAACTGCTTCAGAGGAAGGCGTGAGAGAACCCCCATAATAGGTGATGTTCTACAGGAGTGAGGAGAGTTTGTACAGCAAAAGGGGAGATGGTGTTGTGGTGCAAAGACAGGAGATCATGTTGGTGACCTGGAGACTGTGTGTGAGGACTAAGGAAAAGGAAGTTGAGTCTGGAAGAGGGCGGGGTAGGGATGGGGAAGAGGTGAGAGAAGAGAAAAAGTAAGCGAGTGGCACAGAAACCCCAACACCTCATTATTCCTGCACCTTCTTTCTTTCAGTCGCATTTCTCATCAATGATCCCCAGTGACCTCTCTGTTTTCAGGCAAACTTGCCATACTTTATTTATCTACCCATCTCATAGCTGTCTTCACAGTGTGTGAGCTACCCCATAATAGTCCAGGTTGCTAACTGTGGCATTCACAGGGTCATTCCTTTTGGAATATGAGATTCATCCCCTTCTGGACAAACAAACTCGATTTCATAAGCTTCTTTGAACTGAGGAGATCTGTGTACATTAGGCTTTATTCTGAAAAGTGACCCTCTCATACTAAAATTAGGGTAGTGCTCGCATTGATAGCAACAGTGGGAGCCCTAGGGTGGACAATGTGCTGGCATTTTACCCAAGCAGGGATAGATAATACAGTGCTAAAAACACTGCTTGCCACTTAGTGCACCCCCATTATTGCTCCCAACAACAAAGCAAAATATTTTATCTGAAAGCCTGACACAGACACAGTTGTAGGCACCATGCCTTGGCTCTCTCTAAAGCTTAGCTATAGATCTTTCTTTGCCCAACCAAAATTAGCACGGAGAGACCTTGTCCCAGACAGAAGTGTGAAGGTGTCATATGGGATTAAGATCACCTTTCCTGGCTAAAGTGTCACTGTTTCCTTTGATTCTAAATTTAAAGGTTCACCCTTCCCCCATGTTTTCCACTAATTCCTTTTGAACAATCATTTCTATTCTAGTCAAATATGAATTCTTTGAAGATTAACCTCAATCTAGCAGTTAAGTGTATGTGGTTTTTGAGTGGGGTGAGTGTTCATGTGATCTGATTACAGAAACTGCTACAGGGTGAGGAAGTTTATAAGTTGCTAGGGATCTGTAACATTAACATTGTCATATTTCTTATACATGCACTTCAAGCATGTGGTCAGGTGTATTTTAAACAGCAAAATAAATAAAGAAGCATTTTGCTGCCCTTTGGGCAGGAAAAGTGGAAGGCAGCCGGGTTTGACCTCTGTATATTCATTGTACAAGCTGCAGTTTAAAAATAAGGGAGGAGTCAAACAGGAAACCGCAGGGTGTTTTCCATCCATGGGGTAGATAGAGCAGGCAGCAGAACGTGGAATGGAAACATGCAATTGATTTAGCCTTCAGGCTTAGGACAAGGTTGTTATCCTGGATTTTATCCAGTCTGCGTTTATGGAGCTGTGCAGCAAATGCTACTTACCAACAGCAAAGTAAGCAAAGGAAATAGGAAGTGCTTTAGCTTTCCCTGTTTCTTTACCGGAGACTACTGATAAGCCTCATCTTTGAGAATTGTCTACCTCAATGGGGTAAGACCAGGACCATTTAGAAGTACGGGATCAATGGAACTGCATCCATGATCCCTTGCAGATCTAAAGGCTTAGTGTGAGACTGTGTAAGAGCCACAAACACCCTCAAATCCTGTCCTTCTGCCATGCTTAGAGGATCTCACTCGTTTTCTGTCCTGGACTGGAAATTTTTAAGAGAGGATGAATAACTACCAGAACAGAAATGGAAAATGCTCCATCAGATGGAGTCTTTAAAACAGAGTCTTGTTATGTTTTGTAAGATCTGCGCCAGCCCAGCCACACATGACTGGCTTCAGTGGGTAGAATGGGTAGAATTCTCTGTTCTGTGATAGCAGGTGGTAAGATTAGGTGAGTGGTTTTCAACCTACAGTCCACAGACTTTGTCTAAGATTTTCAAAGGGGTTCCCACCTCCATTCAAAATTTTTTTGGAGTCACAAATGAAAGAAGTTTGAAAACCACTGAATTAGATCGAAGCAGTCCTGTCAGGCATTAAAATGTATGAATTTTTCCCCCTCTGCTGCAAGGTTCCAAAGGAAACAAATGGCCCTTCCCAGGATTTTTAGTGAACTTTGGTTTTGATGAAACCCAGGCACAATGCATAATAGAACTCAAAACAGTAAACTTGTACTTCTGTTTCTAGAGAGGCTACTCTATTTCATTAGCAAAGAGTGAAGCTGAATGCAGTCTTAGCTGAGCAAGAGGAACTCATGGTCTGATTGCACTTTTACTGAGTGGCCATAGGGCCACTGATGGAGTTGCTTCCCTCTAAACTCCACAGCCAGAAGCTCTATTCTGTTTGGGCATTACCTCATTCAGTCTCTGATGGGCTCTGCTGAGGTAACCAACTGGCTGCTCCTGCAAAAGAAATACACCTAATTCTGTCTCTGATGCATCATACTGGAGAATCAGTGGCTCCTCTGGCTGGTAGAACTTCACAACAGGGGCAACTGTAATCATTTGTTTCAGTGCATCAAATGCTTGCTATTTAGAACCTGCCCAGTCAGTCCCACTTAACCACCTGCTCTATGAGTCAATGTATGGGTTCTTCCTCTGCAGCCAGGTGTGGACAAAATGGACAAAAACCTCATTATTCCTTTGAAGAGCTGTATCCCTTTCACATCCACTGGAACTGGCAAACGTGGGCAAGCAGTATGGTCATGGTAAAGAAGCCATCAGGCAAATTGTGCATCTTCACAAACCCAGTGCTGCTGATCCAGGCACTGAAAAGATGCTATTCTCCACTGCCCACAATTGATGATATCCTGCCAGAACTTGCTAACACCAGAATTGCCACAGTCTGGTTTGCAAAGAATGGGTTTGTCACGTAAATCTGAACTTTAGTCCTCTATAACACGATTGGATCACTAAAGATGGCTGGCATGCCTACATATATAAGCCAGTACTTGATTTATACTGAGAAGGATGGGAGCTGAACTGAATGGAAGGGAATGGGAGTTGTTAACCCATTCAGCAGCCGCAGACACAGTATGCACTTGCATCGGACCCATATCTCAGAGGGGTTGCAACAACTGAATCTGGGTGAGTGGCATTACAGTGGGCCATGCGTGAGTGGTTCCCCAACCCTACTTGCCAGGTCCTACCTCCACTCACTCAAATTTGGCCCCATTTCCCACTTCCCAGTGATGATGAGGGGTGGCTGGGCCAAATTTGAGTGAGTGCCAGCATCACCTGGCATGCAGAGTTGCAATGCCATTCAGTTTGGCCCGATCACCTTTCTGTCATCTCAGGCAGCGGGCATGCAACAGTGCTCACTCATATTTAGCCTGAGCTATGTGAATGTGGGGCCAGCAGTGGGAGTAAGTGTAGCTGCTGGCAGCTGGGATTGGGAGGAGCCATCCTAGGCCAGGACAGGAGTGGAGCACTGATCTGAGTGGCCTTCTGCTGTCTCCAGGAAAATTTGCCCAAATGTGGCTGAGGTATGAACTTCCCGTAGATCTCAGTTTGCACACACTCAAGGGCTTGTTAGAGTTCAAAAGCTAAATTGTCTGAAGAGTCCATCTGCATTGAGCATGCTCTATCCCCTCACAGCAGCTGCATGTCTGTGGACTTTACGTGTACGTCCCCATAGACAGAATGAGCATGTTGCCTCCTGGGCCCCTCAGGGCTGAGCAGGAATTTCCCTGCTGTTGTTTCTACATGCAGGCAGGGGTGGGAGACATCCAGGCAGCACAGAGGGAGGCAAAGAAACAATCATACTGGAATGTAGAAGAGTGAAAAATTGGGGATGGGGAGGGCAGGGAAGAGGAGTTTGCAAGAACAGTGGTGGGGGGACAGCTGGGAGCAGGCATTGGTAGTGCTGGTGGATAGGAGCAGACAGAGATGGGGACAAAGAGGAGCTAGGAGCCCAGGTCCAGAAGGGACCATAATCAATTGAGAACAGTCCCGTATCAAACCTGGAATTGAACTCAGGAGTACTTATCTCTACATTCTTCTGTGGTCAGCAAATAGATGTGAAACTCACTGGCAAAGTGCAACTCCTCCTCCTCTAGAGACTGGTCTGCACAGAGGATAACACCCTGACTTCTTCAACTGTTTATTAGTTCAAGTGATAGAGGTCTATGCTGTGGATCTAATGCTCCAAACCCTGCTGAGGACCTAGTTGGGGTCAATGTGGCTCCACAGGATGGAATTTTTATTTTGTTTAGGGATTTTTTTTTTAAATTTAGAAATTACATACATAAAGCCTACATTAAAAGAAAACCTGAAGAAGTCTGTGTAAACGTGAAAGTTTGTCTTGCTCACCAACAGAAGTTGGTATGATAGAAGATGTTACCTCACCTACTTTGTCTCTCTACATTGAAGGAATACTGTTAAGGTTGCAAAATCAAGCTCTCAAGAGTTAGGATAAACCAGAATTAAGGTTGTCCATGCAACTTTAATTTGCCTCCCTTGTGTGTATCCATTGTGATACAGCTTCAATGACATGATCATGTGCTGTTTTTTCCTTAGGATTCCTGCCTCATTCAGTGCACTTGGGAACAGTGGAAGCTGCTGAGAATAAAATACATTTGAAAATCTAGCCACATTTGTCAGTGATGAACATTTTCAACTCCACATGTCAGCAAGGTGGGGGGCGGGAGGGGAGTTTAAAACACTTAAACAGGTTAGAAACTCATTGTAGGCTGTAGGCAGTGAATGTCAGGCAGTTTTGAAAATCCAGCATATCCATACTATAATTATTGTTCATTGCTCTCCTTTGTTTCTTTCAGAAGCCCAGCTGAAAGAAGTTGAGGAAATGCTGGAACAGGAAGGCTTGTCTGAAATAGCTCACAGCAGTCCCAGCGAACAGATTGCTTATTTACTGGTAGAAAGAACTACGCTGCTGGAGAAACTAGAGATTGCAGATCAAAAGCTGTATTCACATAGCTACGCAGACAGTCTGTGTGCAACACAATTTCAGGTATCAAAGTCAGCAGTTGATAATCAGATTAGCTCCTCAGAAGGGAAAATTAAGGATATTTTCATATTTTTAAATTTTTTTAAAGACATTTATAAGAAGTCTGTGGATTCTTAAAACTGAAGTCTGTTTCTGTACTAATTTTTACCTATCCACGTTTGTACTTGCTTTGCTCCAGAGTTTTGGAATTAAATAATGTTTTTAAACAATACTTTTCTATAAAAGGAGAGAACATTGAAGGTTTTGTTATGAAAAAGAAAACCTATGAGGCTGAGCTCTGAAGTCTTACTCAGGTAGTGTTGACTTCCCACTGACCCCAATATTTCTGATGACTTTATGTGCAGGATTTCATGAGTCATGCCTCTCTCAAAATTGTGAAATTATCTTTAAAATCATGCAATTTTAAAAACTGTAAATTCGGTTCTTTTTTCAACTGCTTTCTAGTTTTTGAGGAATTGATGGATAGAAACTTAATAAAAGAAAACCCTGAAATCTAAGAGTCTTCCAATCACATGACAAAGCTGGGGCTTTAAGTAAAACACTATGTATCATGAGATTTGTAATATAACCAGAAGATCTGATAATCCTGTGCATAAATGGGGACTGAATAAGGACTTCAGGACTGGGACCATAAAGGTATTAGAATGGCAAGACTAAGGCTTTGTGACAGAGATAATTTCCAAAGAAAAGCTCTCTACTGAAAAAGTGGAAAGACTATTTATTTTAGGCTCAAAGGTCCCCATGTCTTTACACATCTTATTCCAAAGCAAGGTATATTACAAACCAGCAAAATGAAGTTGGATGTACCATTTCAGCAATTATAGCCAGTTCTAGGAGACTTGTTTCAAGAGAGCTCTGTCTTTTATATACAGGTAAATAGTAAATAGAAAAGGTGTCAGTAGATGGGGCTCAAGAATGCATAGCATGGTTCCTGGGTTTTGTAGGACCACTAAAACTTCTGGTTGTATGCTACCAATGGTGTCTTCTGAGCAGCTCTTTATAAGGCTGGCCTCATCTATGCTTCTGAAAACTGAGTGCCACTGTCCTGTCCTTTTGCCTTTGAGCTCTGGAGGGAAGTTATCTCGGCCCCAACTACCCACTGGCCAACAAGATGTTGCCTGCTGTTGTTAAGGAACCTGGAATATGGAATAGCCATATCTATGAGGGACCCTTTTTGGTTCCTGAGCATCCTGCACTGCCTGTCAAAGGCTAAATTGTTTCAATAATTATGCTATTATTAAATATTGCCATAATGCTTTCATATTGTCAGTCTATAAATAGTATATAATAAAAGCCACAAAAATATACCTAATGCATATGCAACCCAAAATAGTCATTGAACAGTTTCGTACAGTGACCTCAATGTTGCAAAGACTTACAAACATGCATAGTGTGGGATATTTGAAAGAGCTCTGTGTTAGGCTTGGGAAAACCCATCTCTAGGTCTTTGCAGTGTTAGGGCCTAAATCTTCAAGTCATAAAAGGCGATGGTACCACAGATAAAAACACCCTACTCTCTACGTCAGATATATTATAAATAAATAGTCATTAATATTTTCAGCTAAATACCAAATTAGTGTTTATGTTCACACTTAACACATCCAGGTTATGTTTCAACACATAAGTATCTTCAATTAGCATTAGGAGCAGAAGCTTCATTTACACAAAAGCTCTAGTTCATGAATCATTGCGTCAGTGCTCTGTCAACTGATACCACTTATCTGATACAAATAATTACCAAACCCAGATACATTATTCCCCATTAAAAATTCCATAAGACGACCCATGGTATTTTAAAAAGAGTCAACCACCTCTAAAAAAAAAAGCAATAACCTTCAAATAAAATGCATAGTTTAATTACAACTTGTTCTTGATCAATTACCAGGTATAATCACATAATCTCTGCAAAGAGGTCAGCACTAACTGAGGAGTCAGCACTGAACAAGCGAGTTAATCAAAGGGAGGAAGAATGGAGAGAAAAGAATTTTAGAAAAGGATATTTTACATTTATCTATGCAAAGTTTCCCATGCATCACTCAGGCAACAGCATTGTTGGTGTGTCCCAGGTGAGCAAAGGACAAGGGATCCTAGATCACAGAAGACAGTCAATAGTCAATTATTTGGCCAAATGAAATAATCATTTGTGAAAAAGAACTACAATAGCTGATGGCCAAAACCCTCACCAACGACATTCAACACATACAGTCCTCACTGACTCTGATTAGGGAAGGACTATAGTTAAGATTAGTCTAACAAATTAATAAATTCTCCCTGTCTAATTCTGGTACAAACCTTCACACTTCTCATCCATAATAGTTATATGTGATGTCTGTTAGGAATATAGTCTCTTAGCCCTGGACTACTGAGTATGACAATTTTCTGATGATAATTTTGGGATGAAAAGTATTAATATATAAATATTTTAATCTATCCTTCTAACATGGAGAGAAGTGGTAATTCTGTTGTTAATTTTGTTCAGCCAAAAAATTAACAGTGTGATTACAGCTATTCATTTGAAAGGTCATAGTAGGATGAAAACTGTTCGGTTCCAATGCAGGATATTCAAAGTTATCAAGATCTGATTTCCATGTTAAAAATATATCAGTAAAATGAAGTCACTGAAGCATAGTACAATAAAATTTGTGTTTAAAAGTGGTTAAGGCTGGGAAATATCCACCATAACAATGCAAACCTTGAAAAGCAAGGAAATGTCAAGTTATGGAACATCTTTTAATGGTACCCTAATGACCACTCAGCCTGGACAGATCCTGAATTCTCACTGGAAATATCTTTTTCAGGCTCCAGGTGATAAGGAAATGCCCTACAACACCAGCACATTCACTTCCCTCACAATAAAATGCAAAATCTTAATTACAACCTTTGCAGCATTAACAGATATTCAGCACTGATGTATGTGCACAGGTTAAGGGTGCTGAGTGTTCTGTGTTTCTGGAGGAAATATGAGCTTGTAGTGAAGTTTCTGAGTGGTGCAGACTGGCTGGAACATGGGGAATCATCCAGGTTTCTTCAGGTAGAGTCGGTCAAAGATATTCAGTTTCAGTATATTTCTCTATGGAGAGCTGAACCCATAGGATGTAAAAGGAAGAAGCCCATGACATCACAAGGTTAAAAAGGGCAAAAACCACAGAGTTCCCACTAAGCAGCAGAGTGCAACTGGCAAGTGAGGTCTTTAAATCAATTTGGGATCTATCTGGATCAAAGGCACTTTTTAAATATAAGGCATGATTACAACTCATGGTTAATTAAGACACTTTTGCATTTAAAAACAACGAGGGTCCTGTGGCACCTTAAAGAATAATAATTTCTTCAGGCATAAGCTTCCATAGGTTCCAATCCATGATGCATCTGATGAAGTGAGTTGGAGCCCACGAAAGCTTATGCCCAAAGAAATTTGTCAGTCTATAAGGTGCCACAGGACTCTCATTTTTGCTGTACACAGACTAACACGACTACCCCCCTGGAACTTAGCATTTAAGTGGCTGAGTATCGATATCTAGTGAAGATTAGCAGCAGGCTTTTTTTTTGGTGTTGGCTTATTAATATGTCTTTCCATGCAAGGATAAGTTTGATAATATCCACCAGACATTAGAAGATGAACTTCAGCAACAACGAGAATCCATGCAACGTACGAAAGAGACGATGAATAAGGTAAAATGTTTATGCAGCCTTTGCTTCTAATACAGTATGTGGCTGTGTTTCCACGCATAGATGTGACTTTGGGAGGTAAAGTGGATGCAGGTCATCTGGGTTGAAAACAGTTATAAATTAATGTTACCTTTCTGCAGAAGGTCTGTCCAGCAGGAAAGGTCCCTGGGTCCTGAATAATAAATATCCACAGTCCAGGAGCCAGGGCAGTTTAACAGAAAGAGGTTAGCATTAACTGGCAGACCTAATATTCATGGAGCTAGCATGGCCTGGAGCCCATGCTTGAGAAGGAAGAGAACAAGAAAAAAGTGAAGAAATATGCAGGATGAAGAGAGATCTGGGAGGAGAGAGGGAAAAGATATGGAGGAGCAGTGGGAAGTAAGGTGAGGCAAAGAGATGGGAAGAGAGATGGGAAGAAAAGAGGAAGGAAAAGACCTAGAGTTGGGATCTAGAGTAAAGGATTATGTGAGAAGAGAGAAAATATGAAGAAAACAACAGATGTGGAAGTTGAAAATCATGTGTAGATAAAAGCAGAGAATGAAAGTGAGAGATGGAAGGAGTGAAAGGGAATGCAAATGGGAAAAAGAAGTGCCTCAGTGCAAATTGTTTTGGAAAGTTTGAGCAAAAAGCACTTTCCTCCACTGTGAACATAAAAAAACCCTTGTGCCTTTTATTAAACAGCCTTGCTTGTGGCCCTCATTCAGGGCTTGGCTGTTCTCAGCTCTGCCTATTTACCCCATCCCTAACAACCCAAAGACACTAAATGTAAAATTGATTAACCGTTAAAACAAAATACCAAGGCAAGTGGTAGATTCGCCATCTCTTGCAGTCTTGTGTGGGCTATGTCTACACTTACTAAAATTCATTTGAATTAGTTAGTTCGAACTAACTAATTCAAACTAATTTTAGTTAGTTCAAATTAGCTTAATTTGAACTAGAAAAAATTAGTTCGAATTAGCGATCTCCATTGATTTCAATGGGCTGGTTAGTTCAAACTAAGAAATTAGTTCGAACTAACATGGCCACATTGGTTAATTCGAACTAGTTAGTTCGAATGAACCCTTAGTTCGAATACCCTATTCGAAGTTATTAGTTCGAATTAAGGAAGCCCTTAATTCGAACTAATTAAAGCCTAGTGTAGCCATGGCTTTAGTTAGTTTGAATTAAGCTTCCTTAATTCGAACTAACTTGCCAGTGTGGACATAGCCATGAGACTGCATGCCCTTCTGGAAGCCATGCCAAATCAAAGGTCCCTTCTTGGCTTAAATCAATGAATCTGTGATTGAAAATACAACTTGACTAATAGTGTTATCTCAAGGGAGAAAGTCTTTCTGTTCTTTTTATCCTACAAGGATTCTCCTGGAAAATACCGATGTTAAAATCAGCTGCCAGACTGCAGCCATGACACATACACACATCAGTGTTGTTATGTAACTGGGGGTTGCAGGAGCAAATCCATGTATTGCCACAGCGGCAGCTCCCACAAACCACCTGCAGTGCATCCCCACTCCCTTTGCACTAGTGCAAGCTGCTACACTGCAATTTGGTAATGCAGACAAGATATTCGGTTTCCTCTGTACTACTAGCATTGTTTGTATTGCAGTCCCATAATGAAGAGCTGGAAAGAGAGAAAGCATTACGAAAGCGAGTTGAGCGAGACCTGGATGAGGCTGCACGGAGGCTGCAGATGGCACATGAAGAGATCCGGAGGCTGACAGATGAACTCGACATGCAGAAAAAGGAGCAAAGCAAACTGGGTAAATTTGAGCCACAGTTATTAGCCTGTATTGGGTGAGGCTAATCACTCACATCGCCTACTGGAGTTATAGGTACTTAACAACTCTGAAAATCATTCTATGCAAACCTTGCCTGGTCCTCTGAGAATACTCAGAGAAGGGTTCTTCTAACCCCCTTCTGTCTCCAGGACATCAGCTGATTTGATATGAAACTACAGCAGCACAGTCCTCACTTCTTCTCCTTGGCTTGTGTGGAGGAAGATGATAGGGTCAAGAGAAATCACAGCCCATTCAGTCCACAAGCCACCTGCTCCCTGTTTCTAAGATGCCATTTATGGATTTTCTGTCCTTGTGTGCCATCTGAAGAGGGGGTCATTGAGCCACTCCTCATGCACACCTCAGAGGGGATGCATTTCAAAACTGTCTGCCCTCTCTCCTAGTTGCTAAAGCATCTGCCCAGCAAGTCTGCTTCCAATGTTATTCACTTTATCTCTAGCTGTCACAGTCTCCCTGCTTCCCACCATAGTGACAAACTCTTGATCTTGCACCTTGCTGTCAAACGGATGGTCTCTTCAATAAGGCCCTCTCACCTCCCTATGAACAAAGCCCACCAAGCAGGAAGTGGCGATTGGGAGGACTTTGGACAGCTGGTGGAGAGGAGGGAATTGTGAGTGTTTTCACTTGCACAGGATGCCCTAGCTAGAAGCGTAGTATTTATTGCTGTAAGTTAATAGATGAGAAGTTGAGCACTTTATTGTGACTTTTTATTCTGGGGATCAGAGCTGCAGGCCCACAATGTCTGTGGCTGCACAGTCCAGAGTGGATAGCATTTTGAATCTCCTCCTCTCAAAAACTAATCCAAGAAATGTTTTTGAAAAATCTGTTTTATGAAGGGAAAATGTCACACTTTATATTGAGGTTCCATTTATAAATAGTTAATGAAGGGTTATTAAGCAACTAATAGGTGTTATGAACATCACAGACATGAGCAGCATGCATTGAAGATGATTCTAATTTATAAACACATCCTTAGAAGTTGTTATAAATAGTTATGAACCATAAGCAACCTCTTGACCTATTGATCTCTAAAACAGTTGATAACAATTGATAGAAACAATTGACTGACACTTTATTGAAATATCAGATAATCATTACTAACCTCTTATAACCCATTTCTAAATGCAACCTTGTGAGGAAGAGTCTTTTCATCATGGGCATCCCTCCTTGTGTCTGAGCGAGGTGCTCTCTTCCTCCTTTCAGTCCCCTGCCAACAGCCACTCTGGCTCTGCAGTCATTTTCCTCATGCTGTGACTTGGCCCTATGGCCAGGTCACTTTTAGTCCTGCCCCTTCCTTCTAGGGAAACGCGAGTCCAACATGCCAGTGGTCTGGCAGCATCATGCTGGAGGTTCGGCCTAATTTCAAATTTTTGGGCCATTGGGCCCTTGGTTCTAGGATCTTCATCTCACTTCCTTATGTGGGCCAGTAGGGATCACAGGCCCATGCTCTACTGTGGTTCCAGCCCACAGACCCTGTATGAAACAGAGGAGGTCTGTTTGTTCAGATCATTTGCTGTATCCCTGGGCTGCTTCCTACTGTAATCTGAGTAGGTCTTTCTCACAGTCTCTTCCCCAGTTGACTCCTCTGCATGTCCCGAAACAAAAGTGGACAAATCATTTCAGAAACAGAAGAAGCAAAAAGGTCATGCACCAGGCCAGCTTGTCCCTAGGCATCTTTGACACTTAGAAGTGTCTAGTTAGGTTCTGGTCCCAGATGATTCTTTCCTCTAGGCATTTTTGAGGCAGTCTCTGATTAGGCTCTGGCCCTTCCCAGGCCTTCAGTCCCAGGGCTGGCTCTGGAGATCTACTCTGACATCTCCAGTCGGCCACCAGTGAATTGGGCTTTCCTCTTATCTCAGCAATTCCAAGGCCAGAAGAGACCATTGTAACTATCTAGTCTGATCTCCTGTATGACACAGGCCAGAAATATTTCTCACAGTAATTCCTAAAGCAGATGTTTTAGAAAAACCTCCGATCTTGATTTAAAAATAGGCAGTGATGGGGAATCCACCACAACCCTTAGTAATTTTATGGTCACCATGAAAAATGTACACCTTCTTTCCTGAATTTGTCCAGCTACAGCTTCCAATCATGGCATTGTGTTAGGCCTTTTTCTCTGTTATATTAAAAAGCCCATTATTAAATATTTGTTCCCCATATAGATATTTATAGGCTGTAGTCAAGTCACCCCTTACATTCTCTAAGTTAAGCTAAATAGATTGAACTTTTTGAATCTGTCACTCCCATCTCCAAGGCAGGTTTTCTAACCCCTTAATCATTCTCCTGGCTCTTTTCTGAACCATCTCCAGTTTATTAACATCTTTCTTGAATTGTGCACACCAGAACAGGACAAAGCATTTCAGCAGCAGCAGCCACACCAGTGCCTAATTAGAGAGGTGAAATAAGTTCACTACTCCTACATGAGAGTCCCCAGTTTCCTAACATGTCATTACCTCTTCTGGTCACTTGATTATCCACCACAAATTTCAAATCTTTTTCAGTGTCACTGCTTTCTAATTTAGAGTCCCTATCCCATAAATATAGCCTCTGTCTTTGTTCCCAATTATATACATTTATCCTATTAAAATAGATTTTGTTTGCTTGCACCTGGTTTACCAAATGATCTAGATCACTCTGATTCAGTGACCTGAACTTCTTCCAGGACATTAATAAAAAAGTAAAATAGCATAGGGCCAAGAATCAATCCCTGCGGGATCACACCAAAACCGTCCCATTCAGTGATCATTTCCCATTTACAGTTGTGCTTTGAGACCTATCACTTAGCCAGTTTTTAATTCATTTAATGTGTGACATGTTAATTTTATATCATTCTAATTTTCTAATCAAATTGCTGCATCAGATGCCTTACAGAAGTCTAAGTATATTATGTCCTCAACTATTACCTTAATTAATTAAACTTGTCATCTCATTAAAAAAAAAAACATACCAAGTTATTTTGACAGGCTCTGTTTTCCATAAACCCATGTTGATTTATATTAATTACTTTACTCTCCTATTAAGTCTCATATCAGCTGTTCCATTATCTTCCCTGGGATCAGTCAGGCTGACAGTTCTATAATTATCTGGGTCATCCCATTTATCCTTTTTAAAAAATTTGCACAACATTAGCTTTCTTCCAGTTTTCTGGAACTTCGCCAGTGCTCAAAGACTTATTGAAAATTAATGTTAATGGTCCAGCGAGCTTCCTAGCCATCTCTTTTAAAACTCTTGGATGCAAGTTATCTGGACCTGCTAATTAAAAATGTCATACTTTAGTAGCTTCTATTTAACATCCTTCAGAAATACTAGTGGAAAGGAGAGAGTGTTATCGCCATGTGATGAGAATGTATCATTTGTTTTTTTCCCCCATATACAAAACAGAAATATGTATTGAACATTTCTGCCTTTTCTGCAGTAATATCGATAATTCTAATTTCCATCTAATAATGGACCACTATCATGGTCAGGATTACTTTTTTTCCTAGTATATTTAAAATACTCTTTCTTATTTTCTTTAACTCTTGGCCAGAGATTTCTCCCTGTGTCCATTGGCTTCCCTTATCAATTTTCTACAATTCTAAAACTTCTGATTTACATTCATTATCAACTGCCCCTTTCTTCCATTTGTTGTATATTATTTTATTTTTTACAGCTGCTTTAAATTCTTCTCCAAACCAGGGCAGTTTGTTAACCAGTACACCCTTCTTCCTCAGTGGTAGGATTGCAGCTTTCTAGTACGATATTCTTAAATGATTCCTATTTATTGTACACATTTTTCTGATTAAATTCTTCCTCACCTTTGAGAATTTAAACAGGAAGAATCAGAAAATGGTCAGTTGAAGTTTTAACAGCAGCTGGAGGTCCCAGTCTTATAATGTGATTCATGAGGGTCAGACTTCTGTGCCTAAGCTGAGCCCCATTGACTTCATTAGGACTCCATGTGGAATCCACCTGCACAGACTTCTCATCTGACTGTGATCACATCAGCCTACTTTTACACACGAAGGCACTCGCTCCAAGTCATTAAGCAGTTCCAGTCAGCATCCAGAGCAGTCAGTCACGGGCAGTGTTTTAATCAAAGTCTTGGAAGCAAGCACTCCCACACGGAGTTTTCAGATCTCCCATGGTGATCGATTGATAAACATGCATCAAAGAGCATGAGCTCAGCAATGTGTCACAGCCTCCAGATGATACTTCTACAGATCATGAACAGAGCTGCTGTATTTGACTTCCTTTCCCAGCGGAACCTTGTGTGTACTAAACCAGTGAGAAATCTCTTTATGATGAGCATGCCCAGTTTTGAAATCTGTATAAAAGTATGAATTAGTGTTTGACTTTTCATGCTGTGATTAAGGTTTTAATGTCTAACATGTTTCTGTGCTTAGTTATGCTTAAAGTTTTAGTGTTCAGAACCATATTAAAACTTATCAAGGGAAACTATTAAAATTAGTGATAATTGTGTTTCTAATGTTTAATCTTCCTTATAGATTTTAGGAGCTTAATGCACTATAATTAGATTCACTCATGGATAATCAAGTGAAAGTCCCTGCTTTATTTGAGGGAAAGCCCACCTGGAACCAGTGTTTATTCTTGCAGCCTGTTCAAATTTAATAAAAAGCGTATGATCTGTATTAGACAATTTTCAGTCCAATACATTATTTTCTATTGTTGGTGGCAGGTGAGTGTTAAAATCATGTACTATGGTCTAGTTTGTGCTATTTGTACTCTTTTGAGCTCAATTGGAGCAACATTCAAGTTGTTTGAAATTTTTGAATGAAAAACTAAATGAGGATTCTAGTATTCTGTGCTCATAAAAATGGACAAGCAAAGTTATCACTAGAAAAGATTATTTCTTTATTGTCTCTAAAATCCCATTTTGCACAAGCAAAGTTATCATTAGAAAAGATTATTTCTTTATTGTCTCTTAGATCCCGTTTTGCGACTGTCCCCACAAACCTCTGAGAGCTGGAGTGAGGAGATGAATAAGCTGAAAGACAGTGGTAAGGCACACATTAGCTAAGGCATCTGCTGAAATTGTTTTCAAGCCTAGATTCATTGAAAAAAAAGTGTCAAAGTTTTTAATTGAAAATTGAGTTTTCAACTGAATGAAAATTTTTGCAGAAAGTATATGCTTTCCTTGAAAATTATTATATTTCATTGGAAAACTGAAAATCCAAATGCCAAAAATTTTCAGCTAAAATCTAAAATGTTATTGGTTTTCAGGAGTTTTGGGCTAAAATATCTTCAGATTTTACAAAAGGTTGAAATAGATGAAAATGAAAAAAATAATTTTCATGTAAATTTTCTGTGAGGGGAAAAGCCTTCTGACTAGCTCTACTTAGGAGTATGTTACGAATATAAATTCAAATCCAGAAAGATTTCTAGTGTTATGCTACTAACACAAACTATAGAAACATTGTTTGGTGCTACTTACAGTCTGAATTCTTTGCTATCCATATTCCCCAGAATGGCTGTAGAATGCGCTAGATTTGCCCTAGCTGTGACTTTTTGATGCATTGTAAGGAATAGGTGTAAGTACTGTACTAACATGATTTGATTGTACCAGTGTGGTCTGTAAGTGTTAGTGTTGTGCTTTGCTAATGAGCTAGGCTTCTTTCTGCTCAGAGTAAAATTTAGTATTGTAGTTTTTGTGATGAACTTCAGAAGCTGTTCGTTAAGTAAGCGAATTTCCCAGGGATTTTAGTTTTGTTTCTATGTCTGGAGAGCAAGAAAGTAATATGTCTGATTTCTTGCACTAATTGAATCCTTTGCCTCACAGGCTGTGTCTACACTAGAAATGCTAAGTCGACTCTGTTAAGTCGACTTAATAAGGTTGACTTAAGTTGAATAAAAGTCGACTTTGTTAAGTCGACTTAGAGAGTCTACACTAGACTCTTTAGTCAACTGGCTAGGTCCACAGAGAGCCTCCCAGAGACAAGGGGAGCTGGGAAGCCGTGGGTCCCGGGGAGAAGGAAGCTTCTTGCTGGGGAGTCCCGGCTTCCTTGTCCCCGGGGAGCTGCGGCTCCCTTGTCCCCAGCCCTAGGTCGACTTAAGGAATTAAGTCGACTTAGGGCAGGGGTTGGCAACCTTTGCCTACCCCGGTGCTGGCCTCTCCTCCTCAACCCTCAGCTGGTGCCGATGGCCCACTCGTGGGAAGAAGCCACCTGGAGTGGCTCCTCTCAGCAGCGTGCCTGGGACCCCTATCCCCAGGCACGCCGTGGAAAGAAGTTGCCTGGAGTCACTCCTTTTGGTGGCAGCACACCACAGAGAGGAGCCACTCTGGGTGGCTTCTTTACATGGTATGCCTGGCACATGGCCGGGACCTCCGCACTGCAGCCGCCCTTGAAAGAAGCCACTTGGAGTGTCTTTTGGTGGCAATTTCTGTGGCGCCACAGAGGATGCTGAGTGCTGCTCCAAATGGGCTTGTGTGCCACTGTTGGCACGTGTTTTGGGGGTTGCCTACCCTGTCCTAGGGCGTCCACACTGGTTTTAGGTCGACTTAACAAATCGACTTAGTGGTTAAGTTGACCTAAAGACCGGTAGTTATTAAGAAACTTAATAATTAAGAAAGCCCTTAAGTCGACTTAATGAAAGCGTGGTGTGGACGTGGCTTTATTTAGGTTGACTTAAGTGTCCTTAAGTCGACCTAACTTGCAAGTGTAGAGGTACCCACAATGCCCTTGACCTTTCAGTTGTATTATTCAAGAAGCTAATTACCAATCTGTTCTGCTGCAGAATAAATTGTGCTTGTTTTTGCTAAGAATAAAGCTCAGTAAATAACCTCCTGGAGAAGCAAAGGTCAAGGTGACTAAGAGACCTTGATATCAAGAAATGAGTCCAAATTTTCTCTCTGGCAGTACAAAGGGACCAGAAAGCAGGCAGATCTGGCCAGTGAGAATTACTCTGGTATGCAGGAGATATTTGCCAGCAGAGCCAGCTTCTTTGACACCCCTCATTCAGACCTGCTCAACAAAGGGAATTTGTTAAGGGCATAGCTGAATTATGCTGTGCTCCAGGTATGCTGAGCTGGAGAATGGTCCTTAGGGACTCCTCCCAAGTTGGTGTAAGTTAGAGCATGTCCTCTCCCTGACGAAATGGGTTATTGCCCATGAAAGCTTATGCCGAAAACAATCTGTTAGTCTATAAGGTGCCACGGGACTCTCGTTGTTTTTGCTGAACACAGACTAACACGGCTACCCCTCTGGAAACCTCTCCCTGTTGCTCTAACCTATACCAAGTTTGAGGCTCGCATGTGCCACCATTTTTACCAAGCAGTCATTGCCCAGATTCTTTTCTGTGCTTATTTTAATCTTACTAAGTAGGTCATTTTGAGACTTCCGAGGGACACATTTCCTTTTCCAGAGAGAAGTCCTCCCTGCTGTTGAGGGCTGATTCCTACACCAATAGCCCGACTAGGATAAATATTCACAACCATAGAGCGTTGCCAACACTCCAGCACCCTCTGCCCCAGATTACTCCCTGCAAACATGCCAGGTTGTCCCTCTAGCCTGAATTCTGCACCATGGGGAATCTTCACTTCACCTACCTAGGGGATTCTTTCTGGTTTTCAAAAGTAGCCCAGGTTGTTCCAGAGTTCTAAAATGTAATATTCTCACTTGCCATGTATGACAGCTTCACTGGTGGATAACTATGTCTGACTTTCAAATAATGGCAATTTCTTAGGCATTTTCCTGTTCTTGCATTTCAAAACAAATGGCCTCTTGTATAAGTCAATTTACCTGTGTTTCAGATTGGTTGGTGAAATGTGATTTTGCTAGGTGGGTAAAGGTGCTCAGATAAAGATTAGACACTTGGCTGAAATTTCTCAAAGGAGTCATTTTTAAATCTAAGGAAGTCATTGCTCAGTTTATTCAATATTTTCAGACTATCTTCTAATTGTTACTGAGATCTGTACTTAAATATTTGAAAGAGTTGGGTTTTCTTTCTTGAGCTGTAAGCTGCTTAACAGAGATCAAGCTCAGCCTAACTAGGAAAGGCTACCACACTTCCATAATAAACTACACACTAGCAAATCTGGGACTAGACCCCTGGTTCGCAATAACAAGCCCCTGTCATCTGAGCTAAGATAAAGTTCTTTCGGATGTCTAATGGCTCCCTTATGCTTTGGGAACCAGTCACTAGAGGGCAGCATTGTGAACTCAAAGGTAGTAAATGCCAGGGGTCCAGACCATGCCAAGTGGTGCCCCCCTGTGCCAAATCCTGAGCTCAGGTGCACAGCAAGAGCCAGGCATAGGACAGCATTGAATCTATTGCCACCTGTCAATGTATTGTCTAATTGTTTTCCTGTCATTTTCTGGAGTTTAGATAGGACTGAGCTGCAGAAGGCCATGGAACACAACAACAGACTGGACAAGGAAATTCTAGCATTGCGCAGTCGGGTCCGAACCCTCGACTCTGAAAGAAAGGTGTTTTTAGAACTGGTACGTCTCTGTTTCCACATTATTTGGCATGTAATTCACTCTCTTAGTCTGTCCACAGTACTGAGCTGTCCATGCTGCAGTTATCTATCCAGTTACACAATCACATCTAACCTTGCCTGCTGCTGTGCCTCTGTTCTCTCTCATTAATCTTCTCTAGAGGTAGAGTCCTCGTGTTTCATAGGTGGTGTCCCTTGAAGAAATCTGAACAATTGGAAACATTTGGACATTGGGTGTTTCTGTAAACAAGTTTCTAAGGCCTGTGACCACGAGCCCGGTGGCTGTTGGAAACATTGAGCACCAAGAGCTCCAAACGAAATTGGTGGGAATAGCTGTGATTGTTCAAAGTGGCTGAGGTTGGGCACCCAGAAATGAAACACTAAAATTACTTCCCTCTTTTACTGACTACAACGGGGGTTAATCCTAAACTTAACTTTAAGCCCATGCTTAAATGCTTTGCTGAGTAGGGATGGGATTGCTCATGTGCTTAAGAGCTTTGTTGAACTGGAGTATTAACATGAATATTGTGTTATTATGCCCTGCTTGCTGAGTGCTTGTTTTCTATTAGTAACCAATCCTCAGCATAATTTACCACCTGAATAATCTGCAGATATTATCAGCAGTGATTCTATATTTACTTTGGGGTCATGAATAAAGAAACCGAATATTATTGGGACTGATCCTGTCAGCTGGAGGCAGCATCTCATGGCTTGTGTTTAGATTCCAAGACAGCAGTTACACCCAATGATTCACCTGTGGTGTCAATCTAACCCTTGTGGATGCCACTTTCAAGGGCAGCTCTGTCTAACAGGTACAGTTCTCAGCAGCCATCCTGCCACGTGGGTTCAGTTCATGAGCGGCAGCTCCATCTAGTGGGTTCAGTCCTTGGCAGCAACCCCATGTAGTGGGTATAGTTCATGGGTGCCAGCTTGGCCCAGTGGGTTTAGCTGTCAGTGGCATAGGGAAAGCAGAGCCCTCCCACTCCACCAGCTTTCCAACCAAGGGACCTGGGAGGCTGGTTCAGCTTCACTCACCCCACAGTGTCATGGATCAGTCTCCAGATAGCTTCCCATGATCATTTCATACTTCCTGTTGCATCCCAGCTGGCCACTGGCTGTGCCTGGAGAGAGCTGTCTTCTGGACTTCCTGATTTGGTGCCAGTCTCCAGTAGAGTAAGCAGATAGCAACTGTGAAA
Source organism: Pelusios castaneus (assembly GCA_007922175.1). Classification (NCBI taxonomy): domain Eukaryota; kingdom Metazoa; phylum Chordata; order Testudines; family Pelomedusidae; genus Pelusios; species Pelusios castaneus. The sequence continues at coordinate 8,040,466 of ML685803.1, forward strand.
AATCAGGATGGGGATGGGGATATAAGAAATAAATATAAGAAAAAACCCTGACTATCGGCACTGCCCCTACAAAATTGGGACATCTGGTTATCCTAGACTCTCCAGTGCTACAGCTCTCTCATTCATTGGCTTGGTGTAGGATCCAACAACGTCTTCCTTAGAGCTTCCAGAGCATCTCCTTCTCTCTGGCCTGCTCTGGTTGCCTTTTAAACTCTGCCTCCAATCTGAATATGTTCAACACAGGTGAAGGGGCAGGGCCTCCTGAGCCCAGAGTTACTCCTTAATCCCCTCTTGTCCAGTGAGGGATTTGTACACACTGTTATACACTGCCCCCCTCAGAATCAGTACTGGGGCATGGTTCTGTGATTCTTGCAACCACTCCCTGACTCATCTCTTGAGGAAAAAAGTGGGAATTTTTGTGTTCCTTCCCTGCCCAGTGAAGGATTTCAAAACTGTGTGGCTGCAAGGAGAGCTACCATTGCGTAATCCTGGGATTGGTGTCTGTCATGGTGCTCAGCCACAGGTGCCCTACCTAGAACCAGACATCTCCTACTGCTTCACAAATGCTCAGTGTGCCAGATCCCCAATGGCTGGTGTTGTTCCACCATCTCTCATCCACTCTTGTGATTTAATCTTGAACCTGCTACAGTGAGAATTGCTATAGTGAGTCACAGAATAGAATGCAAAAGACATAGTAAGGCCATAAACCTCCCTTGGTTTTTCCCTTGCAGTAGATGTGAGAACCTTCTGAAATCTCTCCTCTTCAAATACTTTGGGTGGGATTTCGTACATGTTTTAAATGATAAATAAGTAGCACTTTTGATCATATATCTCTATGGTTCACCTTGGAGCTTTATCAGTAAATATGAATATGGCATATTGGGCTGCATCAGTAGGAGTGTTGCCAGCAGATCGGGGGATGTGATTATTCCCCTCTATTCGGCACTGGTGAGGCCGCATCTGGAATACCGTGTCCAATTTTGGGCTCCCCACTACAGAAAGGATGTGGACAAATTAGAAAGAGTCCAGCAGAGGGCAACAAAAATGATTAAGGGGCTGGAGCACATGATTTATGAGGAGAGACTGAAGGAACTAGGCTTATTTAGTCTGCAGAAGAGAAGACTGAGGGGGGATTTGATAGCAACCTTCAACTACTTGAAGGGGTGCTCAAAAAAGGAGGGAGCTAGGCTGTTCTCATTAGTAACAGAGGACAGAACAAGGAACAATGGTTTCAAGTTGCAGCTGGGGAGGTCGAGGTTGGATATGAGGAAAATCTTTCTCACTAGGAGGGTGGTGAAGCATTGGAATGGGTTACCTAGGGAGATGGTGGAATCTCCATCCTTGGAAACATTTAAGGCCTGGTTAGATACAATCCTGGCTGGGATGATTTAGTGGGAGTGGTCCTGCTTTTAGCAAGGAGTTGGACTAGATGACCTCATGAAGTCCCTTCCAACCCTAAGATTCTATAATTCTATGAATACAATGGACAGTAATATTTTTGTACAGTTCAATTAGGAACTGCATATTTGTCCCACACAACTATGAATGTTGATATGAGAACCAGCTTTTGATTTTCCAGAATATTGTATGTTTGAATTCTGAACCTTAATGGCTGAATTATTTTAGCCTTCTAGCATTTAATCTAGCAGTTTATTTTCATGTAAATTTAGTAAGATTTTAACTTTGTTTTCCTAGGAATTTGACAAAACATTTTTACCTGACATTGAAGACTTTGGACTAATTGTTCTAATTGGTGTGATATTATCTTATAATATTTTTGGTTAAAAACAATGCTCTTAATTTTGCACAAAGTGCTTTTAAAACCAATTCTGGATAATTATTTGGGCTGTTCTCCTTTTCCTGATTTACTGTGAGTTGTAAAATGGTTTGAGATGGCCAGATGAATCCACAATGGAAATACTAGGCGCTGTTTTTGCCTTTAAAGGTTGAAAAGCTCAAAGAAGAGATTTATGAATATCAAAAGAATGAGAAACCAGAACTTTTATTCCCTGAAATGGATGAAACAGAAGAAAACACATGTTGCTCACTGCAGGTATTTTCAACAGCTAACTTTCAGGTTGCCATTCGAGCAACTGTTCACAATAAATAGGCTTTATTCTTCTCGTAAGTCATATAACATGACTAAGAATATAGCATAACTGTGCTCTCATTCTAAATAGGCAAAGTTTATATTTTTCCATTCTAGAATTTGAGTGTGTCTCAGTGATATGGGGACATATGACTTCAAGACATATGGGGCTTAAGCATGTAATTAAAGTTAAGAACAAATTTCAGCTAGTGTAAATTGATGTAGCCTCATTTACTCTATTATACTCCTTGTGGGACTCATATAAAAGATTCTGTTTCCATTATGTTACACTGTAACTTATATACATGAGGATGTTCTTTGATTCAACCCTTCCAAGGCTTCTCTTTTATGTTTTTCTTAAATCTCTGCTGATTTTAAATATATTCTTTAGTTGCAGGATAAAAAGGATCAAGCAAGTTTTGAAGAAGAGCGTGCTATAGGCAAAGCTGACTTGGATCAGGAAAGAAGATATCAGAATAACGAGATAATTCATAAAAGGTGAATGATGCGGAAAGCTCAAAGGAACAGCTCAGTCACTGCAGTTTTAAATAAAAACTGAGAATGCAAATGAATATGATTTATGCTTGCTTCAAAAATCTCCATCTTGACAATGAGACTTTTCCTGTCAGTTGTCACCTCTTACTGTCCTTTCTCAGTTGCCTCCACATAATCCAGTTCAGGAACTCACTAGTTCTTCTAGGGGCAGGCTTCCCTTTATAGTGTTAATATCACTGGAATGCGATCATTTACATCAGAGTCTCCCAAACTTTTTGGCTTCGTGCCTCCTTTCTCAAAAACCCTCCTGCCTCCCCACCTCTCCTTTACCATCCTCCAACCCCCTTTTAACAAAAATCCAATTCATAATTGTACAATTAAAAATAATCACTAATAGATTTTCTTGATGCAAAACTTTTTCGCTATGAAAATTTCACAGCCTCACACCCTCCTTGGATTTTCTTCACGCCCCCCCAGTTTGGGAACCACTGATTTACAGGGTGATTTAAAAGACCTTTCAGTGTTAGCTTTGTTTGTTTGTTCGTAAATTATAAACACTGGAGGTGGAAAAGCCCTCAGCTAGCCCCTGGAGACATGGCAGGAGATTTTCTTCCTGCATGTTCATCACAGCTTTCTCAATCTTCACATTACATTTCTTAAGCAATGGGTCTTCCAGCCCATCCTTAGGAAAATGACTCTGTAACCTAATGCATTTCACTGTCTGGAAGATATTTTCTGATATCCAATCTCTGTTTCCTTCTGCATCACAAAGTCATGATCCTTTTTTCTTGTTGTTTATTTTTTTGCTACCTAGTCTGTTGCAAAATCCTATCGAGGCCTTTGCTTTTCAAGTTAAATTCCCAGACTGAGGTCTTCTAGGGTCAAAGCTTCCTTCCACCCTGGCCTGCCACACCAGCTGTGCCTCTTCTGACAGGCAAAGGGGGCTAAAGGGGAAGGCTGCTGCCTGTTCCACCTCTGCTGCTTCTCTTTGGATGCACCAGGGAAAGAAGGGTCTCGGCCTGCCTCCTTCACTCTTTGGGCAGCTGCCACTCTTTAGGGAACCTCCCACCTGACCAGAGGGTCCCCACCAACCCCACCATTGTCAGTAGCCCTGCCACTTCCCACCCCTAGCAGGGGATGGCTGAGTGGGTCATTGTGGGGAAGGGACTGCACCAGAGCCCCAGGTCACATAAGTCCGAACCTGCAATCACCCAGGACAGACATGGCCTGTCTCTGGAGTTTATAAAATACTCCTGGAGAGCCTGTGTGCTTTCCTTTGTCCTCTCCTCAAACCCCCAGCCAACGCCAGGTGCATGAAAGATTGTAAGGCTTTGATTGTGATCTTATATGTTAATTTATCAATTATGGAACCAGTGATTTTCCTTTGTCATTGGGGTATAGATGCCGAAAGGTAATAGAAGAGATCAAGGGCAGGAATTTTCAGCTCCTGCACAAGTTACAGAAGCTGCAGCGGGAACATGAGGATTTGGTTGAACGTAATGAAGAATTAGAATCTATTCTGGGGGAGACTCAGAACCAAACCAGAGACGAGAGAGAACGCCTTGAGGGTGAGATTGAAGGACTTCACAGGAAAGTAAGTCAGAAATGTAAAGAGTGCCAGATACTTCTTTTTAACTTTTACCTACTTCAGCTCTACACAATGAAAAAGAAAACAATACTTTATATAATTGCATGTTGCTATGTGGTTCAGTTCAGTAGGTATACAACTTGCAACATCCACCAAACCCAGATATCTAGGAGAAGAGCTGGAAAAATCAAACAGTTAATTTATGACACATGTTTTGGAAGTAAGGATTCTCATGCACATAGCAGCGCTGTCTTCCAGTAATTCCTGGCTTCCAATAATACTGAAAAATGACCGAATAACAGGAAGAAATTAGCTTCTGAACCAGTGGGAATCAGGCAGGGGTTCTTTTAGTAATTGTTTTCTTCTGGGGCTGTATTACCGTTAAGAAAGCCTGAGCCAAGGATGCATCAGGTTTTGGGGTTGTCTTTTTGGAAAGCCGGCAAGGAGAGTGAGATTGTCATGGAGCTCCTGAGGTGTGTAACTAAAGTTGGTGTGTGATCAACGGTAGCAGCTGTGCTGACCTGCCTCGGAGGAGCTGCAACTATGTTGTGCCTGTGGACAGAGGAGTGGCTTGTGGGATGGCAGGATGTGTGGGAGTGGAGAGGCAGGCATAGGTGGGAGTACAGGAGGTGGGATAAAAGCGATGCCTCAGAATTAGGAAAGGAGAGCCAGAGTGAGGAAAGCAAAGGCTGCAGTGCAGTGGGTGTGCTCCAGCGCTCTGATCTCTGAGATGCTCACACTTTAGAGGTGCTTCAGAAGTAAGGGGGAATGAATATAGAAAGGTAGTACCTACGCTTTAGAGCAACTAGACGCTTGCTGAGTATAGCCAGCCCTGGTTCCTACAGTTGTAATGGAATCAGAGATCTCCTGATATCCACTCTATGTGTTAGCAAGCAGATGCTCACGGTCAGAGGATATGGATCTGCTGCAAACAGATATATAGAGGGGTGGAGGTTAAATATAATAGAATCATAGGATTGGAAGAGACCTCATGAGGTCATCTAGTCCAACCCCTGCTAAAAGCAGGACCACTCCCACTAAATCATCCCAGCCAGGGTTTTGTCTAACCGAACCTTAAATATCTCTAAAGACGGAGATTCTAACACCTCCCTAGGTAACCCATTCCAATGCTTCACCACCCTCCTAGTGAGAAAGTTTTTCCTAATATCCAACCTCGACCTCCCCAGCTGTAATATGAAACTATTGCTCCTTCTTCTGTCCTCTGTTGCCACCGAGAACAGCCTAGCTCCCTCCTCAAAGGAAAATATAACCAGAGCTGTCAGTGATCGTGAAGGCTGAGATTGCTATCCCAGCATGAGCTGATTTTAGCTATTTTTTTACTTTCTCAACAGCTTTTCTTTGGCTTTGAAGTTTGTCATAGTTGGTCTCAGCCCAAACACATTTTTTTCAGTTAATTTGCAAGAAAACCCATCCAGCTGGTTTTGAATTTTGTGATTTTTTTTTTAAATAAAAGGCCCCCCCAAATGCTGCAGCAAATTTTCACTATCAAGCCCATCTTCCTAGTACAAGGCCATGTGAGGGATCTCCACAGTTCCAAGTTCTGAGCCATGAGCTCCAAGAGAGGTAGTCGGCTGCACCAAATTGGAGGTGCAACTCACTTGGTTCCTCCAAATGTCATCTTGTTCTCTCTGTATGAATCCACCGTATTGAAGTATGGAAGCTTGGAACCTTCTGGATAGCAGGCAGGGTGAGCTCTTGCTGTTCCATTGCAGGATTGTTCCTCCATTTCCTTATGTGTTCAGACTCATTACGGTGGTGTCGATATTCACCAAATTTGAGTTGGCTAGAACTACTAAGAGGGTTGGCTTTAAGAGCTGCGCTTTACATGGACCCAGAGTGTCCATCAGATCTGTGGTTGTGTTTGGTTCATTCTTCAGGCCTGCAAAGCCAGGGATAGCCGTCTCCAGTTCTTCCTTTTAGAATCAGCTCTTGAGGCTCCATTGGTCAAATCTAATACAGGGTCTGGCTAAGTGGTCCTCTAAAGATTACCCAGCTGTCTTGGCTACAAGTCAATAAATGATCCACAGTTCTGATCCAAGAAGAGTTCCTCAAGTCTGAGGTCTGCCTTGCAGCCTAAGAAGCCAGAGGAAACCTCCGCCTCATGGGATGAAAAGTCATATTCTAAAAATGAAGCATCTAATATTTTGATAATTTCTGTCAGTAAGGCTTACGTGCGGCCTTCCTCTGGGACTCACCTGGCATGGTTAGGCCCTTGAAGTCGGTGTAGGTACTACATTTCCTCCAGGTCTGACTAGCCTCTCTCTTTCTCTTTCTCAGTTAGTTTGAACCAGGAGCCTGTGGCCATCTGGAGGCTTCGGAACAACCACTTTTGGTTCCTGTATTCTGGATCCAAGGTCCGTTGCTGCTATTTTATACCATGCTCAATGTCCTTGGATCCTAAGGCCCCAACACATCTGGGAGTATGTTTCCACTTGTCTGGCAATGTTTGATTTTAGTTTGATTCTGTGCCCATCTATCACAAACTCTAGGGGCCATGTTCTCAGTTATATTAAGGCCCCATCACATTGCTTTGGCATTAAAGTAAGTGCAATTATAACTGTAGCCAAGAAATGAAGCTATCACTTTCTCCTCTCCTTCTTCCCTCTACCCCAAGAAAAGCCTTGGAGAACAAGTGAATTTTATAGTGTGTCCTGTAATTCCCCAAACTGTAGGTTGGCTCAACCCATGAAGGGACATGAGTTCCAGGATCAGGACCCCTCACCAAGAACGCCCTTGCATAAGCTCCTCCTCTAGGAGGTTGACAGTTTGCGCTCACAAATACTGTGGTATCGCATAAGGAGGGAGGCCGTTGCTCAAGCAGAGAAGTCTCAAATCATTTAGAGATTATTTCTAAGCAAGAAACAAAACCTCACTCAAAAATACGGGTGCTGAGTGAAACACCAGTTAGTACACAAGCTGCTCTACTGTGCTCCAGAGGCAATTTCTACAAGGTCTGAAGGTGTCATCTTGCCTTGCCATGATAGAGGACTGGATGACCAAAGTGAGGTCCCACATCTCAAAGAAACAGACACAGCCTCCTTGCTGGGGCAAATGGTAAGAAATATTCTTGGCAACTGCTGTGAATAGGTTTCCACAAGACCTCTCTCTTGCAAAACTTAGAAGCAAATATTGAGAGCACTCAGTCATTTGGAGATACTGGAATCATTTCTCTTCCTCCCAATCTCTAAAATTATCTCAATTTGAAATGGACTGAATGTCAGTGAGTTTAGCCCTCGTCCCTACCCCAGTGTCCATTAGAGACTGGGTAAAGTAACCCACCACAGCAGCCGGGCCATAGAGATAGAATCATGTTTCTTTACTCACCCTCAACTGCCCACGTATATGTTGACCAAGAAGAGCATCAGTCCAGAAGTACATGACACCATGAAGGTGAAGAGCAACTTCCCAATAGCATCATCTGAGAACCCTTGGTGCTTCACAAAATGTAGGGTAACAGTATCAGGTACAAAAATGCTAATAAGACACATTAAGCAGATAGCTTTATAAAACTTGAACTCAACATATAACATCCAGGTTAAGCTCATGCCAGTTCTTAAATCTGAGGCACTTTCCTGCTTGTTAATCTCCAGTAATGTGGATTCATGCGGAAAGGTAATAGTTCTTGTTAGTTCAGATCCTCAAGTCCCAGACTCCTTCCTCCGTTCTTCTAAGTCTTTTCTCGTGAGTTCTGGTTAAGGAACTGGGGAGGATGCTCCAAATGCTGACTGACTAATCTAACTACCATGGCAAGCCCCACAATCAAGTAAGAGACTATGTTGGGGAGGGAAGTGATTCACATGGCAGGACTGCAGGCACTAAGGCTATGTCTACACTTGTAAAGTTAAGTCGACCTTGTTAAGTCGACTTAACAGAGTGGCTACACTTTAAGTTGGCTTAAGGGGACCTTGTTAAGTCGACTTAACAGTAGACATAGACATCCACACTGGCTTTAAGTCGACTTAATAAGGTCAAGTTAGCGCTATTCCCCGTCCACACTGGCTTTAAGTCGACTTAATAAGGTCAAGTTAG
>ML685803.1:8048697-8122870 GCA_007922175.1 Pelusios castaneus
TTCCCCGTCCACACTGGCTTTAAGTCGACTTAATAAGGTCAAGTTAGCGCTATTCCCCGTCCACACTGGCTTTAAGTCGACCTTCAAAGGTGGTGTTATTAAGTCGACTTAAGCTGTTAATAAGTCGACTTAAGGAAGCGCTTAAGTTGACTTAATAAAAGCCCAGTGTGGATGCGGCTTTGTGTAGGTCGACTTAAGCGTCCTTAAGTTGACCTAAGTTGCCAGTGTAGACGCACCCTAAAAGAGAAAGTGGACTATGAGGAGTGTCTCGTTAGACATTTGCTATGGAATGCCGAGGCCAGACTTAAAGGGCAGGCACTCCTTAGCCACCAAACTGTCGTGGAACATTCTAGGTTCTCCCAGGACAGACATGTGACTGTAGGTGGGCGTCTGCAAGGAAAAATCAGCGAAGGGCAACATGAAGGGTAAGTGACTTAAATCACAAAGCTGAAAATCGAGAGACAAAGAATTAGAAACAAAGCACTTTAGCTTGTAAGACTGTGCCTGACCCACCACAGGGCGAAGCAGCAAGTCATTCATATCTGTAAAATGGCATAATTAATAATACTTTGCCGTTTCATGGCACTTATTGATAGCGTCCAAACCAGCGCCATTTTAGAGAGAGTATAACCTGTGCATGGATTTGGACCCCTGATTTTAGTGAGGCACGCTGGGTAAGGACATGGCTCCATCGCATCAGAGACCTGGCCTCCAAACTCTGTTGCAGACATCCTCAGTCTAATGACTGCACAGCACCTGATTTGTTAAGCATGGATAGCTGTCAAATCCAAAGCTACTTCCTCTGGAGCAAAGCTGGGTGCTGTTTCTCAGTGAGCGCTATTTAAGTGCTAAAGTTCAATTAACTCCCGTACCAGACATTCCAGTTATAGGGTTGTTCAAAACTAAGCCATTTCCTTGGCTTTTTGTCTAGAAGGCAGGAAGCCCTTTTGCTGGAAGCCCCAGGATCAACCTGAGAGGTGTCTGAAAGAAAAAAAAAAATACAGTGCCGATGTCTCTGTTGCCCGGGTGGAATCATCCAGGGATCTCTGCATCATTCTGCAACTCAGAATACCCTGTGTTCTCCTTCAGGGTGTACAGAGATCAAGAGTTATTGATGGATGCTTCTCTCTTCTCCTGGGGCAGGCAGCTGTTATACATCTATCCCTGTTCCCATCAGTCATCTGAGTTTAAAATAAGACAAAGCCTATGATCATCATGCTAACTCCATCCTGGCCCCATCAGATGTGGTGCTGCTAGGACTTGAAGGAGGTACCTAGATTTAATTTCCATCAGTCCAAATCTCTGTCCTCAGATCCAGAATCCCTTCACCTGACAATTTGGATCTTGGCTCATTAATTCCTGATTATTTGCAGTTTTATGTTTATAAATTTAGGTTGGATTGTAATCCTTCCTTCTGAACGTCTTTCCCTGGGAAGTGGAGACATTTTTTAGCTAGTAAACAGAACTGGGTGATATCTCTGGCTTCTTACCTAGTCATCCTTTACTTTAGAGGAAACTGCAGATGCTCAGCACCTCTGATAATCAGGCCATTTATGTGGGTGCCTAAATATAGATTTAGGTGCCTAATGTTAACACGTTTGGACATTTGCTCCATAGTTTTTGGTGAGCTCCCTTGCAGAAGTAGCCTATTATGTATTCAGTCCCTGAAGGGAGAGTTCGCTATTACTTGTGCTAAGAAGGTAAAATTGTTCATTAGGACGGTTTCTCATTAGTGTTGGATTTCCATCTAAATCAGTTTGTATGTTTGCCAGTTTCCCCTCAATCCTAACCCTATACCAGCTGAAGGAAGAAAGATATGGTCTGTGTCACAAGCTGCGAAGTCACAGACCTCCCTAAACAATTACCATTTACAGTGCTGCCATCTCCTGTGATTTTTATCCTAAGTCTCATGATATTTGGTGTTTTTCTTAAAGCTTAAGATGCAGGAGTCCTGTGATGATATAGATCTCAGCTTTCATTTACCAGAAAAAAGCAGGGGGGTTCTAGTTTAGTTCTGGTTGCAGAGAAAGGCTTGAGTGTGTGGCCCTAAAAGGATCCAAACCCAGAAGAGAACCCATATAGGACTCTTTTAAAACAGTCTCATGATTTAAGGCAATCTCATCACTTTTGGTGGGCTGGCAACACAGCACAACCATAGATGGGCTCCTCACTGCCTCAGGACCCACTCCCTGCCTGTTCAATGTAGAACAGAGACATCTAGTGGCTGAATGGTATAACTGCAAGTCATATGCAAACTGGACACAAGATGGGTCTGAATAGGGACTTAGAATAGTTATTGCATTACAAAAAGTAATTGTCACTGTTCACACATTCTAATCAAGTGTTGTGAATGGGCCTCATCTACCCTATCTGAATTTACTGTTAGCACTTGCCCTCCCCACTGTAATGTTTCTCACCCTTGCAAGTGTATATATACATCCTAACTGTAGTTCTTCCTCGAGCAGCTGCTCACATCCATTTAGCTGTGTACGTGCCTTGGTGCATGGTCTCCCAGAAGCTTTTTGCTCTTAGCCTGTCCCTGTAGGGTCAGCAGCCAATGCCCCCTGCAGTCCTGCTCATAAGCCATGGTGTAATAGGTGGCACTAACCCTACCCACCCTTCAGTTCCTTCTTTCTGCCCGAGTGATGGTCTGGAATTTAATTGCTCCTTACAATCTGCACGCACCAGTTTTTCCACTTCATGCACCTGACAAAGTGGGTTACAGCCCATGAAAGCTTGTGGCCAAAGAAATTTGTTAGTCTTTATGGTGCCACAGGACTTTCGTTGTTTTTCTTATAACTGCAAATAATTCTCCCTGTTGTTTCAATGTACAGTAGAACCTCAGTTACGACCGCCTTGGGAATGCAGGTTTTCATAACTCTTAACAAAATATTATGATCTTTCAAAAGTTTAGAATTGACCATTGACTTAATACAGCTTTGAAACTTTACTATGCAGAAGGAAAATGCTGCTTCCCCTTTACCTTTTAAAATAGTTTATTTTTACTGTATTTCTTTCTCTTTTTTTGGTCTCTGCTTCACTCTTGCTTAAAGCTGGTTCTGGGATGCAAGGAGGTACGGTGACCAGATAGCAAGTGAGAAAAATCAGGACAGGGTAGGGGTAATAGGCATCTATATAAGAAAAGGCCTTGACTATTGGGACTGTCCCTATAAAATCACCCTACAAGGAGGTCAGCTCAGCTGTTTGGAAATGTGAAAATCACTTTAAAAGTTTCTATAAACAAAAGAAGCCGATGGCCTGAATGAATACAATGACTTCCTGCGTCAGCTGACAGGAGGTTTGAACACACACACTCAAAACATGAGCCTGACTTCCACAAGTAACAGAGATGGGTCTTCTACTTCCCTAAGACCCTTGTACTCCCAGTGTACAGGGTTCGTTGATATCCCCGTGAAACTGCTGTATACTAGGGGGATCTCCAGATTATGTTTAAGGATCTAGTGCAAAGCATCAAGTGCTTATTGTTCAGTGTTTGAGCACTCCTGTTGAAATCAATACAGTTACCTGCATAAAGCAGGCTATCCATAAATGCTTTGCTGGGTCAGGTCCAGTGCACCTGGTGCCTCACAGAACTGATCTGTAACCCAGCATTATGGCCACCTGTCTAGAGGCTAAAGGAGCTGTGAACCTGACCTAGCATCTATCTGTATGGCAGCTCCCTTTGGGGGAGGAGAGTAGCCAAAGGCAACTGTCAGTTTGGTGAGGAAGAAGCCTTCCACGTTACAGATTAGGGAGGGCTCTGTACAACAATAGGAGTGCTGGGCTCCTCAGGTGCTCCTCTTCAGGGGTGACAGGATGAAGGCCCACAAATGACAGTTGATTGGGGGATTTCATGTTTAAAAAGCATCTAGATCACTTTCCCAAATTCTGCCAGAGGCCCTTGTTCTGCTTTCCTTTTACAGTTTGGTCCTGAGCAACCAATCCACCCTTTTATCAGCATTTCAGACTGTGCTGATCTGGCATGGCCTAGGCAGCTCCCAGTGTTTTCTTCCAGCCTCTCTGTTTCTGACATTAATGAGTCTATAATAAACATTTTTGTGATTCAAATGGCAAGTGTATGTTTTTAAACTTGGGATTTATTTGTGCCCAGATCTCAAGTTTAGAGGCGGAATTACTCCAATCACAGATGAGGAAAACTGAAGCCAGCATGAAAGACCAAGAAACATCTAAAAAAGTGCAAGATTTCCAAGAGGTAAGAGAACTTGGTTAAGAAACAAACTTTTCTGGTTAAAAATTCTAATAAGTGGATACTTGCTATTTCCATGCAGTAGATCAGTTTTTATAGGTGTGATTGGCTTTTCTTCAGTTCGTGCCAATGGGGTAGGCATTTTGTGGGGAAAGCCATTAGCTTACCAGTAATTCTCCCTTTTAGCATTGTCCTTACAAATATTGTCATGCAAACTGTCTCAGCCTTCTCTGCACTGCCCTGATGTGCCACTTCCCAGGTGGCCAGTAGGGAACCCTCTGCTTGCCCATGCCCCCTACTTCTTCTAGTTCAGTCTAGCTGTAGCTGTAGTCTGCAGCCCTTGTTGCTCCTTTCCTACCACTCCTGGTTCACCTCCTTTCTCTGAGTGCACTAACTCCAACCCTGTTTCCCTCTTCCCAGGGAGTCTCTGTTGCCAACTTTCAGGCTTTATAGGTCCCACCTGTTCTTGGCCAGCTGAGCCAGGCTTGCTTTTAGTCAATTCCTTGCTTCCTGGTGCAGCCTGTGGAGTTAATTCCCCTGTATAGCTATCTTAATCCTTTCCAGTTTTTTGTGGGAGGACTGCTCATCACAGATACTCACTCTTGGGATTTCCTTGTGTAACCTTCGGGTGGGCTAAATTCATTTAGTTGCCCTTCTCCAGTGCCCCACAGAAATCAATCCCAACCCCTATGGGGAAAGCAGCTGGAGACCCAGGATCCAGTCTGTACAGGACTCACGGCGAAGCTTGCTCAGAGCTACACTCACACATTAAAATACTACTAAAAACAAACATAACAATGAACTTTATTAACCACTAACTAAATGAACCTTATCCTAAGAAAACAAACTACAATTAACCAAGAACAATCCCTTGCATGAAAGATACCCAAGAGTCCCAAAGTCTGTGTGGAGTTCACCCAACTCTCGGCTACAGTCTCTGTTCCAGTGTGGAAGCTTGAGTGGCAAGAAATCGCTGTCCTCTTCTTTCTTTGCTGGGATCCTCTGTAGCATTCCATGCAGGCTTTCTCTTCTCCTCTGCAACCAGCCCTCAGTCCCCTATGCATGTCTGCAGGGTCTGTCGCAAATGACTCCTTTACATGGAGAAAACATCTTGTTCACTCCTGGCTCAGCTCCTCTCCAGAACACTGAGCACATGGTCTCCTTTCAAGGCAGCTCCTGCCTGCTGTCTGCTCAGGCTGCTGCTCTCCAGTCATCTGACTGACAACATCCCATCACACCAGCAGGGTACACTGTGGAGCATGCTCAAATTGCTACCACTCCCTGCTTCTGGAAGTTTCCAGTTGTGGGTCGCTAATCTGCCCAACAACAGTAACCCACCCTCAGCAGGTCTCAGAGATAGCCTTTTCAGGCATATGGGTTACACTTGCTCTCAGCACCACAAGTTCAAAGCCATGCTGAAAGTAAAACAAACAAGGAGTCCTGTGGCACTTTTAGAGACAGTGTCCTTTGGGATCCAAGGTTTTGAATGTTCAAAGGATGAAATTCATCCTTTTGTAAAGGGCCTGCAAAGGCCTACAGTTGTACTTGGCCCTTGCTTTGAGAGCTCTATATTTGTCCTCTCTGTGGGAATGAATTTCACCCACAATGAAAATATTCAAGGAAACACAATCCCACCTCCCTCAGTTTCTTTCTTGTATCACAGGCTTCAGATGTCAAAATGATCAGATTTTCAGTTCCTGAAGCTCCACTGGCTTTTCCTTCCTTGTTGTATGCAGTATTGCCAACTCTCATGACTTTTTCACATGCCTGACAGTACTTGGTGTTTTGCTTAAAGTCACAGCTTGTGGAGTCATATGGCTGTGGGAGAACCTAAGTTTTCAGTTTTTAAAAAAGTACATTTCTTTACTTTTTAGCCTTTATGACTGAGGAGACAAACCTTGAAAATATGACTCATAAAAGCGACAAGATCAGAAAACAAAGAACCAAAAAGTTATTTTTTAAAATATCATGATTTTTAAACCAATTCTATGATTTTGGGGGCATGACCAATGTTCCCTCTAAGGTTTGGCGGCTTGTGTGCAAAATTTTCAAGCCGTGTGCAAAACTTTTTCTGAATAAAATTTTTGTGTAAACTCACACGACAGAAATTATAGGCATTAATTGAAGTTAAAGTAATTGTAAATAGAATTAATTAATTGTGTTTAATTGAATTTGAATGAATTTTGAATTGAAATTTAATTTTTAGAAATGTTTTTATTTAAAATTAATTTTTTAAAAGTTTTTTTTAAAAAAGGAAAGAAGGAAGGAAGAGAGAAAAAGAGAGAAGGAAGGAAGAGAGAGAAAAAGGAAGGAAGAGAAAAAGAAAGAAGGAAAGAAGAGGAAAGAAGGAAGAGAAAGAAGAAAAGAGAAAGAAAGAAGGAAGAGAAAGAAGAAAGAGGAAGGAAAGAAGAGAAAAAGAAAAAAAGGAAAGAAAAAGGAAGATAAAGAAGGAAAAAAGAAAAAGAAGGAAGAGAAAGAGAGGAAGAAAGAAAAAAGAAGGAAGGCAAAGAAGAGAAAGAAGGAAAGAAAAAGGAAAGCAAAGGAGAGAAAGAAGGAAAGAAAAAGGAAGGGAGAAAGAAAAAAGAGAGAAGGAAGGAAGAGAAAGGGAGAGAAAGAAGGAAGGAAGAGAGAAGGAAGGAAAAGAAGAGAAAAAGAAAAAAGAAGGAAGAGAAAGAAGAAAGAGGAAGGAAAGAAGAGAAGGAAGAGAAAGGAAGGAAGGAAGCAAAGAAAGAGAGAAAGAAGGAAGGAAGAGAGAAAGAAAAAAGGGAAGGAAGAAAGAAAAAAGAGAAGGAAGAGAAAGGAAGGAAGGAAGCAAAGAAAGAGAGAAAGAAGGAAAGAAAGAAAGAAAAAAGAGAAGAAAGAGAAAGGAAGGAAGGAAGCAAAGAAAGAGAAAGAAGGAAAGAAGATGAAACAGGAAGAGAAAGAAGGAGGAAGGAAGGAAGAGGAAAGAAAGAAAAAAAGAAGGAAGAGAAGAAAGAGGAAGGAAAGAAGAGAAAGAAAAAAAGAAGGAAAGAAAAAGGAAGACAAATAAGGGAAAAAAGAGAAAGAAGGAAGAGAGAGGAAGAAAGAAAAAAGAAGGAAGGCAAAAAAGAGAAAGAAGGAAAGAAAAAGGAAAGCAAAGAAGAGAAAGAAAGAGAAGCCAAGGCCGCTGGCGGGGGAGGACTCTACCGCGGCCCTGGGAAGCGCCGGTGGGGCGGAGCAGACCCCAGCCCCGAAGGCTGATCCCGGCCCCGTGCTGGGAGGCCGAGGCCGTCGGATGAGCCCGGCCCCGGCCCTGGGCCGGGAAGTCGAGGCGGTCGGCAGGTGGGAGCCCGGGAGCCCGCCGCGCCGCAGCCACCCCGCTGCCCCGGCCGCGTGGGGCAGGCAGGCCGGCCCGCGCACCTGAGCCGAGCCTGAGCCTGCCTGTCCCACCCTGGGGGCGGGGAGGGCCAGCCCAGAGGCTGGGCGCAGGCCGGGTCTGCCGCGGCAAAGCTGCAGCCCCAGGGGTCTGGAGGGAGCGGTGGGGGCTGCCAGGCTGCGCGGGGGTCCCTCAGTGCTGCGTGGGAGGTGCGACGGCCACTATGCGGCCGCGCACCCGTGCAGCTTAGAGGGAACACTGGGCATGACTCATGATTTTTGAATATCCAGGGTTGGCAGTACAATGAATAGTTGGTAGTAGTAGCTTTTGTTATTGCTACTATAGAGTATAGCACTCTAAGCTCCTTGGGAGAGTTCCAGGGCCTTTGCCAGCTTCCTCCACTACAACTTCATCTTGTTCCCTTTAATCAATGTCCTATTCTTGGCCAATTTCTCCTACTACTCTTCTTTTAGGCCTTGTCTACATTAGAAAAATAAGTCAACATATATTATGTTGAGCTACAGCCACCACTATAATTACAGCAGTGGCTGATATCCACACTGCCCTCCTTGGGTTGGTGGGTACATACTCACTAGGAACACTCCTAGCAACCTGAGGCAATGTGGGGCCTGTCTCTCTACTTCTTGGTCCCAGCCAGGAACCCAGGGCAGCTGTGCGGGAATTTCTCTACTCCCTGGTCCCAGCTGGGAGCCAGGGGAAGCCACAGAGGAGCTTCTCTGTTCCCCCCTCTCAGCTGGAATGGGCAGCCATGTCAATTTCACTGCTCAACCATGTAATTAACAAGCCTTCCCCAGTAGAGAAGCTCTCAGACTTCTGGATCTAGCTTACAGTGGAGACCAGCAGCCTCTGCTGGGGTGGGAAGCCTGGGCTGCTGCATGCCAGGGTGGCTGGTTTCTGTCTTGACTGGGAGTGAGGTTAGGAAGTGAAAAAGTCTTTACACGCACAACTCCACAATCAACGCTTCTCATCTCACATAATCTTTTTTTTTTTTTCCCAGCTCCTCCTCTAGCCCTTTGTGCAGGCTGCCCTAGTGACCGGAAGGATGTTAAACAAACAAGGAGTCCTGTGGCACTTTTAAAGACTAACAAATATATTTATCACATGAGCTTTTGTCGGAGAAAATCCCACTTCGTCAGGCTCTTGAAGACGCTTCAAGCATCTGATGAAGTGGGATTTTCTTCCGAAAGCTCATGTGATAAATAAATTTGTTAGTCTTTGAAAGTGCCACAGAACTCTGTTTGTTTTTCTGAATTAGACTGACACGGCTACTCCTCTGAAACTTGGAAGGATGTTGTTATTACAGCAGTATATTAGTTCATGGGCATGGGGAAAAGGACAGTCTGTCCCTCAGACATCTCTCATCAAGTTGTTTCCATTGTTACTGAGTTAAAACCCCACCCCTCATGCCCCAAGTATTTTTAGCTTGATTTATACATTGCCTGCAGTGATTCTGATATGCTGATGATCTCTGAGAGCTAATATTGGACAAGGTAATTTGGGGTTTGGGCCTGGGATTCCCAAATTTGCCTAGTGGATTTGGATGACTGGGTTGCCAAGGGAATTGGGAATCCGAATCCTGTCAGCCTCTTGGAGAATCCCAGCCCTCGTCTTTCAAGTGTAAGAAAGGACATGGATGTGACGCAGAACAGATGCTGATGTTGAACAATTGCAGGTGCTGAAAAGCCACCAGGAGACGGTTGAAATACTGGAAAGTAAATTATCAGAAGAGAGAGACTGGAGAAAGCAACTTGCATCTGACCTTGAAAAGACACAGAAAGCTTTGAAGGCTGAAAAAAAGGTATATAGTGGTTGTACGTGTGTTGTGGCAACAAGTTGTTCTCTTGGGGAATGCTTACTGACTCTACTGTTTTCTTGAACTAGATGTTAACTTCTATCTTTCATAAATGGCCCCTGAAAATATCCATTATGTTTCACATATAATTTTGCTTGACCTTTAGTTAAAATCCCATCTCCCTCAAACACCCATTTCTGAAGGTTTCTGAAGGTTGCTCTGAGTACAATTGTTTACTGTCGCTCTCCCAATCCACTCCTCTGACTTTTTCTTCTATAATTGATTCCTGTTCTACAGCACTTCTTATTTTTCCTTTTAGTCAATAGTATAAAACAACAGAAAAAAAAAGCTTTGCTGCCAAATAGATCTTCTCTGGACCAAGAAAGCCAAACTGAAATCAGGTAGAGCATCCTGAAAGCCTGGAGCCCAGTAACTTCAGAGGACTGGATTAAGGAACGCTTCCTCACACTCATGACCTCTTACTTGACACAAGTATTGCCATAATGTCATACTATGCTGCTGTCAGTGTGACCTGTGTTTTGGTTTCTAGGTGTATGACCTTGCACTTGGCTGCATCAAAATGTAGGAATGGACAAACTGGGTCAATGGTCCATCTAGTTCAGTATCCTGTTTTGTGACAGTGGAGTTCCACTCCAGATACTTCAGAAAGAATGAACAGAACAAGGCAATTATGGAGTGATCCATCCTCTATCATCCACTCCTAGCTTTGACAGTCAGAGGCTCCCTATTAATTTCAGTAGGTGCCACTGGTTCTTATGTGAAGGAGTAAATAACACTTCCTTACTCACTTTCTCCACACCATTTATGATTCTGTACACCTCCATCATGTCCCCACTTAGTCTTCTCTTTTCTATGATGAATAGTCCCAGTTTTTTAAATCTATCCTCATATGGAAGCTGTTCCATTTCCTAATAGTTTTTGTTGCCTTTCTCTGTACTTTTTCCAGTTCTAAAATATCTTTTCTGAGATGGGTCCATCCAGAAAAGCATGCAGTATTCAAGCTGTAGGCATACCACAGATGTACATAGTGGCATTATGATATTTTCTGTCCTATCTCTCCATTTCTTAATGGTTCCTAACATTTTGTTAGCTTTTTTAACTGCTGCTGCACATTGAGTAGATGTTTTCAGTTAAACTATCCACGATTACTCCAAGATCTTTTTCTTGAGTGATAACAACTAATTTAAACCCCATCATTTTGTATGTATAGTTGAGACTATATTTTCTATTGTGCGTTACTTTGCACTTATCAACATTGAATTTCTTCTACCATTTTGTTGTCTACTGATCCAGCTTCAGGAGATCCCTTTGTCACTCTTTACATTCATAACTATCTTGAGTAATTTTGTATCATCTGCATATTTTGCCACTTCACTGTGTACAGATCATTTATGAATATGTTGAACAGCACTCATCCCAGTACAGATTCTTGAGGGACACTGCTAATTGCTTCTCTACTGTGGAAATTGACCATTTATTCCTACCCTTTGTTTCCTATCTTTTAACCAAAACAAACAAGAAGTCTTGAGGCATTTTTAAAGATTAACAAGTGCCACAATACTCCTTGTTTGTTTTGGTGAACTAGACTAACATGGCTAACCTCTGGAACTTATCTGTTAACCAGTTTCTGATCCTTCATCTTCCCTTTTATCACATAACTGCCTACTTTGTATACAACCCTTTGCTGCTGGATGGGGCTGGCCCAAGGGGCTTTGGTGCGCTAGGCGAACTATGACTTTGGCACCCCCCCCAACATATTATAAAAATATACCATATTAATATATATTTTTAAATAGAGAAAAAAATTCACTTCCATCTAATTTGGCCTCCCTTAAAGCCTGGCACCATAGGCGACTGCCTAATTCACCTGTATGGTTGGACCAGCCCTGAGCACAGGCCATACTGGAAACTGCTGCTGGGGGGTCCTGTGGGCAGCCTGCTGGAGCATTATTCGAGCAGGGATCTTCCGAGGCTGGTGGTAGTGCTCAAACCAGGGCAGAGACAGAGCCAGGCACCGAGTGAGGTGGCTGCAGTGAAGGTGGCTTGAGTGCATTCCCTTATTTTGGAGCAGGGCTTGCCAAGGGAGGGCTCAGCAGAGAGACTGTAACTGGGCCTGAGAAGAGGCAAAGTAGTCTCCTGTTCATGCCAAGTTCAGAGACTGTGACATTTGGTTGGGCCAACTCCAGATCTTCAGCTTGATACCTTATTGAACTGAAACTCTGAACCAACAGAATGCTGTCTCCTTCTGATCTTCAAGTGTTCCCAAGCACACAAGGGGCTCTAGACTCTAGGGCAGGGGTGGGTAACATTTTTGGCCTGAGGGTCATATGCCATCTATGGCCAGTCAAAGTGGGACGTGGGTGGGGAGGGAGAGAGTGGAGGAGTGGAGCTTGAAAGGGGGCATAGTCAGTGCCCCCCAGAAAAAAGGGAGGAGCTTGGCTCCAGCTCCCGCCCCCCAGCTTCAGCTTGAGCTAGGAGGGAGAAGGAGCTGCGGCAGCACTCTGGCCCTGATGCAAGCTGCTTTTGCCACTCTCTTATCCCCTCCCAGGTCCAGCGGTGGCTCATGCCAGGCCCAGAGCGCTGCCACTGTTTCATCTCCCTCCCAGCTTCAGCTGGAGCTGGCAAGGAGGTGGAGAGGTGGCTGTGCTCTGACCGCCGTGCGAGCTGCTGCTGGACTTGTGAGGGGGAGGGAGAGTGGCAGCGCTCCGGCTGAGAGAAAAGAGGAGAGAAAAGCAACTGTGTATGAAGTGATGTTAATTGCAGATGCATGATACAAAATCTCAGACGAATAGCATGTTTCTGGCCTGATGAATGAGATGGTATGCAACTCTGCTAGTGACTCAATCTGGAAGGACAATAAGATTTAATATAATGTTTGTATGTCTTAACTTTTTATTTGGAAAGTAGGTCATAGAATCAAAATACTTGACAATACAATTATAACACATGCTTATTTTTAAAACAGGCTTGTCCAACCTGCGGCCCTTGGGCCGGATTCCGGCCCATCAAGGGCTTTCATCCGGGCCATGGAGTGCTGCCGCAGGAGCCAGCCTGGGAGCTGGAACAGCTGAGGCACTTTTAAATCTCCTGCCCTGCTCCAAGCCGCAGGGTGAGAGTGGCCTGGCTGGACAGCTGCCTTCAGGGGCTTGACTCAGCCCTTTTTTGTGGGATGGGACAAGAAAGGGATTGGAGAGCCTCCGCAACATGTGGCCAGGCGAGGAGACATGCATGCGGGGACAGGGAAGGAGCCTGGGAGGGCGGGAATTAGGGAAAGGGAGAGGCTGCCAGCATGCGCAGGGACAGGGAAGGAGGGTGGTAATGGGGAGAGGGAGGGTCTGCCAGTGTTTGCGGGGACAGGGAAGGAAAGGAGGGGTTGAGGAGAGAAAAGGAATCACCGTGCACAGGGAAAGGGAAGGAGCCGCGCAGAGACTGAGAAGAGGGTGGGGTGGGGAGAGGAAAGGAGTAGCTGTGCGCTGGGACAGGGAATGGGAGGGATTGGGGAGAAGAGCTGCTGGCGCACATGGAGACAGGGAATGGGGAGAGGAAGGAGCTGCTGGCATGCATGGGGACAGAGATGGGAGGGAAGGGTTGAGGAGAGGGAAGGAATCACTATGGGTGGGGAAAGGGAAGAGGGGGATTGTGGAGAGGAACTGCTGGTGCGCGCAGGGAAAAGGGCAGGGTGGGGACTTGGGAGAGGAAAGGAGCTGCGTGGGGAAAGTGACTGGGGAAGAGGGTAGAAGGGTTGGGGAGAGGAGCCGCTGTGTGCAGGGACAGGGAAGAGAGGGTTGGGGAGAAGACCCTGCCAGGAGAAAAGGAAGGGAAGGGGAAAGAAGCTCAGGCGTGGGAAGGGAGGGGAGAGGAGCCAGCATGGGGTAAAGGAAGAGAAGGGGTTGAGGAGCAGAGCACACAGGGAGTGGAGCCCACATGGTACAGCAGGGGCCAGGGAAGGGGTCGGGGAGGAGTCCTCAAACTTTTTAAACAGGGGGCCAGTTCACGGTCCCTCAGACTGTTGGGGGGCCGTACTATAATTTGAAAAAAACATGAACGCGTAGCTATCACGTCTGCTGCTGGCCTGTGTTTCTGGGTACTGGGTGGCAGGCGGTAATGAATCCACACACTTTTTGTTGGTGCTGTGGGGCTCCGGCCAGGCCCAGAGTGTGGGACTGACCGATTTTAGCCTGCTGGCCTGCTGTTGTGTAGGCAACTAGTAACCAATGTTCCCTCTAGGTTTGGCGGCTTGTGTGCAAAATTTTCAAGCCGTGTGCAAAACTTTTTCTGAATAAATTTTTTGTGCAAACTCACACGACAGAAATTATAGGCATTAATTGAAGTTAAAGTGATTGTAAATAGAATTAATTAATTGTGTTTAATTAATTGAATTGGAATGAATTTTGAATTGAAATTTAATTTTTAGAAAGGTTTTTATTTAAAATTAATTTTTAAAAAGCTTTTTAAAAAAGAAGGGAGAGAAAGAAAAAAGAGAAGGAAGGAGGAGAAAAAGAAAAAAGTAAGAGAAAGAAAGGAAGGAAGCAAAGAAAGAAAGAGCAGGAAGGAAGGAAGACAAAGAAGAGAAAAAGAAAAAAGAGAAAGGAAGGAAGGAAGAGGAAGACAAAGAAGAGAAAAAGAAAAAAGAGAAAGGAAGGAAGGAAGAGGAAGACAAAGAAGAGAAAGGAAGGCAAAGAAGAGAAAGGAAGTCAAAGAAGAGGAAGGAGGGAAGAGAAAGGAAGGCAAAGAAGAGGAAGGAGGGAAGAGAAAGGAAGGCAAAGAAGAGAAAGGAAGGCAAAGAAGAAGAAAAAAAGAAAGAAAGAAGCCGAGGCCACTGGCGGCGGGGACCCGAACGTGGCCCCGGTAGGGCAGAGCAGCCCCCGGCACCTGAGACCGATCCTGGCCCCGTGCCGGGAGGCCAAGGCTGTCGGCGGAGCGGAGCCGATCCCGGCCCCGGGCCGGGAAGTCGAGGTGGCCGGTGGGTGGGAGACCGGGAGCCTGCCCCGGCCATGGCCACCCCGCTGCCCCGGCCGCATGGGGCAGGCAGGCAGGCGCGTGCACATGCCCCGGCCCTGAGCCTGCCTGCTCCGCCCTGGGGGCAGGGGGGGCCAGCCCAGAGGCCGGGTTCAGGTCGGATCTCCGCGGCAAAGCTGCAGCCCCGGGAGTCTGGAGGGGGCGGTGGGGGCTGCCAGCCTGCGTGGGGGTCTGTCCGTGCTGTGCGGGGGTTGCGACGGCCACTGCACGCCCGCACACCCGTGCAGCTTAGAGGGAACACTGCCCTCCACCCCTCCCCAGCCCCCACCAGTCTCCTTGTCCCCATGTCCCGTCCACCCCTCTCCAGGCCTCTAACTCCATTCATCCCTCCCCAGCTCCCCACCCAGTCCCCCTCCAGCTGCCCATAATCCTCTCCACCACGACCCAGCCCCTACCCAGTCTCCTTCTCCCCCTGCCCCCTCCACAGGCCCCTAACTTCATCCATCCCTCCCCAGCCCCCCACAAAGTCCCCACTCCTGCCGTGCATAGTCCCCTCCACCACTACCCAACCCCCACCCAGTCTCCTTGTCCCCTCCACCCTCTCCAGGCCTCCCTCCAGCCCCTTCCCAGCCCCCTTACCTGGCCGGAGGCTCGGAGCCGGCAGAGCCGTTTCTGCGCCAGGCCGCTCCCACCCTGAGCAGCTCTGTCTGAGCATGCTCAGGGCGGGAGATTTGAATCTCCCCAGCCTGGCCGCAGCAGGAGTCTGCGCATCTTGGAGGGAACACTGGCGGGGACCCGAACACGGTCCCAGCAGGGCAGAGCAGACCCCGGCAATGGAGACCGATCCTGGCCCCGTGCTGGGAGGCCGAGGCTGTCGGCGGAGCGGGGCCGGGTCGGCTCCGGGCTGGGAAGTCGAGGCGGCCGGCGGGTGGGAGCCCGGGAGCCTGCCCCGGCCGCGGCCACCCCGCTGCCCCGGCCGCATGGGGCAGGCCGCAGCAGGGGCGGGGGCCGGGTAAATGACCTTGGTGGGCTGTCTCCGGCCCGTGGGCCGTAGTTTGAGGACCCCTGGGTCGGGGAATCAGTGGAGCTGGGGTAGGGGAAGTGGTCAGGGAGCCCAAACAGCACAGGCTGGGAAAGGATTTGGGGAGATGGGGAATGGGAGCCCATGGGGGAAGGGTCAGAGAGCCCACACAGCACGGCCAGGGAGGGTCAGGTAGCCCACAGGGAAGGGAAGCCTGCGGCGCATGGGCTGGCAAAGGGGTTGGGGAGCCTGAGTGGCTTGGGGCAGGAGGAAGGGGTCAGGAAGTGAACAAGGGTTGGGGGAGGAAGGGAAGTAGTGGGGTTCCCACCACCAGGCCACACTGCTTCCTTCCCTTTCCCTACTCCTACCACATTCCCTTGCCACCCCACCTCTGCCCACCCCTGCCATTTCTCCCCTCCTCTGCTATGCTCCCCCTTGCCACCGACACAGCCATCCCTTGCCCCCCCTTGACCTACCATGCCCAGCACTCCCTTGCAGCGCCTGCCCTGCCTCCCATGCTTTTTCCTGCAACCCCACATGGCTATCCTTGTTCTCCCCTGCCCTGCAATGCTCCCTTGCCATCTCACCCTGCCCTCCTTACCATCCATTCCCTGCCATGCTCCCCACACTCTCCCTTGCCACGCCACATAGCTATCCCTGACCTCGCTTGACCTGCCATGCTCCCCGGGCACCCCACCCACCCACCCTCCCTTGTCAGCTCTGCTCTGCCCTGCCCTGCCCTGCCCCTGCTCCCCATGCTTTCCCCTGCCACCACACATGGCCTCCCCATGCACTCCCTTGCCCTGCCACACTCTCCTCCCATCTGTACACACTGATGTTTCCTGAGAAAGAATAAGCGAGCCCTTTACAAGTTTTCACAAAATATGGTTTAATTAACAGGTAAAAAATTGTTGTGTGCTGTTGTGAAAGTGACACTTCTATAACAGTTACGGTAGGGAGGATGGATTTTATTTGAGAATTGTATTTCATAGAATCATAGAATAATGGGGATGGAAGGGACCTCATGAGGTCATCTAGTCCAACCCCCTGCTAAAAAGCAGGACCACTCCCACTAAATCACCCCAGCCAGGGTTTTGTCTAACCGGGCCTTAAAAATCTCCAAAGATGGAGATTCTACCACCTCCCTAGGTAGCCCATTCCAATGCTTCACCACCCTCCCAGTGAGAAAGATTTTCCTAATATCCAACCTTGACCTCCCCAGCTGTAATTTGAAACCATTGCTCCTTGTTCTGTCCTCTGCTACCATCGAGAACAGCCTAGCTCCCTCCTCTTTGGAGCACCCCTTCAAGTAGTTGAAGGTTGCTATCAAATCTCCCCTCAGTCTTCTCTTCTGTTGACTAAATAAGCCTAGTTCCGTCAGTCTCTCCTCATAAGTCATGTGCCCCAGCCCGCTAATCATTTTTGTTGCCCTCCACTGGACTTTTTCTAATTTGTCCACATCATTTCTGTAGTGGGGAGCCCAAAACTGGACACAATATTTCAGATGCGGCCTGACCACTGTCGAAGAAAGGGGAATTATCACATCACTCGATCTGTTGGCAATACTTCTACAGATGCAGCCTAATATGCCATTGGCCTTTTTGGCAACAAGGGCACACTGTTGGCTCATATTCATCTTCCTGTTCACCATAACTCCCAGGTCCTTTTCTACAGCGCTGCTACTTAGCCGATCGGTCCCCACCGGTCCTCTGAGTGAGAGAAAAATTACAATGTGGCCCCTCACTCAAAGAGGTTGGACACCCCTGGTTTAAAACTACAGGGAGAAGTCCAAGTTAGGTCTCCTCAGTTCTCTTCGAAGCAAACTTTTTTGCTCTCTAGTCTACTCTGAATAAGGGCTTGATTTTCCACTTGTTTACAATGGGTATATTGTCTGTGAGTTGAATTAGCTTTGATCCTGCCTTGAAACTGTCAAAACATAGGTTATCACAATAATTGATAACATTGAAACATAGGTTATCACAATAATTTGTATATCAGGCTGTTACATAACCAGTTACGTATTAATCACAAGAGCAAGAGGGGAAATCTGAATTGGGAGGATGGTGGCTTTTATCCAGTACAGATGTGCAAAATAATAAAGCTTTACAAAACATGACCATGCACATCACAGTTCTAGAAACTTTCTTAAAACTTTTCTGTAGTATAGAAGTCCTCTCTTTTGTCTGGAGATGAACTTGCCTTATTGGCTAACTCCTATCTCCTCTGGCCTGAAGATCTCAGGTATAGCAAAACAAACAAGAAGTCTGTTGGCGCTTTTAAAGACTAACAAATTTATCTCATGAGCTTTCATGGGAGAAAATCCCACTTCATCAGATGCTTGAAGATGGGGATCTTACAGAATCTGTAAATTATAAAATTCTGTAAGTTCCCCATCTTCAAGCATCTGAAGAAGTGGAATTTTCTCCCATGAAAACTCATGTGATAAATAAATGGGTTAGTCTTTAAAAGTGTCACCAGACTCCTTGCTTATTTTGCTGAACTAGACTAACACGGCTCCCCCTTTGGATCAGTTATACCAGTGTTTGCAGTTCTCTCCAGTGGAGAATCTGGCAAGTTTGCAGATCTCACCAGTAATTCAGAGCTTAACTGGATAGCGACTCTCTCTTTGTTGTCTCAGAACAGTTTGAGGGATAGGGCAGAATGGGCCAGAGAAGGATCAAGTTTCGTGGAGCCACCAGCTTCTGCCATCTCCCCCTCTGCAGTGTGGGAGTGCAGCATTAATAGGTGCTACTGAAATGTCACATCTGCAGTAGCAGTGGTGGATCATAGGCTGAACTGAAGGATTCCTTTCCTTCATGGATCCCCCTGCCTCCCCTGCTTCAGGCTGCTTACACTGATGGAATGGCATAGATACAGTACAGTTTTCTGTAATTCACTGCAGCCTAAAAGGAGACAGACTTGTGGTCTAGATTGTTGTACATCTATTCTGCTACTTGGCTAAAATGGCTAAAAATGTTTCTGTTGGCTTTTACTGTTAGTCAAAAAAAAACAAAAAACCAGGATGTAGCAACAACTGTTACTTATTTAAGATTAAATTGTGCTGTTCAGACAGCCTGGGCTTGAGGCTTGTGTGGAGCCTACACTCACCTCGAGAGAAGCATACTGAGTGCTACACTCTTTCAGGGTGTGCAATGTGCTCTCTCTGATACTCTAATTGAGCTTTGGGAGCTGATGCAGACTGATGCCATGCCCTTCATGATGTTTCCTAGGGACATTTGGAGGAAGCAGTCCCTTGTTCGCTATCAACAGGGAGTGCAATTTCCGAAGGGTAGTCGTGTCAGTCTAGCTCAGCAAAACAAACAAGGAGTCCTGTGGCACTTTTAAAGACTAACACATTTATTTTTCTCAGGAGCTTTCGTGGGTGAAGTCCCACTTCATCAGATGCCAGAGTGGAGAAAACTTACATTATAAATCCTGTGATTACATTTCATGTCTTCAGGTTACATTACTTCAGCAAATCAAACAAGTTGTATAGATTCAAACAAAACTATGAGAAAGTGGTGAGGCTGCAGCCTTGTATAGACTACAGCATTATCGCGCGGTAAGGCCGAGAGCGCACACACTCAAATGTTGCTTGTTGTGCGGCAACACCCCTCTTGCCACGCAACAGGTAAAGCACTGAAACCAAAGTGGTAACGCTTACCGCAGAACAGCTGTTCCCCAGTACAGTGAGCTTTAGACAGCCTCTGGAAATGTCCCAGAATGCCAATCAAGACCACTCTGGGACACGGGAGCTGTCACACTTGTCAATTTCACTGCTGTGTTAGAGCTGGGGTTCTTGGTCTCCGGCGGTGGAGCTCCAGCAAGAGCTCCGATACTGTGAGGCCCCAGGAACCCTGGTGGCTGCCAGGGACTGGGAACCCCAGGGGCTGTGGAGCAGAAGCCACGGGGGCTGCCCAGTTCCTGGATCCCCAGCATCAGTGGCTGGGGTCCCCATGTGGGGGACCCAGGAACCCTGGTGGCTGCCCAGGAGCCAGCAACCCGGGCGGCTGTGGAGATCAAGCCACCAGGGTTCCCGGGGCTCGAGCTCCGCAGACACCTGGGTTGCCGGCTCAACTGTGGCAGCATCGCCCCAGCAGCAGGGCTCAAGCCCCTGGGAGTGCCCTAGGCGAACTAGGACTTTGGCACCCCTCCCACCCACATTTTATATAGAAAAAATGATAACATATCAATATATTTTTAAATAGAGGAAAAAAAATTCACTTTCATCTAATTTGGTGCCCCTTAAAGCTTGGCCCCCTAGGCGAAGCAATGTGGAAGGAATAGGGACCTCTATTATTAGAGCCCTGCGTGGATACAAAAATGAGGATCTGCATCTGCTCACTGTCAGCCTGTATCTGATCCAGGATCCGCATGCTGGGTTTTATGTCCATCCACATCTGTACTGCCCCTGCCTCGCAGCAGCTTCTCCTCTGACTATAGAAGCAGATCATCTGTCTGGTTACTGGGAGGGGGGCAAGGAAGAGGGAGTTACTGGGGTCCTAGAGTTAGAGGTGGGACTACTCGGTCAGCTGAGCTCCCATGAATGACTGTCTCTGATTGACTGGCAGACTGCAAACAGAGCTGAGCTGGGATTGGCTGGAGCACTTCCTTTATTCCCTACTTGCTCTGCTCTCCACAGCTGTGGCAGAGGCACCAGCTGCATCAATTAATCACACCTCGGGCAGATAAAAAATAGAATCCACATCCTAATTCCAATTTGCAATGGTGGCTCTGTAAATTTCCGCAGCTGCTGATACTCATGGATCTGAAGCAGATACCTGCTGAGCTGCAAAGTTCTACCTGTTATTTCCATCTAGTGAGTAATGTGGATCTACTTGTGTATGAGAGGCAAATGAATATCCGGGCTCCACCATAAGGAAAACTCTCATGATTTCAAGGAGTGGTGTATCTGGGCAAGGAATTGAGGGTTCAGCTCTCACTATATAGGAAGCAATGAAGAGCAGAGTAAATCTCCCCTCAGCACATACATGTGCATTCTCCTATACTTCCCTTGGGTTTGTCAGAAGAAAAGAATAGTATCCTATGAGGTAAAGGAAGGGGAGAGGATTGAAATCTACTTGAGAAGCTTACCATCAAAGTAGAAAAAGGGCCAAAATACTGATGTGAGGAGAAAACCCATTCTTTAACCTACGGTCAGCATCAGAATTTTAAGTACAGTCTATGCAACGTGAAGAGGCCTGTTAACAGAGGAAAATGGAAATCCCTGTTCCTTCCAGCCTGAAGTTGAACAGATCACAGTGAGGAGTACAATGGACCTACCATCGATCAGATGTTGGCCCCATCCCTGATCTGCCAGGCCCTGCCCCACTGTCACCTGAAGACCCACACCACTGGGATAACACTTTCCTGTCAAGATGGCACCTGACCCCTCTGAGAACTCCTCTCACCACCCTCCGTCTCTCAGGGTGGGTTTCACCCCTGTATGATCTCCTCGGAGAGCAGATCGAGCAAGTAGGTGGGGCGGCAGGTTCTGGGTGTAGTGGAAGCAGGTTCTGTGACTACTTGGAGGTGGACTTGTGAGCCCTCTAAAAACTCCTCCTCTCACTACCCTCCCCTGAGAGGGGTGGTTTATATCACTGTAGGACCTCCCCGACAGCAATTAGGTGGGGGGGGGGCAGGTTTTATGTGATCCTCTGAGGACTTCCCCCACTGCCGTCTGCCAATTGGAGTTGGTTTCACCCCACTTAGACCGTCCCAGAAGAGAAATGTGCACCAGTCAGAATGGATGTAGCACAGGGGTCGAAGCCGGAACCTCAACTCAGTCTCTGGAGGTTTGGCCGGCCAGAAGCTCTGCCCCAGAAGTCCCAGTGGCACGTGGAAGAGTCTGTCTTGTTTCAAGAATGCGTGTTTCAGAAATCATGGAAATGGTGAGAGGAAACATGGATTCCTTCCCTTCCCCGTGAGAACCTGGGAGTTTGTTTTAGCTCCCAGGGCATTTGCCCATAAGCGGAGAAAGTGCTACAACAGTGACAGATCCAAGGAAGCAAGACGCTGAGCAGAGCCCTTTGGCTCAGCTGTTGACGCATATGCCAGAACCCGAGACCTAAGTGATGGTGAGGCAGCCTGATGAACATAGCGACCTCTTATTGTCACCAGCAGAGAGGACAAATGTAGAAGACCTGCAACATACAAATACATGGTAAGAAGTTATGGTACGAGGATGGGACCTAGTAGAGTTATGAAATGACCTGGACATTGCGTAAATCCAAATAAATAAACAAATATAAGCAGGTTGGGGGGGGTTCAATATATCTGTTTTGTCTCTGAAAATCTTTGGAGACCCCAATGTTGCCTTTCTAGAAGCCCCACAGAGCATCGCAGCAGATAGTGAAGATGAACAGGAGCTAATCCAGGAAGTTTTTGGAGAGTGTTGGGACAATTTCCTGGTGCAATTACTGAAGAACCAGATAAGGGATGTGCTTCCCTTGGCACGCTGCACAGAATCAAGTAGGAATTGGTAGGGGAAGAAGAGGTTGATGCCTGTGCAGCAATGTGAACATGAGATGGTTGAGTTCAGAAACATGACAGAAAGAAGAAAAGCGGGCTATGGACTATGTTCCCTCTAAGCTGTGCGGGTGCGCGGCCGCGCAGCAGCCCTTGCGCCCCCCCCCCCCCCGGCGCAGCATTGAGGGACCTCCACGCAGCCCGGCAGCCCCTGCTGCTCCCCCAAACCACCACCTGCTTATATTTGTTTATTTATTTGGATTTATGCAATGTCCAGGTCATTTCATACACACACACCCCCAGCTTTTCTCAGCTTTTTTCTCTCTTTCTTTTTCTCTCTTTCAAAAAAAACTTAAAAAATTAATTTTAAATAAAAACCTTTCTAAAAATTAAATTTCAATTCAAAATTCATTCAAATTCAATTAATTAAATCCAATTAATTAATTCTGTTTACAATCACTTTAACTTCAATTAATGCTTATAATTTCTGTCCCGTGAGTTTGCACAAAAATTTTACTCAGAAAAAGTTTTGCACGCAGCTTGAAAATTTTGCACACAAGCTGCCAAACCTTAGAGGGAACATTGGCTATGGACCCTGGATTTCAGGAAGGAAGACTTGGACTCCCTCGGGAAACTGTTGGGCAGGATCCCCAGGGAGGTAATATGAGTGGGAAAAGAGTTCAAGAAAATTGGCTGTATTTGAAAGCAGCTTTATTAAGGTTCAGGAACAAACCACCGTGACATGCAGGAAGAATGGTAAATATGGCAAGTGACCAGCTTGGCTTAAGAGAAATCACTGGTGAGCTTAAAGCGAAAAAAGGAAGCTCACAAGAGGTGGCAGCTAGGACTGATGACTAAGGAGGAATACCAAAATTTTGCTCAAGCATGCAGGTGTGAAATCAGGCAGGCCAAAGCATAACTGGAGTTGCAGCTAAGAAGGGAAGTGAAAGGAAATAAGAAAGGTTTCTACAGGTATGTTATCAGCAAAAAGAAAGATAGAGTTAATTGTGGGTGCTGTACTGATTGAGGAAGATAAGTAGTGAGAGATGATGTGGGAACACTAAAGTACTCAATTTTTTTATTTTTTTGCCTCTGTCTTGACAGACAAGATCAGCTCCCAACATGTTGCACTGGGAAGACGTTTATGGGGGAAAGTGAGCAGTCCTTAGTGGTGAAGCACCAGAAAGAGTTACCTAGGGTGGTAATGGTATGTCCATCCTGAAATTTTTTAAGGCCTGGCTTGACAAAGCCCTGGCTGGGATGATTTAGTTTAGGCTGGGTCTGTTTTGAGCAGGGCTTGAACTACAACCTGCAGGGATAAAATCAGAAAGGCCAAAGGGCAATGAGAGTTGCAGCTAGCAAGGGATGTGAAGGGTAACAGGAAGGGGTTCTACAAGTATGTCAGTAACAAGAAGAGGATCAGGGATGGTGTAGGTCCCTTACTGAATGGGGCAGGTAGTCTCATGGTGGATGATGTGGAAAAGGCTGAAGTCCTCAATGCTTTTTTTACCTTAGTTTTAACAGGCAGGGTCAGCTCCCAGGCTACTACATTCGGTAACACAGAATGGAGAGAAAGAGAGCGGTCCCTGGTGATGGAAGGTCAGTTTAGAGACTACTTAGAGAAGTTGGATGTGCACAAGTCTATGGGGCCGGATGAACTGCATCCGACGGTGCTGAGGGAGTTGGCTGATGTGATTGCAGAGCCGCTGGCCATTATCTCTGAAAACTCGTGGCGAATGGAGGAGGTCCTGTATGACTGGAAAAAGGCAAATATAGTACCTGTTTTCAAGAAAGGGAAAAAGGAGGATCCAGGGAACTATAGACCAATCAGCCTCACCTCAATTCCTGGAAAAGTCATGGAGCAGGTCCTCAGAGAATCCATCCTGAAACACTGGGAAGAAAATAGAGTGCTCAAGAACAGTCAACATGAATTCATCAGGGGCAAACCGTGCCTGACCAATCTGATTGCCGTCTATGATGAGATGACTGGAATTGTGGATGCGGGAATAGCCTTCGATGTGATAGACCTCGACTTTAGCAAAGCTTTTGATACGGTTTCCCACAGCATTCTTGTCAGCAAGTTAAGGAAGTATGGGTTGGATGAATGTACTGTAAGATGGATAGAAAACTGGCTAGATCATTGGGCTCAGCGGGTTGGAATCAATGGCTCAATGTCTAGTTGGCAGCCAGTAACGAGTGGAGTGCCCCAGGGTTTGGTCCTGGGGTCGGTTCTGTTCAACATCTTCATTAATGATCTGGATGATGGGATAGATTGCATGCTTAGTAAGTTGACGGATGACACCAAGCTGGGGGGAATGGTAAACATGCTGGAGGGCAGGGACAGGATTCAGGGTGACCTAGAAAAATTGGAGCATTGGGCCAAAGGAAATCTCATGAGATTCAACAAGGACAAGTGCGAAGTCCTGCACTTAGGACAGAAAAATCCCATGTACTGCTACAGGCTGGGGGCTGATCGGCTAAGTAGCAGCACTGTAGAAAAGGACCTGGGGGTTATGGTGGACAGGAATCTGGATATGAGTCAACAGTGTGCTCTTATTGCCAAAAAGGCCAATGGCATATTAGGCTGCATCAATAGAAGTGTTGCCAACTGATCGAGGGATATGATTATTCCCCTCTATTCGACACCAGTGAGGCCACTTCTGGAATACCATGTCCAGTTTTGGGCTCCCCACTACAGAAAGGATATGGACAAATTAGAAAGAGTTCAGTGGAGGGCATCGAAAATTATTAGGGGGCTGGGGCACATGACTTATGCGGAGAGACTAAGGAACTAAGCTTATTTAGTCTGCAGAAGAGAAGACTGAGGGGAGATTTGATAGCAACCTTCAACTACTTGAAGGGGTGCTCCAAAGAGGAGGGAGTTAGGCTGTTCTCGGTAGTAACAGAGGACAGAACAAGGAGCAATGGTTTCATGTTGCAGCTGGGGAGGTCGATGTTGGATATGAGGAAAAGCTTTCTCACTAGGAGGATGGTGAAGCATTAGAATGGGTTACCTAGGGAGGTGTTAGAATCTCCATCTTTGGAAACATTTAAAGCCTGGTTAGACAAAACCCTGGCTGGAATGATTTAGTGGGAGTGGTCCTGCTGTTAGCAGGGGGTTGGACTAGATGGCCTCATGAGGTCCCTTCCAACCCTATGGGTGTGTCTACACTAGTAAATTAAGTCGATTTAAGCAGGCTTAAGTCGACTTAATTTACTCTGCGTCCACACTGGCATTTCCTTAAGTCGACTTAAGGAAATTCAAAGTCAACTTTATAAAACCTCATATAAAGTCGACTTTGAAGCTTAAATCGACTTTTTAAGTCGACTTAAGCTGTGTGGACGCCCTAAGGGAGCTTCCTTCTCGCCGGGCTTCCTTTATTCGAACTAATAAATTTGATTATACCTTTCCAACTAACCCTTAATTCGAAATAGTTAGTTCGAATTAAGTCAATGTGGTCATGTTAGTTTGAACTAACCGGCACATTGAGCTTAATGCAACTGACTGATTCGAACTAAGCAAGTGCCATGCATGGCACTTGCTTAGTTTGAACTAAAATTCCAGTGAAGCCATGCTAGTTCGAATTAAGTTAATTCAAACTAACTAAAATTAGTTCAAATTAGTTAGTTCAAATTAACTAATTCGAACTAACTTTGGTAAGTGTAGACATAGCCTATGATTCTATATGCCGCCTGAGATCCTTTCCTAGCCTAGTCTTCCATGGTTCAAAGGGGTGGAAGGTGGAGGAAGGAGTTCTTAGAAAGGTCACATGACTCTTCCATGCTGCTGGTCAGGTGTCCATTTTGACCTGGAAGTGGTATCCCAAGGCGTAGGTCTTAAGGTGACAGAAGGGCAGGGCTTGGGAGTCAGGGGCGAGGATAACATTTGATAGATGGGTCCATTGGAATGCTCACTGTGATCTGTTCAATGCTCAGCTGCTGGACTGCATATCCTAAAATGACAGAAATAGAAAAGGAAGTTTAGAGTCATAGATGAAAATCCATTTCCATACCCTGTAAAGACCTGCAGTCTGACCTGCCCAACAGAGCTATAGGAATCTGCTTCCCTTCCCTCAGATTCCTAATAAATGTCCTCGTGTTTTAAAGGAGAAAATGCAAAACCTTTCTGCCCCAGGAGGGCAGAAGAAGAAAGTAAAGGATTGCTGTAGGCAGCAGTGAACACCAGCATAGCATAAAGGACTTGCTTTACTGGAGGGCAATGAGTAAATGCTACTCTCATGCATGTCCTTTCTGGGTTGGGTCGATTAGAGGAGATAGTCCAAGGGAGTTCTTGAAAACATTGCTATTCTCAACCTCAAAATCTTGTATATGTCTAAAAACCTACAGTCAAGAAAAGAAGGCATTGTTCCTGCCATAGTCATAGAATAAGGAGCTCTCACGATGAAACAGAAAATTTTTTTTCCTTACAATGAGTGTAGATTGCCTAGGTTTACTTTTTTAGAAAGGTGGCAACCATATTGCATATCTGCACCTAAAGTCCTAAACAAACATGTTGATGCACTTCCAAGTGTACACACAGAGAAAGAATGAGGAATCCTAATACTTACCTGTGGCAAAAGGCCTTCTCTGTTCAGCAAAATTTTCACTGCTCTGTTGAGGGAATACAAACTGAGGATCATAGAGCCAGGAGGGTGGAGTCGCCTTAAAATAAAAAGAATAGAAAGGAAATATTAGCCTCAGCGAGCAATTCTCTGCTTTGTCTCCTCCCTCCCCATATTCCATAATCGATATTAACAATATCCAATAATCCCAGCTCCGAGTAAGACCGATGGTCATTCGAATTCGGTCCATCAGAATTACCTGCAGCGTTAAGCATATTGAAAGATGAGTGAAAACAAAGATTGGTAGGGAATGATGTCCAGTGGCTGAGGAGAGGAGTCTGACTGATGGAGGCTTCCTCCTGAATGAAATGGAAACAACAAAATATTAGCAGTGCAAAATGACAGAAAAGATCCTAGTGTGTTCCTAATAAGAGTATTTTATCGGTAACCAAAGCAATGTATGGGGATGCGTTTCTGGAAGGCAGTGAGCCGGAAAAGAGCATGGCTGGCTTCAGCATGAAGCAGAAACAATTGTTAAAAGCGTGGCTTAATGAGTTTTAATAATATTTCTGGAAGGGATCTCTGAGAGGAACCCAGACCTCCAACCATGCAACAGACAAGTGGTTCAGAAGGAGACATGATACCCTGTTTGCTAAGCCAAGCTGCCTGCAGGATCTTGTGTGAAACTGTCAGTGAGCCATATGCTATTCTGAGGCATTTTAGCTTAATGATGTGACCAAAAGGCTCAACTTTTCCCTTTCACCTCTCACCCCCTCTCTCCTCCCATGGCTGTCACACAGGGCCTCTGTCATTCTATACAAAGTGTACGGTACAAAACTTTTCTTATCATCAATTCAGGACCAATTTCACAGAGTCCATCTTTGCAGCTGGACAGGAAAAATCATCAGACCTAAATTGAACAACAGTAGAGATATTTACATTAGATGTGACAGAAATCTCCCATGCAGTTAAAGAGTGATGATCTGACAATGGGAGTGTCTTGTCTTTTGGGAGTGGCCAGTGTCACATGCTTCTAAAGCAAGAGCTATAACAAGGGTCATATCAAGTTGTGTACAGACCCAGCTGCTTGCAACTAGAGACTTAGCACACCTGGAGCATAGGAGTTTCATCCCTCACCATCTGGAATAATAGCCATTGATAGAGGTATCTTCTCAAGGAACTTTTGTAATTCCTTTTAGAATGCAGTTCTGTTCTTGGAATTGAAAACATCTCCTGGTAATGCGTTCCACAGATGGACTATGCATTGTGTGAAGACCTTTCTTTTGTTTGTTTTAAATCTGCTTCTTATTAATTTTTGCATTGTAAACCAAGAATCAAATAAGTCCTGGGCAGTTCTTATGGCCTGAACTCTCTTGAATAATCTTTCATTATAAAGAAAATTTAAACTGGGTAGTCCTTGGTGCACGCACCTCGAGAAATGCTTTGCCATATCTATCCATCGTCCATCACAGAAATAAATAATACACAGGATATTGCACTAGGATCACAGGGGACCTGTTTTTGGTCCATATATGGAATAAATAGAGAGCCCACTCAGCTGAGTTTATTAGACAGACAATAATCCATACCTCTGACATGTCCATCTATGGGAGAAAATGAGCAGCACTGCTACTAAGTATATAACACACAACAATCCATGCCACTATTATTTCCATATATGGGAGAAACTGGGCCTCACTGATATTTAATTTATAAGACACACAACAATCCATGCCACTATTATTTCCATATATGGGATAATGTGAGACTTATAATTGATACAGATGCCATTTATATTTCCATATATAGGAGAAAGGGAGCCACACTGTTACTAAATTTATAAGACAATAAAAATCCACACCATTAATCTGACCATAGAGGGGATCAAGTGAGCCTTATAGGTATCAAATTTATGAAATAAAACAAAGCATGATATGCACTCTTGGATTAGTGTGGGGAGATTTATTTAGGTTCCATGAATTTCTTTTCTTAGATCAGTTCAACCAGGAGATGATTTTATTATCAGTCTTTCAAATTCTCTGATTTTAAGTAGAATTGATGTTAATAAAATTAGAGAATCGACATTATGATTAAAGTGTGTGAAATTAGGGGATTGGTCCCTAGGACACTGCTCTTTATGTGGGCCAGAGCAGTATTAAGAGCAAGCCAATGGCAGAACTTGGCCTAGAAGCCTGGCTCTCAAAGCACAGCACTAACTACATTGAAAATATCCATTGGAACAAGAAATGATCCATGTTAAAACTTCCACAACTAAAGAAGCTGAAATCACGATTGTAAGCAGGAAGAGACAATTGAAGAATATACACCAAGTAAAGTTCAGGTATGGCTTAAAGTCAAAACTGCTGTTTGTTTCAGCATCTCAATCAACCTTCTATCTAGATTTCCTACCACACTACATTACGGTTCTTCTCAGGCCCTTCTGTCATCCTTGCTGGCACTAGGAATTTTCTAGGTTCAAAATGCCCACTAAGATCTGGTCAGTAACCTCTGTGTCCCCACAGTTCCTTTTATCAAAAACTCAAACTCTTCCATCATAGCAGGTTCATAAAGAAATTTACTTACTTAGCTAAATCCCAAAGTCTTCAGCACAGTGCAGCACCAACTGTTTCTCTTGGAGATCAAGTGGAGCACTGACTTTTCCTCATTGCTGCAATATATGTGCTTTGGCTGGGAGATTTCAGAATGAAGACTATGATACAATTGCCATGACAACACAGGTGTTAATGCCCAAAAAGGTTATGTGGTTTGTAATTAGTTAGACGTAGCTGCCTGGCCTGCTCTGAGTTTGTTATTATATTGACCTCTCTAGGGACTAGCCCCAAAAGAAATAAAAGTCCCAGTTTTAGGGAGAACTGAAGGCAATTCTCTTTCTGCTCAAGTGAGAGAGACTATTTTTGGAGCTGATGATCCTGAGTTCTGCTTCCCATGCTTAGCTGACAGCTGGCATCTCCTGTGCCTGTCTGCATCAGGGTTAAGTAGAAGTAGTCTATCACATAAGGGATGACAGGTACCTCTAGAGAGACTAGAGTAAGAGAATCCCTAGATCTGTTCCAGAGGGTTAGCCATGTTAGTATATTTCAGCAAAAAATGCATTAGATAAAATTATGTTCAATATATTTGTGAGTGTTTAAAATTGCCACAGGACTCCTTGTTCGTGTCTCAAGATCTGGATTCTCTTTGTGACATGGTTCAGCTTTGGCTGAATGTGACTTGTAGAAACTGCACTAGGACAACTAGTGGAATGGTGTTCTTGTCCACCCGCTTGTCAAAGACGACTCCAAAACAAACTTGAGTGTGATCAGCAAGCCTTTACTGTATTCAGAATACGAGAACGCTCATGGGGAGAGAACAAAGGAAATCTCCAACCAGGGACATAGCAATAGTATCTCTTATAGACCTTAGTTAGTTCTGCAGGAAACAAGAACAGCTTCTTATTGGTTCAGCTACAATCCACCCTTGTTAGGCACAGCAAGGTCAGAAAGACTTTCCCAGACACAGGAATACAGAAAAACAGTATAGACCAGAGAGAACCGGTGCTCAAGGCTGACAGAGACAACAACAATTTCTATCAGTGCTCCCCAGCTGCAGTGTTCTACAATCTGAAGGAGTTGGTTCCTGTAAGCTGAGATTCTTCGATGCAGCTAGTGGAAAGTTGTACTCTCCCACAGTAGTGGAATGGTGTAATCGCCCGCCCTGTGAAGGGGATGGTTACTTGTAAACAGATTCTTCTATACTAGGGGTGTCCAACCTTTTTGGGTGAGGGGCCACATAGTAATTTTTCTCACACTTGGAGGGCCGGTGAGCAAATTTTGAATAGATGAGGCATAATAGAAATTGATCTTACTATTCGTAAAATGTAAACAGTCAAAAAATAAACACCAGCTTACAAATTCAATTTGGCTCTGTAAAACCTAAATACAATTCTCAAATAAAATCCATCCTCCCTACCGTAACTGTTATAGAAGTGTCACTTTCACAACAGCACACAACAATTTTTTACCTGTTAATTAAACCATATTTTGTGAAAACTTGTAAAGGGCTCGCTTATTCTTTCTCAGGAAACATCAGTGTGTACAGATGGGAGGAGAGTGTGGCAGGGCAAGGGAGTGCATGGGGAGGCCATGTGTGGTGGCAGGGGAAAGCATGGGGAGCAGGGGCAGGGCAGGGCAGGGCAGAGCTGACAAGAGAGGGTGGGTGGGTGGGGTGCCCGGGGAGCATGGCAGGTCAAGCGAGGTCAGGGATAGCTATGTGGCGTGGCAAGGGAGAGTGTGGGGAGCATGGCAGGGAATGGATGGTAAGGAGGGCAGGGTGAGATGGCAAGGGAGCATTGCAGGGCAGGGGAGAACAAGGATAGCCATGTGGGGTTGCAGGAAAAAGCATGGGAGGCAGGGCAGGCGCTGCAAGGGAGTGCTGGGCATGGTAGGTCAAGGGGGGGCCAGGGATGGCTGTGTCAGTGGCAAGGGGGAGCATAGCAGAGGAGGGGAGAAATGGCAGGGGTGGGCAGAGGTGGGGTGGC
This sequence comes from Pelusios castaneus, assembly GCA_007922175.1. Taxonomy (NCBI): domain Eukaryota; kingdom Metazoa; phylum Chordata; order Testudines; family Pelomedusidae; genus Pelusios; species Pelusios castaneus. The sequence continues at coordinate 8,079,623 of ML685803.1, forward strand.
AAGGGAATGTGGAAGGAGTAGGGAAAGGGAAGGAAGCAGTGTGGCCTGGTGGTGGGAACCCCACTACTTCCCTTTCTCCCCCAACCCTTGTTCACTTCCTGACCCCTTCCTCCTGCCCCAAGCCACTCAGGCTCCCCAACCTCTTTGCCAGCCCATGCGCCGCAGGCTTCCCTTCCCTGTGGGCTACCTGACCCTCCCTGGCCGTGCTGTGTGGGCTCTCTGACCCTTCCCCCATGGGCTCCCGTTCCCCATCTCCCCAAACCCTTTCCCAGCCTGTGCTGTTTGGGCTCCCTGACCACTTCCCCTACCCCAGCTCCACTGATTCCCCGACCCCTTCCCTGGCCCCTGCTGTACCATGTGGGCTCCACTCCCTGCGTGCTCTGCTCCTCAACCCCTTCTCTTCCTTTACCCCATGCTGGCTCCTCTCCCCTCCCTTCCCACGCCTGAGCTTCTTTCCCCTTCCCTTCCTTTTCTCCAGGCAGGGTCTTCTCCCCAACCCCCTCTTCCCTGTCCCCACACACAGCGGCTCCTCTCCACAACCCCCCTGCCCTCCCCCCATTCAGTTTCCCCACACGGCTCCTTTCCTCTCCCACCTTGTCCACATGCTTATTGAGGCCCTCAAAAAATTTTAATTGATTGATGAGGCATGATTTCCTTTTAGAAAAGCTGTGTTGACTGTTCCGCAATGTATCGTGTTCCTTCTCTGTGTTTGATAATTCTGGTCCTTACTGTAATTTTTACCAATTTGCCTGGTACTGAGATCTTGCTTGCCAGCCTGTAATTCTCAGGATTGCCACTGAAGACTTTTATAAAGATCAGCTATCCATAAACTATCTTTCAGTGATGCGGTGCCGAGACCGATTTAAGTGATAAGTTACATAGCATAGTTAATCATTCTGTGATTTCCTATTTTGGTTTCTTCAGAGTTCTTGGGGGAATCCCATCTGGTCCTGGTGAAGCATTACTGTTCACTTTAAAATATGTGGTGTTTAGCAAGTGATCCAGATCAGTCTGTATCAGTAACCTGTCTTGCATTTTCTGTCAGAGCATTGCTACAGATATACAATAGATTGGGCCAGAGGACTGATCCCTGCAGTACTGTAAAGACATTCCCTTCAGTCTGCCCTGCAGGTGGCCCCATGCCTCAATTTCCCTCTTGAGTCCTCAAATAACCTCTGCCCAGCCTTCAGAGTAGATAAATAACCCATTTTGTGGGTTAGTTTATTATCAAAAGTTCCATTACCATAAGCCAGAATCCCTCCAGCACAGTCCAATCAGTATATTCATCCCAATAGTCCAACACAAATGATATTCTAGCATCTCTCACCATGCCCAGCTCCCAGGTGTGGCTCTGAGGTCTCACACACGTCACCCCAACTCCTCTAGATGGGGTGTTTGTCTGTTCTGGTTCCTTCCCAGGTAAGTGGCCAGCTCTTCCCTGGAAATATCAGCAGGCTCACCTCTTCGTTATTCCCCAACTTTCAACCTTCTCTGGTCTTCCAACTTCAGTTCTCCAGCTCCTGTCCTGGGAACTTTGTAGGTGACCGCCTTCCATTTTCATCAACCTGATCTGGCTCCACTGTTCAACCAAGGAACTCTCATGGCTCCCTCCTCCATGAGTATCCCCTCCCTGCAGCTCTTAGCCTGCTCTGCTCTTCTTCTGAGCTCTGTTCACTTTCAGGGCTCTAGACTCTTTCCCTTTCTAGACACTGGGTTCCAAACTCTTGATCTAAGCTCGCTCGCTCTTGCTCTCTCTCAGGATTCTGGAGTCTGGGTTCTGAAGTCTTCTCTCGGGCTTCTGAACTCTCATTTGTAACTACAGGGGCAGCCCAGGCCCCCTTCATTACACCAAGCCAGGGTGCACCTAGACTGGAACAAGAGCACTGAGCCCAATTTCATTTACTGGGCCAGCTGCCCTATTACAGAGACTTGACTAGAAACACCCCACTAGGTGATGCTTCTCCATTAATAATGTCCTGAGATCTGTAAATTAGCCAATTTTCAGTCCATTAATGTGCCATATTAATCATTTTATAGAGTTAGTTTTTAATCAGAATGTTGTGCAGCACTAAGTTAAATGCCTTTCAAATGTCCAACAATTATATCAACACAGCTAAATTGATCAGCCACACCTGTAAATTTGTTAAGGAATGCTATCAAGTTCATTTAATTAGTCCTGTTCCCTCAACTACACAGTTGTAAAATGATTTGTAAGCCTCTAATGACCAGCTGCCTTGGCTAATCATTGTGTAAACTGGACACAGTATGTATTTTAAAATAGACAAAAGCAAGGTTATACATTTAAGAATAAACAGTGCAGGTTTACTTACAGGGTAGAGAGACTGTACCCTGCAAAGCCATGACTGAAAAGGATTTAGAGGTCATTGTGGATAACCTGGTAAAAAGCATTAACATGGCTATATAAACGGGCATATCGAGTATCTGTTAGGAGTTGGTTTTACCTCTGTATTTGGCATTGGTGAGACCATTACTGGAATACAAAATCTAGTTTGTCAACAAAACAGTGGAAGTGTAAACACAACGGTGCTCTTCCTGACAACAACACTCTCCTGCTTTGCTGACAAAATAAAACCACTTCAATCAATGAGATGTGTAGAGCTTTTTGCAGCAAAGTTATATCGACAAAATGTCATTGTAGGTCTAGACACTATGCTTATCACCATAAATTACCTCTGGCAGATGTCCCACAATGCTCATCCTAACCACTCTGGTCAGCTGCCCTGCACCCAGGTACACAGGGATCTGCCCCTCGCCCTCTAAAGACCCAAGAATTTTTGAAATTCCATTTCCTGTTTGCTCAGCATGGAGAGCTCGCAGTGCCTCTTCCCAGCTGATCACGGCAGCTCCATACAGCAAACATTCTCCTGCTTGGAGCACACCCGGGCTGTTGGATTTGCTGAGTATATGGGGAGAAAAGATTGTGCAGTCACAGCTCCACTACAGCTGTAGGAACTTTAATACCTGTGGTCACATTTCTCATGGCATGAAGGAGAAGAGCTAGGAACAGGACGTGCATCAGTGTCGTACAAAAATAAAGGAGCTGAGGCAGGTGTACCAGAAAGCAAGGGAGTCAAACCATTGCTCTGATGCTGTGCTGAAGATCTGCTGCTTCTATATGGAGATGGATGCCATCCTAGGCAGCAACCCTATCTCCACTAGCAGGAGCCCCAGTGATACGTCAATGAGGCTGGAGACAGTGGGCAGAGGATTCAACCCTGAGGATGAAGTCATGGGCAAGAAGGTCGAGTTGGAGGATGAGATGACAGGCAACAGGCTCTTCCAGTATCAGGCAGAGCCAGGATCTCTTCTCGACCCCAGAGGGTTCAAGCCAGTCCCAGCACTCCATCTGTCATGCGTGTGATGCAGGAGTGGGGAGATCTGGTAAGTTATATTTTTAGTTGATGCTAGTCGGTTATATGAGGTAGAGTTGTCCTTTGCTTTGTTATATTCTAGAAGTGGGTGAAAGGATAGAAATTTACAAGATTAACTGTGTGTGTGTGTGCTTTACACACCCCTGTGTGTAACCTTCGGGTGGGCTAAAATTCATTTAGTTGCCCTTCTCCAGTGCCTCACAGAAATAAACCCCACTCCCTATGGAGAAAGCAGCTGGAAACCCAGGATCCAGTCTGTATGGGACTCACAGCAAAGATTGCTCAGAGTTACCACCCCACATTAAAATACTACTAAAACAAACATAACAATGAACTTTATTAACTACTAACTAAATGAACCTTATCCTAAGAAAACAAAATACAATTAACCGAGAACATTCCCTACAGAAACCCCTGCATGAAAGATACCCAAGAGTCCCAAAGTCCCGGTGGAGTTCACCCAACTCTCAGCTACAGTCTTTGTTCAAGTCTAGAAGCTTGAGTGGCAAGAAATAGCTGTCCTCTTCTTTGCAGGAATCTTCTGTAGCATTCCATCAGGCTTTTCCTTCTTCTTTGCAACCAGCCCTCAGTCCCATATGCGTGTCTACAAGATCTGTTGCAGATGACTCCATGGGAGGGAGAAAACATCTTGTTCACTCCTGGCTCAGCTTCTCTCCTGAAAACTGAGCACATGGGCTCTTCTCAAAGCAGCTCCTGCCTGCTGTCTGCACAGACTGCTGCTCTCATGTGATCTGACTGGCCACACCAGGACACACCAGCAGGGCATCCTGTGGAGCCTGCTCAAAAATGCTACCACTCCCTGCCTCGAGAAGTTTCTAGTTGTGGGTAGCTAATCTGCCCAGCAACAGTAACACACCCTTAGCAGGTCTCTCAGAGATAGCCCTTTCTAGGCATATGGGTTACATGTGCACCTAAGCAGTGCAGTGGAACAGTGTGTTAATGCACACTGGATTTCACAAGAATTCTCCAGAGAGGTCTCTAGGAAACGTTCCTGGAAGCACTCACCAATCCTCTGCTGAAAGTTCTTGGCAGAGCTGCTTTGTTCCTTCCTTCATTGTAGGAAATGTTCCCACACCAGTCAGCAATCACTTGTGCAGGGACCAAAAGAGCAGATATGGACTCAGTCTGAAGCCTCACACATGCAGGAGACAGACCCTTGCATCCCTGCTTACCCTAAGGAATGAGATATTGGATATGATCAGTCCCACTTGTGGAAAATGGCAGAATTTACAATTTTGTGCCTAACTGCCAGCAGCGATCTCCTTAAAAAAACACCTAGACTATCTGAACATCCTGCCCTGCCCACCCTCCCACTCCCAAACTTGCCATGTTTAGGGCATTCGCTAAACTGTGTGATTGCCGCATGAGAGTGAGAAACTGATTTGTAGGTAAAAAGAAATGCATTTTACTGTAACGATTCGATTCTGAAAGCGCACTAACAATTGTGTTTTCTTTATTGTTTCTTGTGCTTCTGCAGATGTGGCCTGCAGGGGAACACCCTATACACTGGCAGAGCACCTCAGCCAGTTAAGGAAGGGAGCAAGGAGGACATGTTTCAAGAGGTGCTCCAGTCTTCAGAGGCCAAAAAACAAGAAGTCAGGGCGTTAAGAGAGACTTTAAATGAAAATTATAAAATAGACAAGCAGGACAGAAAGGAGAGCCAGGAGTGAATTGTATTGGGCCAGGAGTGTCACAGCTAAATGCAAGGTGAAACAGATTATTTAGCATAAGTAGTTAACACATTGTAAGAGACCATTAAAGCTGAAGTGGCCAGTTAACACCTTTGCAGACATTGGAAAAAATATGTGGTGGTGTGGGGAGGTTAGCGGGTTACACATGGTTTAAGCCGGTGGTTTCAACCTTTTGCGGGTGTGACACGCTTGTTAGTGTGTTTAAATTCCAAAGGGGGAGCCGTGTTAGTCTATTGTAGAAAGACAACAGAGTCCTGTGGCACTTTTAAAGACTAACATTCATTTATCACATGAGCTTTCGTGGGAGAAAATCCCACTGATCATGTGGGGTTTTCTCCCCCACGAAAGCTCATGTGATAAATGAATGTTAGTCTTTAAAAGTGCCACAGGACTCTGTTGTCTTGTTAGTGTGTGTGACTCTACAGGACATACCAGCCCACCCCGCCCAAGCTAAATCCTCACCCTGCTCTCTGCTCTATGGCAACACAGTGGTGTGTCCCAACACAGTGGTTGAGAACCACTGGGTTAAGCCATAAATCCAGTGTCTTTATTAAGACCATGGTTTGTAGTATCTAGCAGAATTATGAATTTGAGCTCCCAAGTTCATCTTTTGAAGACAGTGTGCTTGTTGTCTTTGATGACAAACTGAGAATGGTCTCTTTGTCAAAAGTGTTTGCCTGCAGGTGAAGTGGTGTTTTGTCTTTTATCATTTTCCTGTAAGCTCATCTGCGAGTGAAGCGATTGTCTGGTTTCAGCCACATATGTATTGTTCAATAATTTAGGTCACTGGATGAGCTACATCACATATTGTAATAGGCATGTGTAGGATCCATGTATCTTGTAGGGGGTAGGGCTGGATTAAGGGGCCCTGGGCTACCCACCACTGTGCCCTCCCCCCCAGGGCCCCAGCCCCCCCCACCATCGGGCTTTCTCCCCACCTGGGACCCTGGCCTCCACCATGGTGGCCTGTGGGCAGACCAGCACTGGGGAGACCCTGGGGCCAGAGGCTGCTCTCCGCCGTGCTCCTGCCCTGGCCTCAGTCCAGGTGGTCTGTTGGCAGGGATGGCTGGCACGTGGTGCGGTTTCTGGTGCAGCCCTCCAAGGCCCCAGGGTCCTAGTAGGCTGCACCAGAAGTTGCACTGCACGCCAGCTGGCCCTATCCTTGGAGCACAGCCCTGCCCCTGGGGGCAGACCAGCTGGCTCGGGGGCGGTGTGGGAATGCCATGGAGCCCAGCCTCAGGCCCCCCTTCTCCAGCCCCGGCAGAGCCCCTCCAAGCCCCACCAGCACTGTGCCAGCTTGAGGTGGGAACTGGATCATACAGGGGCCTTAGGGGCTGTGGTCTGGGCCCCCTTTTAGGCTGGGGGCTGGAGATGGAGCCCTTATAGCCCCTGCTTTGATCCGGCCCTGGTAGGGGGTACTGATCAGCAGTGGAGATATATCTGCAGGTTTTGCATCTGTTGTTCTGACAGGTTCTGATGCTGCTTTGAGTTGATAGGTCCTAGTTTACGGAGAACTTGCTTCTGATAATGAGCTTGGTGAGATTGGGGGGTTGTTTGAACCCCAAAAGAGAGGGTTTGGATAAAATTTCTTTCAGGATGTGGAGCCCATCAGGTATGGGTTGTAGCTGTTCAATGCTATCCCATGTGGGTTTCAGTGTGGGGTGGTAAGTGAAAATTGGGCGGGGGAGGTGAGCCATGTCAGTCTCAGGATAGTAGAGAGATAAGGTGAGTGAGGTAGCAGCTTTTATTGGACCAGATTTCGTTGGTAAGAGAGACAAGCTTTTAAGCTTACACAGTGACCTGAAGAAGACCTCCATTACACCCGAAGTAGATCGATGATATTTTCATCCTCTGGACAGATAACCAAAACTCCCTCATAGATTTCAACCACAACTTCAGCAACAACCAACCATCCATCATATTCACTGGAATACTCTCACACCAGCATCAATGTCCAGAACACCACAATCAGCCTCAGCAGTGGAACCCTACAGACAATTATATACAGGAGATCCATGAATCCCCACATCTACCTTCACAATTCCAGGAACCACCCCAAACGTGATAAGAAATATGTTTTCCATAGCCAGGCACTCAGATACAACTGAATATGCTCCGAGGAGAAAGTCTGGTTTACACACCTTAACCATCTTCACCATACAAGGACTCTCCACTGGAGAAGTAGATTGTATCACGGACCAAGCCACCTGAATAATCAAGAGAACCTGCTTCAAAACAGAAAAAGCGACCTTCTGATTGCACAGCCGTAGCTGATTATCATCTACTATCAGAGCATGAGAGTTTATCTTTGGGTGGATTGAGCAGTCTATTATGGGTATAACCTACATCTCATGGAATGATCTGAGACTATTCATTTAAATCTTTTTCAGAGCACAGGATGGGCACCTGATAGTTGGGGCAAAATCTTATTTCTTGTAATCAAAGAAAAATTAATCAACAATGTGTTGTGTTGTTAACCAACAACATTCAAAGTCCTATTCACAATCTTTAGAACTTTCTTTTTCCTTAAATAGAGGAGATTATTAAATATCTAAACAGAGAAGCAACTTTTGTTTGATCTATGTTTACAATTAGGAATATGTTTCTTTGTCTTTTTAATGTTAACTTTGTGACTTCTTTCCTTTTTCTTTGTAATCAGGAATTACATAATGCAAAGTCAGAGCTTGGGAATCTTTTCAGTGAGCTCCAGAGTCTCCGAGGTGCAGCAGAAGAAAGAGATTTCCTTAATGTAACCCATGAGAAACTACAGCAAGAAAATACTTTATTGGAAACAAAGGTGAAGATTTAATGAGAACAGTAATCTTTCAGTGTTCCATTGTCTGACATACCAGAATCTGACAATTTACATTTCTCAGAAAGGGACACAACATTTATTCAGTTATAGTAATTAGTGCCAAAACATTTGGAAAGAGATGTTAAATTTCATGCTTCAGGGTTTAAGCCAGTATTTTAACTATGAGGGATTAGCAGGTGTTTTACACAGGGCCGGACCACCCCTATAGGTAAACTAGATGGTTGCTTTGGGCACCAGGCTTTAAGGGGCACCAATTAGATGGAAGAGAATTTTTTACGTATATTATCTCTTATGACATGTGGGGGAGGGTGCACCAAAATCATAGTTCACCTAGGGCACCAAAAACCCTTGGGCCGGCCCTGGTTTCATATCTTCCTCTGACACAGGGGTGTTAAACATGCAGCCCATGAACCTCTTCCATCCAGCCCTTGACTGTGTTCTGCTGGACCATGCTCTCCCTAACAAAGAGAGAGAGAGAGAGCGTGGTCTCAGATACCCAGTGCTCTGCAATGTCCTGAGAGTGTCAGGTCTTGCGACATCACAGAGCGCTGGGTATGTGAGACTGTGCTCCGCGAGCCCACACTCTCTCCCTAACAGAGAGAGAGAGAGAGAGTAGAGTGGTATCACGGAGCACAGTTTCGCATACACAGACCTTCGCGATGCTGCCAGAGTGCCATAGTATTTTGATTTATGGTATGTACGGCCCACTTCAAGAATATTTGGGTGCATCTACACTTAGAAATTAAGTCGACCTAAGGAGGGTTAAGTCGACTTAATTTACACTGCATCTACACTAAGCTTTCCTTAATTCGAGTTAAGCTGCTCCTTAAGTCGAATTAAGGAAAAGTTAGTTCGAATTAATAACATCTCGTTTTAATTCGAACTAGTGCTTAAGTTGACTTTATTAAGTCGACTTAAGCCAGTGCAGATGCGGAGTAGTGCCTAGTTGGACCTTTTAAAGTCAACTTAAATGTTAAGTCCACTTAATAAGGCCAAAAAGGGGCCATGTCTACACTTGAAAAGTTAAGTTGACTTTTGTTAAATTGACTTAATAAGGTCCACTTTAAGTCGACTTAAAGTTGACCTTATTAAGTTGACTTCATAAAGTCAACCTAACTTTTCAAGTGTAGACATAGCCTTTAAGTCAAATCTGGCCTGCCATAGCAAATAAGTTTAACACCCTTGCTCTGACAAGATACTGGGCTAGCTGGAGTGTGGTGCTGATCCCCTCTGGTAGTTCCTGGGCACTTCTTATGTTCTGTAATTCCATCTCTATCTCCCACTATTATCTTTGCATCTTCTTTTATGATCTCGACTGTTGGGTCTGTCATTTCCTAGTGCAGGACTTGACAAAATTGGCTCCCAGTCTAGGTGCCAGCAATTTTATTTTTGGTCACCAGAGGGCACTCCTTTGCTGCATTTTTGCAAAGGAGCTAGGAGCCAGGCTACAAATCCTGGTTACCATGATGACCTAGCACCCAGTTTTGTTGAGCCCTGGCCTAGAGTAATTTCATTAGTTCATAGCAAAACTCCTGCCTCTGTGAACAAAATTTCCATTTTACCAACAGTTATTGATTTTCCATGGGAGAAACTGAAATGAAATATTTTGCTGCAAGTCCAATTGACCCAGATTGGAAACATTTCAAATTGTTGAACTGAATCAAAATGTTTTGTTTCAGATCAGTTCAAAACCAATCTGTGTCCATCTCTGCTGCTGCAGTGCCTCATGGGAGATGTAGGTTGCCTGACTCAGTCCATCATTCTCCTCTGTGGACTGGGTTCCATGACTGTACTGCATTTCCTATGATGCATCATGGTCATAAAATTCCCATGATGTACCAAGGGTGTCCAGATCCTGGATTTGATAATGCTCTGGGAATGCTGGGATATCCGTCTGTTTTCCCTATGCATTTGGGATGATTGGTAGATGTGGTGATGACTTGCTCAGGGGATTGGCCGTGAAGACAGATATTATTCTGCCATGAGTTGCAGTGTCTTAGAGAATGCATGGATCAGCAGAAGTTTTATGACTTTACTTTGTATTTTAAAATAGGTAATATATCTAGAGCTGTAAATAAGCAATAGGGGTATGAATCCAAATAGACAAATATTATTTTATGGCAGAGCTTCCCTGGTGTATTTAAAAACTGCTGGCTGATTTCCTATGCAGAGTATTGCAAATACTGAAGAAATAGAGGACATTTAGACTTTCTATTGTAATTTAGATTATATTGCAGATTTACAAACTTCCTAGCTGAAGTCACTAGATTTTCTTATACCCCATGAAAGATTTCCATGAGATCAGAGAAAATCAGTCTTATGACATTTTCAGTTCTGACTTTGCAGGTCTCAGAGCTCTCACAGGAATGTGAACAGTTAAACCAGCTTGTAGTGAAACAGAAAACGGATGAGAGCTTTACTACAAGTGAAAGGACATATAAAGAGCTAATGACTAAAGGAAGAACATTAGAAGAACAGATCCAAAGCCTGGGAGGAGAGAGAGAGCAATTACGGTAAATCCTAATTGCATCCTCCTTGTCTTCTGCATTTTATCGTCAGTGACTAACCTAGAAATTTTCAGTTTTTTGAAAATCTTAGCAACACTTGTTCTTATAAAGTGCATGAATGAGAGAAAGGCAGATGCCTTCTTTTCTTTTATTCTTGCTCAATTATTCAGTTGTCTTGCACTGCAGACTTTTGCTGAGCCCAATTCTTCTCTGTTAAACTACTGTAAATCTGGAGTAAACTGATTGATTTCAGTGTAGTTACTCCAGATTTACACCTGTGTGAATGAGAGATTGCTCTGGCCCTTTCAGAACACTTTTATTTCTCTTCTCTTCTCTTCTCTTCTCTTCTCTTCTCTTCTCTTCTCTTCTCTTCTCTTCTCTTCTCTTCTCAGGACTGACTTATGCAAACTTACATTGAAATTGGTTGTAATCCACACCTTTTGTATTAGATACAAGTTCTGTGTATGAATCATCTGAAACAGAAATAAGAGCCTCTGCACACAGACTTGTACCAATATAACTAAAGAAGTGAAATGCAGCCAATTTATTTTAAAGTGTAAACTACCCCTCCCTGGGAAAATTCATCTCTGGGTGATATTAACCACATGTAGAACTATTAGTATAAGACCTGTGAGCCACTTCAGAGATGCCTAGGCATTTAATGGTAAGTAATTCAACTGAAATTTTTTTGCTCTCTTTCCCTCAAGTATCAAGCTATTAGAGAGCAACAAGAAAGTGGAGGAGTTAGAAAAGCAGGTAAAGGGCAGCCATGAAGAAAAACAACTGTTACAGGAAGAAAATGCCCAGCTAAGACAAGACATCCAGGCTACAAGGGGGCAATTTCACAGCAAGATAGAAGAGGCTGTAAGGATTAAATCAGAGATCAGTCAAGAGAATCAGCCTCTCAAAGTACAGAGCTCTGAAGTTAACACAGCATTAAACATGAACATTAAACAGGTATGGGAGCCTCTTCCAGCAAGTGCTACTTCTTCATTTCATGTGGCTTAATCAGTGTAGGGACAAAAGCTGAATAAAAAGTTGTCTTTCTTTATCAACCAGCAAGCTATTGCAGTATTATTTTGTGCTGTGGGGAACAAAAGACTGATTAATTATCTGAGTAATATAATGCATAATCAATTTCACTTTCCCATCTTCCTATATGAAGCTTCATAGATTAATAGATGTAAGGCTAGAAGAAACCATTGTAATCATCTAGTCTGACTTCCTGTATAACCCAAGCCATAGACAATAATTTTTACATCAAACCATAACTTCTGTTAGAGCTAGAGCATATCGTTTACAAAGAAAACCAGTCATTTTAAACACTTCAAGTAATGGAGAATCTACTGCATCTCTGGGTAAATTGTTCCAATGGTTAATAATCTATACTGTTAAAAATTTGTATTTTTTCTCAAGTCTAAATTGGTCTAGCTTCAGCTTCCAAACAGATCTTGTTCTGCATTCTTCTGATTGATTAAAGAACCCTCTGCTGTCAGAAATTTCTATCTCATATACGTTCTAGTAGATGGTGATCAAGTCATCACTTAACCGTCTCTTGGATAAATTCACTAGATCCAGCTTCTTTAGTTTCTCACTATTAAGGCAGGTTTTGCAGATCTCATTATTCTTGTAGTTCTTCTCTAAACCGTTTTCAAATTTGCAAAAGCATTTTTGAGGTGTGGACACCAAACTGGGACACAATATCCTGTAATGGTCTCACTAATGCAGTACGCAGATGTAATACCCTACTCCTGCTTGATATTCTCCTGGTTATGCATCTGAGGATTACGTTCACCCTTTTGGCTGCTGCATTGCAGTGGGAGTTCATGTTCAGTTGGTTCCTGCTATGACCTCAAAGTCATTGCTTTCCAAGGTACAGTTTTATAAGTGTGACCTTCATTTTTTATTCTTTAATATATGGCCTTGCATTAATCTGTATTTAAATGCATATTGTACAAACGAGTCCACTGTACCAAGCAGTCCAGATTAGTCAGTATAACTGATCTGTCCCCATCTACAAATTTTGCCAGCAGTGATTTATATTTTCTTCCAGATCATTCATAAAGATACTGAATAGCATTGGACTGGGAACAGATCCTTAAAAGACCCCACTAGAAACATTCTCATTGGATCACAATTCTCCCATTTAAAACTAATTTTTGAAATCTGTCAGTTAACCAGTTTTAAATCCATTTAATATGGGCTACATTTACTATACATAGTGCTGCATTTTTATTGGACTGTCATATAGGACTTAGTCAAATGCCTTGCAGAAGTCTAAGCATATTGTGTCATCATTTACCTTTATCATTCAAATTGTGGGATCTCATAAAAAATGGAATCACTTTTAATGAGACATATTTTCCATGAGACCGTGTTGTAAGGCATTAATTATGCTACCATCTTTTAATTCTTTTTCTGACTGCATCCCATGTCAGCCAGTCCATGATTTTGCCCAGGACTGATGTCAGGCTAACTAGCTTCTAGTTATCCAAGGCAGATCATTTTTCCTTTTGTAATATTGGTACAGTGTTAACTTTTTTCAGTTTCTGGAACTCCCCCCATGCTCCAGGATACGTTAAAAATCAAGATCAATGGTTCAGAAAACTCCTTGCTGAATTATCTTACTATCCAGTCCTGCAGATTTAAAAATGTTTAATAGCTGCTATTTAACATCCTCCCTTATTACTGATGGAATAGTGAGTATTTCATTTTCACTATCAGATGTGAATACATCCTCCTCCTTCTTGCTGAATACAGAACAGGAAGTCAGACTAGATTATCACAGTTGTCCCTTCTGGCCTTGGAATCTGTGAACAGAAATATTTATTGAACACTTTGGCCTTTTCTGCATCCTGTTTGATAATTTTACTATGCTTGTCTAGTATTGGACCAATACCATTGCAAGAATTTTGTTTATTCCTGAAATATTTAAAGAATCCCTTCTTATTTTCCTGAATCCAACTGGACACAGATTTTCATTGATGTTTTTTGCTTCCCTTGTCAATTGTCTGTATTTCTTAACTGTTGACTAGTACTCATTGCTATCAGCTTCCTTATTTTTATATTTGATATGTATTAATTTTTTTAATTTTTCTTTTTGCTTTCACCTCTCCTTGTTAATCAGGATTTTTTTTCAACCAAGAATACTACTTTCATGTTAATTTTCCTTCTCCTCTTCACATACCTCTCTTTCCTTATTAATACAGTATCTGTCTGGAGAGAGACTCCTGCAGCAGCATCAGGAGGAAATGCTACAACTGCGACAGGATTTCAACAGAGTTCAGAATTTGTTCAGCTCAGCTGAGAAAGAGCTGAGATATGAAAGGGAGAAAAACTTGGACTTAAAGAAGCATAATATTTTGCTCCAGCAAGAAAACACCAAGGTATGTGCACGGTGTGTGTGCCGTAGCACTAAAAAGCCAGCAGGGTACACGAACCATGGGTGTTATAGCATCAGTGGGTCCCAGACGTGTTTTCACCACCATTTGGGGAAATGTGGGAGTTTCAATCCCAGCTTTTCCAGAGATAAAAGGTGAAATGCAAGGTTTCCTCAGTTGGGGGCCACAGAGTCAGGTGATCATGGATGCAAAGGCCCCTTTGCATTGCGCTGGCAGTAATTTAGAGTGGCAATAAATTATTAGGGCCTCTTTTCCATTGCCAGAGTGGCATTGAGTTGCTTTAACATAAAGAAGACTCAGGCCCCACAGAATTTAGCCCTAAGTCTGTATATCCCAGTTAGCATTCAGTCCATGCCATCTGAGGAAGTGCCGAACAAGGAGGACTGGTAAAGGTGCTCAGTATTACGCCTGAGCTAGAGTGAGAGAGGAGTAGGTGGCCTGCACCAGCTGTAGCTCTATAACAGATGCAATATTTAGCGCTTATGGAATGCTTTATACCCTCCTAGGGCTTTACAAACCATCACTGACTGGGAGGAAGCTAGGTAGATATTATCTCCACTTGTCAGACAGAGAAACTGAGGCAGAGAGGTTAAGTCCCAGGCCACAGGGTGTGTAAAGGACAGACCTGGGACTAGAAATTGGGATCTCTCCTTTGAGAATTGCCATTTTAGATCATACTCATGGGAACACAGTGTCCTAGAGCAGGAGTCCTGGAAACTTGTGAAAATCCATGACTGTCACCAATATAGCTGTAGAGCTGAATCTTGTGAGCATTGGGAAGTGCTGAGCCCTTTGGGAAATTTCACCCTAGTGAATGCTCATTTGCATTCTTCCATCTGGACATCAGCTCTAACAACTATGATGCCATCCTTGCATCAGCTGGCATTGATGTGACTCAGCACAAAACATCCTGCATTCATAGAATCATAAAATATTAGGTTGGAAGGGACCCCAGGAAATCCTCTAGTCCTACCCACTGCTCAAAGCAGGACCAACCACAACTAAACCTCACAGACAGGGCTTTGTCAAGCTGGGTCTTAAAAACCTAACAGGACGGAGATTCCACCACTTCCCTAGGTTACCCATTCCATGCTTCCCCTCCTTCCTAGTGTAAAAGTTGTTCCTAATATCCAACATAGACCTCCCCTATTGCAACTTGAGACCACTGCTTCTTGTTCTATTGTCTGCCATCACTGAGAACAGCCTACCTCCATCCTCCTTGGAATCCCTTTCAAGGCTGCTATCAAATCCCTCCCCCCCTCACTTTTCTCTTCTGCAGAATAAACAAGCCTGGTTCCCTTAGCCTCTCTACATAAGTCATGGCCTCCAGCCCTCTAATCAGTTTTGTTGCCCTCCTCTGGACTCTCTTTCTGTAATGGGGGGCCCAAAACTGGACACAATACTTCAAATGTGGCCTCAACAATGTTGAATAGAGGGGAATAATCACTGCTGGCAAAGCTCCTGTTAATGCAGCCCAATATGCTTTTAGTCGGCTTGGCGTTTGTTTATCTTCTTCTATAGTGAATGGTCAAGTAACCCCATCTCTAATTTTCTCGTCAGTACATTTTGTTTGAAGCAGGTGTAAGTCAGTGCTGAATTCGGTCCTTTCCCTGTCAAACTCAGGTCAAAGCTGAACTGAGACAAGCCCAGCTGAAGTTAACCGACTCAACCAAAACGTGCTCCTCTCTCACTGAGCAATGGGAGCACAGCCAGCAGCAGCTCAAAGAGCTTGAACTAGAACTGCTGAAGCACTCCCAAATTGTTAAACTGCAGAGCAGTCTTCAGGAGAAGCTGGTCCTGGAGAAATCTAGGGCTGCTGATGCAGAGAAAAAGGTAAACTCGTGGGGTTTTCTGAAGTATGTGAACTGTGTTTCAGTTATCACTGGGAACTCAATGGATACATTTATATGCAAATCTGAAAATCATTTTATTTCTAAAATTCAGAATATTATGCCATTGTTTTCTTGTATGCCCCTGTTTGTCTCTATCCACTTGTTCCAAAGGGGTAGCTGTGTTAGTCTAGGTCAGCAAGACAAACAAGGAGTCCTGTGGCACTTTTAAAGACTAACGGATTTATTTATCGCATGAGCTTTCGTGGGAGACAATCCCACTTCTGTGTAACCCACCTTCAGCCACAGTTACCCACACACAGTCATGTAGAATGGTGTGAGGAACAGGGGCCCAGAGACCCAAGAAAAAGCAGTTCAGACAGGTGGCTAGAGGGTGAGGGCTGCAAGGCTCTTAGCTGGCTGAAGAGGAGCAGCTTTCTTGAGCAGGTGGGGGGTGTGTGCTTGGTAGGATAGAGGCCCAAGGAGAATGAACTCTTTGTGGCTGGAGCAGTATACAGAGGGAGTGGAAGCCGCAGAGTTATCACTGTCTGTGCATCCTCCCTGCACAAGCAGAGGTGCTCAGAAGCAGTTCCTTCAGAGGTGGTGTTGTGGTGCCACAAATTAGCATGCAGCAGAGGTGGGAGGCCCTGCCCTGCAGACTGGACTGAACTGGAGACAAGGTGTTGTTCTCCAGCAGCCCATGTTGACTTGCAGTTGCCAGCTGTTACTGACAGGGTCCAGCCAAAATCTGTCATTCACTCTTTGTTTAATTTGCAACCAATTTTCCCCAAGCTTGCAGAGCTACAGCAAAAACTGAAAGAGGCCCATCACCAGCTCCGCTTAACAGAGACCCACATTTTGGGACGGAAGCAACTGGAGGAGGAGTTAAAGGTGGCCCAAGAAAGGGAAGTGCAACTGCGTCGGCAGCTCCAGGAAGACCAGCGCAAAAGGTAAAAGGAAGAGGGATTATGTCGTGTTGTTGAGGTGAGAGGGAGCTAATCCCAGTGTGTCAGGGGACCCCGGGCACACCAGGGATATGCCAGTAAACCTTTTCCATAGTGCTCTGCCTGGCAGCAGGTAGGGCTGCATTACTGCTTTAACCTGAACAGGAAGTGATGAGTCTGCGCAAGCCGGTCCCCTCTCACCCAGAACCAAGGCTGTCTGCACTGTCACCAGGCTGTGGTGATGGGCACTGTCGACAATCTAGGGAGGCTGAACGGAGAAGAGAGAGCTGGCAGCGGAATGGTTTTGTCATAGACCCCCATGCAGAAATTAAAATGCTAGCAAGGGAACTCTGAGCAATCCTCCTGGGACCATGCGAGTGTAGCATGGTGTGTGCCACATGCAAATTCCAAAGAGGGATACAAAGGCCTAATCACAAGCAGCAAAACCCTCTGGACCTGGCGCAGATGTCCACCCTGCCAGTATTCTGCTGGGAAGGCGTTCCAGTCAGAGGGAGCCTCAGCCCCGCAAAATGCCTTCCTGCTCAAGAATGGGGCTTTAGTGTCATTATTGCTCTGTGCAACATGGCAGCGCCCACAGGCCCCTCCTGCACAGATAGGCTATGTCTACACTTAATTGAGGTCGACTTAGCATGTCTACACCTAAATTTTAAGTCAATTTAGGGGGGACCTTACAAAGTCGACCTAGAGCATCCACACTGGGGCTAGGTGGACCTGGGACAGGTCCATGATGGTGGGGGGGGCACCCCTTGCCAAGTGCCAGGGGGCTCAGCCTTTGCCCCATTGTACCTTGGTACAATGGGGCAAAGGGGACAGGGACCCTGGCAGGGCATAGGGGCAGGGTGGGCAGGGCACTGCCTGCCCTGTGGGGGTCATGCCAGGCTCTCCCTGTGCCACCCCCCCCCCGGCAGGGAGGGCAGTGGGGGAGTCCTGGAGAGCCCTAAGTCGACTTAGAGTCGACTTAGGGCTACTCCAGGTCTACACTGGCTTAAGTCGACTTTAGAAAGTCGACTTAAACCAAAAGTCGACTTAAAATGAGGTTTTATTAAGTCAACTTAATTTTCCTTAAGTTGATTTAAGCAGCTTGCTTAAGTCGACTTAAGGAAAGTGTAGTGTAGATGCAGAGTAAATTAAGTCAACTTAAGGAAGCTTAAGTCGACTTAATTTACAAGTGTAGACGCAGCCATACAGAGCACAGATACGTTCCCAGAGAATGTAATGTCTGAATAAACAATGCAGACAAAGGTTGGGAAGGGGACCAGATAGAGGAAGTGTATTACTCAAGATAATGCAGCAAGTCAGGGGGAGAGCTGGAATAGAACTCCCACTCTAGTTCCCTGCCCACTAAACCACATTGATCCTAAGGGCCGGAATAGGTGGGTCTGGCACAGAGGTTTGCCATGTCAATAACTCAACACAAGCCTCCATTTTTTAAATTGCCCTGAAGCTGGCAGATACTGTCCAGAAATTTCACCAGAGGCTGCAGAAAGCAAAGACCTCACAGCAAAATCTAGGTCCAACTTGCTGCAGAGTACCCAGGGCCTTAGTTTTAGTGTGTGACAGGCCCTAGTGAGTGATCCAGGTGACAGTGCATTCTTTAATGATAGGTTTGTGCTAAGGACGCATTCTACGTTCCTTCCCAAGGGGTGCCTGACTGGCCAGGCCTGCATTACACGTCTGTCAGAAAAGCTCTGTGGGAAAAAAACACACCCACACTGACACCGTGATGTCAGCCAAACCCCCAGCGTAGACACAGCTATGCCAATGGAAGAGTTCTTCTGTCGACATCACTGATGTCATTTGGGGAAGGGTTTAGCTATGGCAGCAGAAAAACTCCTTTCATTGGCATAAGCCATGGCCACGCTAAGGGGCTTTGCCAGTATAGCTATATCAGCAACGCATATGGAGGGTGTAAAAGGCCATAGTCTAAGGACTAATGATCTCTGATCTTTAGAGGGGACTCTGCATTGTAACTACCTTGCCTACACCCAAAAGTTGTAACTCTGCCTATACCAGTATAGAGGAAAGGTACAACTCACCCAGTGTGGATGCAGTTATGCCACTATACGGCTATGTCTACACTAGGGAATTAAGGTCGACTTTAAAAAGTCGACTTTAATAAGTCAACTTTAAGTCGATCTTATTAAGTCAACTTAGAGAGTCCACACTGGACTCTCTAAGTCGACTTGTTTGGTCCAGGGAGAGACAGCCCCACATGGGGCTGGCTCTCCCTGGACCAGCAAGCCCCTGAGCGGTCCGGGGGAGAAGGGAGCAAGGAGCTCCCTTCTGCCCCAGACCACTCGGCTCCCTTCTGCTCGGGACGTCTCAGGTCCTTAAGTCGACTTAAGGAAACTGTAGTGTAGACGTAGGGTAATTAAGTCGACTTAAGCAAGCTTAAGTCAACTTAATTTTCAAGTGTAGATGCACCCACCGGGTGCAAAGCTTATTCCCACATGGAAAGGGGAATAAACTAAACTGGTATAAGGTGCCTTTATCCCAGTATAACTGGTTCCACACTAGGAGTTGTATTGGTGTACTGATCCAAAATCTGTGTGTAAACCAGCCCCAAGTAACTGCGAAACCCTGTCCACTTGACTTCTCATCCGTATTGCCCATTGTTGCTTCATTGCCATGACACGCTTTTAGGAAGCTCCTGGATCAGCAGGCGGAGGAGCTGAAGCAGCAGCTCAGACATGCCCACGAGACTGAGACCTCACTGGCCAAGACCCACGCGGAGCTGCAGGTCAGGTTTCAGCAGCAGGAGGCACAACTGCATGTCTTAGAAGATGAAAAAAAGACAGTGTCAAGTGAGGTAAGGTACACACTGCTGCTCTGCGGCTCACTGTGAGGGAGCTTGGTGGCATGAATGATGCTGCTGTTCTAGTGGCTGATTTCAATGCAGACCATGGCACTAAGGGTGAGTACTTCTCCATCAGCTGACCCTGCTGCAGTAGGGACTGGAAATGTTTGTGGTATTATATGTGTGACTTCTTTTCCCCACTTACTTTGTTTTGCTGTCCACTGGGTGTGAAGGAGTTAATTTCTCCTCCAAGGACAGACAGATAAGGGAAGGGCTGTTGGTGTGATGTGAGCTTGCTGGCTTGGTAGAAATGAACAATCAAGAACTGTCTCCATATGGATGAATTTACCTCGAAGATACCATGGAGGATCAAAGATTGGAAATTCACTTTTAGCGGCTGGGAGCCATGGGAAGCAGGACCTGTGAACACAGCACAGCTGCAGCTGAGAATGAAGGGCCAGGTAGAGGATTGCAGCTGCCCAGGTGGGAGGAAAAGAGACAGAGAGAATTTAAATGAACCAGAGGGGCACAAAATTCTGGCCAACATAGGCTCTAAGTTAAGTTTTGCTTTTCCACACTAACCTAAGTACCCTTTAGTACCGTGTTCTAGTCACGTTCTAATTGACTGATAAATGTTAGCTTGTTTTGAACAGGTTATCCTGCTTTGCTGTAAATCCCTGCTGGTTGTATTGCTCCCCAAAGGGGAAGTCTCTACTAGCAGTCAACACTCATTTGGACCCACTGAAGAGCCACAGTGAGAACAGATTCCAAAGGATTTGCCACATTAGTCTAATCTAGCAAAAGAAACAAGGAATCCTGTGGCTCTTTTAAAGACTAACAAATTTATTATTCACATGAGCTTTCGTGGGAGAAATCCCACTTCGTCAGATGCTAGAAAATGGAAAACTTACAGTGTGGGAGGGAAAGATATATGCCGTGAAGTGTAATCACATCACAGAATCAGGTCAGATTACATCAGCAAATCAAACAGGTTGTATAGATTGAAAGTGTGGAACAACATATCAGAAAGTGGTGAAATTGAGAGAGGTGAAAATCACTGATTGTATGAGAAAGCCACATCTTATCTCTATTCAAAACCCAAGTTGATGGTGTCAAATTTGCATATAATGTCTAACTCTGTGCTTTCTCTTGGAAGCTTTGATTTAGAATTAGCCTGTTAGGAGAACAGAGGTGCTGGAACCAAAGGACCTAGGCTTGTAGTATTGGAGTTGCAGGGTCCCTGGCCAGAAATTGACCACACAGGGTCAAATCCTGAGAGGTTCTGAGCCCCTGAAGCTCTCACCAGGGATTCCAGGTGTTCAGCACCTCTCAGGGGCCTGGATTCTAGAATATGGATGATAAGAAAACAGGGAGCTCTCTGTGCTCCCTTCCACAGCAACATCACAGCCAGCTTGTTAAGGCCTGATCTACACTAAAAATTAGATGCACTTAGCTGTGTCACTCAGGGCTGTGAAAAATGTCCTGCCCTGAGCACTGTAGTTAGGATATCATAACCTCTGGTGTAGAAACAGCTAGGTAAATGGAAGAATTCTTCCAGTAACCTAGCTACTGCCTCTTCGAAACGTGGATTTATTGCATTAACAGAAAAACCTCTTCCATTGATGTAGAAGCATCTACACTGCAGCTGTGCCACTGTAGTGTAGACAAGGACTAAGACTTGTGGATACAGCTCCTGGGGAGGGTTGGGTGGAGGCAAGAGAATGGAGCAAGAGAAGGCAGCCCCTTTCTTTTCAGAGCATGGGGCTTTTTGCACAGAAATCCAGGTAGGAGAGAATACATCTGGGAGCTGTGTCCCTTCTCTCTGTGTCCCGCCAGCAGCAACAGGGAGGTCTACATTCTTCCAGCTTAGCTAGAAAGAGACTCCTCCTGTGGGCATAGCAAGGGCCATTTCATTGAACTGGTGCGAGCAGAATGGACTAAATCTGATCATTCCATTGTCTGGTTATTGTTATGACAGAGAAGCTGTTGAGGCCAAAGGCCTTTTCTCTTTGTGGTCAGAGCCTGCAGCACAATGATTGAAAGGATGTTGTCAGTTCTTACATTTCTTTAAAGAAAAATTTTAACAAGCACATCTATTTTTCAGCAACTCCACTGTCAAAAAGCCAATCAGAACCTTTCAGAGCAGCTGTCACTGTTGCAGCAGGAGAAGGAGACCCTCCATGAGGAATATGATCGTCTCCTGAAACAGCTCGATATCTATGTCAGGTAATTACTAAAACAGCAGGAGCCACTGAGAAATGAGGCTGCCTTGCAGCTGCGCTTTGTATCGCTGTTGTGATACTGGACTGGATTATTGTGTAAACTTCTAGTCTCCCATGTAAACTACAGTGAGCACTGAGAGATCTGCTTTCAGTTGGCATCTTCAGACAGAATCAGGTGGAGTAAATGTCACACTGCTGCTACTACTTAATACTGTCTTCTTCCATTCAGGAGCTGAGGTGGTGCTGAATCCAGCACCGCGTAGGTAGGTGTATGTCTCAGTAGACGCCTACGACACTGGTGCTCCAGGACCTGCACTGACTTTAGAGTTCTTCAGACATTTTTCATCCAAATGTTTTTTTGGGGGTTTTTTTGATGGAAAATGCCTTAATGGTCAAATTTGAACCAGATTCACAAAAGATTCGAAATTCAAACAAATTCACAATATTTGAGGCATTTGATTTTGATTGAAATTAGTTGATTTTTAAAAAAAATTTTGAAAGAAAAAAGTTGAATTTTTTCAAAAATGCCATTTTGTTTCAGTGGAAACAAAACCACTGCTCTCATGTTTTTTAATCCTCCCCCCGTTTCATGAAATGGATTTCCCTTTCTCTGAGCAGCTGTATTTGTCTGCCTGCTGGTTTCCCGGTGAAGTCAAATATGCTAGTTTTGACCTATACAGCCATAACTGGCTTGTGTCTTGCCTGCCTGACACACCTCTCTGGGCCAGCTTGCCAAGCTGTGATCAACAGAGACACCACTAGCACTGAAGAGAAAGTTACCAGTACAGCGTTCTCCATGAGGCAGTCTTTGCTCCCTCATTAGGTCCAAAATGGCCTAATCTGTTGACCTTAAAGGAACCTGCAGAAGCCCACATCTACTTGACAGGGCATGTGGGGAAGCAGGTGAGATAGGATGGTGGATGTTCTACTGATTTGATTTCTTGTCTGCTAAGCTGATTTATTTTATTGTGTCATGATGTCGGGTGGTTATTTTCCGGTAACTGGCTGCCAGGGCACCAGTCTGTGTGTTGGCATGTTTCTGTGTTTTAATCTGAGACAAGAAGTGATGAAGATTTTAAGTAGCAAAGCAGAAGATGCTCTGACTGATTATCCTGGCAACAGAGGGGCAAATGCGGAGGGCTGAGTTAACTGCCTCATTACCCCAGTGTACTGCCAGTATCACTGCACAGGCATTAGGGAGTAAGAGTGGAGCAAGGCCCTGGTCACGCAGGGAGGATCTGAGCCTGGCTTTCTTGGAACCAAAGCTGAGAAAGGGAAGATTGAAGTGAGTGAAGCCTCCTCCCAGGTTTATTAAAACTAGACAGGGTGGGTTTGCTTTTTTGTCTGATCTCTGTGGGAAGGACTGGATGGGACCATTCTAGGAGCCTGCTTGTGGAAAGCCTGGGCCCTGATTCAGAAATTGGTTTCTGACTGGCTGAAATTGTGGCTTAAATAAAAAGAACAAAGCCCATGATGGGTAGAACCAACTATGAGGTACAGAATCCAGAGTCTCATTACTGTGGTTTGGATTTTGGCTTCGTTGCCAATAGGAATATAGAAAGTCTGTGGGCTCGTCTTCCAACAATCAGACACTCCACCTTCGGGTGCAGGTCCTGAGGCCTTTGTTGGTACCACTTCTGGGGCACAGTCAGAAGCTGGCATTTTTTCCCAGAATGGGTGAAGTTTGAAGTTTCAGGAAATGAAAGTTATGCTGGTTGACATTGACCCCACACTAGGCAGATTGGCTGACATCAGCCCTGTATTTTCTGACTGGTCAATATTTTTCTTCCTTTCACCCCCTCCTGGACTTGTAGACATTCCATGTGGTAATCTGAAAAAGTGTTAGGCATAGAGTGTATTGTTCTTTATGTAAAAAAGAAATCAAGCATTTTAATAGGCTGATATTCATAGGCTTTAATTTTAATAGGCTGTTACATATCTGCCTTCTCAGGAAACACAATGAAAGGCAACTTCGCCATAAAGCCAAGCTCCGCAGAGCCAAGGAGACGTTTGTTCATGAAGTGAAGCAAAGAGATGTGAAAATTAAACAGCTTGAAAGTGAAATTGTGCTCTCTAGGAGCCAGACGGGAAAGGTGAGGCGACAGATGGCATATCCTCAACTGTGGGCCACTGCTGCAGCAGAGTCCCAAAAGCAACCTACCCCAATAGGGTCACTGGGAGGTTAACGTGAGGAACTTAGCACGGCCCAGCTGTTCTGAGGGAGGCTAAGCTCACCGCATGCAGAGCTCTAAAGGTGTGCATTGTGCTTATGTGTGATTCAGGCATCTGGGGGCAGTGTGGGGGTCAAAGAGGTCAGCAGAGCCTGTAGTGTATAAGTTAATAACCAGCCTCCCCTGAATTAGACGAAAGCTCTAGGCCTTCTCAGGACAAACAGGATCACACAAAGGGATTGTCTAGACCAAGCTTGTTTGGCTTTGTGATGAGCCAAAAAAAGGACAATGTTCAGGAAGTGAAGTAATCTCGTGTTTGAACCATTCTGTCTCCCAAACCCTTTGCTGCCGCATTTGCCTCAAACCTTCCGGAAAAGTCCTGCTTTGGCATACAGTCAATGGTGAAGTGTCAGACAGATCAGTTCAGTGTTGCTAAAGTCAGGGAGGGTGAAAATCAGGCCAATCGAGCCATGTTGCTTAAACCTGAACAAAGGAGAGAGAGGAGTATCTCAGTGCTTAGGTTCCAAGGAGACAGAGGCTTCATGGCAGATGCCATCACCTCGCTCTCTTTCCTCTCTATCTTTTTGGTCTCTGTTCTCACTTTATTATTATTATTTTGGTGCTTTCAAATCCTTCCCTGTTGCCTGTTTCCCCAGGAGGCCAAGTGCTGCTAGACAGGGCTCAGTGGGGCAGGGCTGCACATACTTTTGCAGTTGAGTCTAGTGTGGCAAGAGCAGATCGGTAGCCACAGCTTGCAGACACATGCACAGCTGAGCACAAGGGAGTAGGGATGAAAAGATTGATGTAGTGGGTGGGGCAGAAGGATGTTGAGCAGCTTTCTGAAACCCCCACTGCTCCTTTGCAGTGCCTTTGGTTAGCTGTCTCTCCGATTTCTATCCATTTACAAATTCTCTAACAAACTGGGTCCCACTAGTTTCTAAGGTACCTGTCTCCACTGAGCACACTACAGTTACACTAGGGATGGATTTGGCCTGGAGCATTAACTGATGTCTTCTGTGTATTAGAAATTATTTATTTTAAGGAAATGCAATTCCATAGTATTTTAAAAACCCAGACCAGCCACGTGCAGAGAACCCTTCCTTGTGGTGGGCTGGGCAGAGAAGGGTGATGGTGATTTTACCATGACTGGTGCTGCCCAGTGGCTCACTGTTGCGTGGCTACAGTAGAAGTTCCTGGAATACCCAATCTTACTTATTGAGATGAAGGTTTTCTGAATTAATTTGTCCTTTTCTGCATAACCACGGCTTCCTTCGGGAGATTGCTCTGTGATTGGAAAATGAGTAGACATGTCTCCTGTCTGCTTCTAATGGTATTAAACACTCTTTCCACCTGTCCATCTGTAATGCCTTTAGAAGGGTGTGGCTAAAAGGCCCTTTCCAGGCCACGTGGCATAAAATACAATGTACATTTTATAAGCAGATCCCGATGGGGGCCTCCTTTAAACAGCACTTTGAGATCTGTGGCTGCAAAGTACTAGAGCAGAGCATACTGTTTCACCATGTTTTTTTTAACCACAGGAGCATGCACTGATCAGACAGATCACCACGGAGAATGAGCATTTGCTCCAAGAGAAAAGAGAACTCTTACAGCAGCTTAATGAACAGGAAGAAGTTGGACGGAACAACAAATGGATCATTTCCACAATCCAGAACAGGTAGCTATTAATTCTGGTACAGACAGTGCCTCTTGGCCAGAGCTTGAAGTTAGCCCTTTTCGCAAACTGCATTCTCCAATTCTGTGCCAACGTCACTCCAGTGAAATCTTCCTTCTGTGCATGGAGTAAAACTAGGGTAGCACCATGATAAGTCCAGCAGCTGTTCTTCAGCCTTTCAGGATGTATGCAGGCCACTTCACTGGAATAGCTGCTTTGCAGTCTCCCTGGCCCGAGTGCTGCACAGATCAACACTCTCAGTGCAGAACTACAGCGGCAATACGCTTGACGAGTTTAAAGGGCTTCTTTTTAAGGGACCTGCCTTTCTCAGCAGAAGGGTTGAGAGGAAGTGCCCCTTTGAAAAGGAGCAGTGGTTAAGGTGAAGAATCATGTGCCAAAAATAAACATTGCCCTTTCTCTGTGACCGTCTCAGGGTGCAGTTCCTGGATGAAGAAAATGCACGACTCCAGGAAAGCACTCTGCAGCTTTCCAGTCAGGTTGGCGTTCTGGAGCGTACTCTGAGGAACATGCAGACCCAGAGCTTAGAGGTGAGATGTGCTGCCTTGCTCCATAAAATGGGCACATCCGAGGAACTTTTCCCGACAGTCCCTGCCAAGGTACCTCAGCTTTAACCTGGAAGGACCTCCTTTAGAGTACACAGGGATTTCTGGTATATATGTACATATAGGCCCAGATTATCAAAATGCGCAGTACCCATAGTTGAGATCAGATTTCAGTGGGGCTGAGGAGTGCTGAAGACTTTTGAAAATCTGGCTCTAAGTGTCTGGAGTCCGTGGTCAGAAGGGGATGTTTGTTATTCATGCCCCAGTCCCCTAAGGATTGGATTGAGCCCCACCATCTCATTACAGAAAGGACCAGAGGTTGGCTGGTAATGTCACTCTTGATTAGTTGAACTGGAGCCAATAATGTAGATGTTCAAAGCTTTGCATCTTAGTTCCAGTCTACTAAGCGAGCCAGTTCCCTTGTCTGTTGTTTTATTGGACAGTTGTCATAGTATGAAGATGTCACTTTTTTTTACCTTTTTTTTTTTTTGTTCTTCAGTCATTAAAAATACCCCAATAATAGATAAGGTTGTGGAAAATTTTAGATCTTATATACACAAATGAGCCTAAAATATCAAACTTGGGAGCCTAAATCCATATTTAAGCACCTAAACAGGTGTTCTGATTTGCAAAAATGCTGAGCACTCCCATATCCTATTGAACATACTCAGTAGCTCTGAGAAGCAAGCCATTTATGTGCTGGGATTTTCAAAGTGTAAATTAAATAGGAATTGAGTGTCTAACTCACACAGAGCCCTTTGAATATTAGAGCCTAAGGCCCTAAATACATTTGAAGCCCAGCATAGCCCACTAATGCAGATGCAGTAAAGATTCATAGATTCACAGATTATAAGGTCAGGAGAGACCAATATGATCGTCTAGTGACTGATCTCTTGCACAGTGCAGGCCACAGAATCTCCCACACACTCCTGACATAACATCCCCTCATGTGCTATCAACACACACAAAACATGTTCCCTTGGACAGTTTCATCTCTTTGGAATTCTTGCCCTCTGTGTCTGTGATTCCATGTGTGCACTGTAAAAATGTTTAATTAAAATATTTATTTCTCTATAGTTTTGTGAATGATGCACTCGCAATCATCGATTGTCTTGGCAGAGCAGTGGTTCTCAACCAAGGGTACACACATCCCTGGGAAGGTCTTCCATGGGGGTCCATCAATTGATTTAGGCTATGTCTACACTGGCAAGTTAGGTCAACTTAAAGAGGCTTAAGTCGACCTAACTTAAGCCCTGTCCACACTAGGCTTTCACTAGGTCGACTTAAGAAAACACTTAAGTCGACCTAATGAAAGCTTAGGTCGACTTAATAAGAACCGCAGGATATTCGAACTAACCCTGCACACGGTCGACCTAACCCTTCCTGAGGTCGACCTGAGGCCAGTGTGGACACGTAAGTCCACTTTCTTAGGTCGACCTAAGGGAAGTTAGATCAAATTAATAAGTCCCAGTAAAGGGTAACCGCTTTGTTAAGTCGATTTAATAAGGTTGACTCTAAGTCGACCTTATTAAGTCAGCTTAACAAAGTCGACCTAACTTTGCTTAGTGTAGACATAGCCTTAGATATTTGCTTAGTTTTAGAACAAGCTACATAAAAAGCACTAGCAAAGTCGATACAAACAAAAATTTCATAGACAATGACTTGTTTATATCGCTCTATATACTATACACTGAAATGTAAATATAATATTTATATTCCAATCAATTTCTTTTATAATTCTTTGGTAAAAATTAGAAAGGAAACAATTTTTCAGTAATAGTGTGCTGTGACACTTTTGTATTTTTATGTCTGATATTGTAAGCCAGAAGTTTGTAAGTGAGATGAAACTTGGAATACACAAGGCAAATCAGACTCATGAAAGGGGTCCAGTAGTCTGGAAAGGTTGAGAGCCACTGATCTATTGCATCCTTCCTACATTGGATCTGTTGTTTATTTTTCTGGGTTCTCTTTGTAGGACTTCAGAAGTATTGGCTTCTCTGAGTGCCAGCTAAGTAAGATGTTGCCACATCCAAACACAAGGTATTATAAGTAAAAAGATACAGGCAATATGTCTGCTTGCTAACAATGAAACCTATCAGTGTTTGGGGAGAGGGAAGCTGTGAACTCTTGTTTTTCAAACAAATACTCGACCCTTTATTTTATTTGCAGATGCATTTTAACCATGCTATAGGGAAAACACTAACAAAAAGATTATTGTAAAGCACACTGTACAGAGAATTAAAATTCCAGAAATACCTTTTCCAGCTCCATGTGATTTATGGGTAGTAGTTTTAGTAATGACTTAATCATAGAAGACATAAGATGTACTATCAGGTGTGTACACAATGGCATTGCAAAAATGTTATCCCTTGGCCCATGCATGCACCATCCTTTTAAAGAGAAACTATAATACATCAAATAATTTGAATGAAAGCAGAAGATAGCAGGTTTGTGCCACCTAAGCTTCCATTTAAATCACTGCGTTTAATACTGAGTCCTTGATCATTACAGTTTTCTTCTCCAAGGTCAGTGCATGGTGCAAATTCATGTCACTGAATTCTGTTGCGGTGCAATTATTTTAGTGTTACTCTTGTGTCTCCTCCCCACCCCCAGTGGTGCTAAAACTTAGAGTTATTTTTCATGATCTCAGGCTTAACTTCTCCAGAACAATACATGAGAATGAACCTTCTCCTGTAGCACTATGTGTCGTTTCCTAAACAGTCTGAAGGACAGCTACAAAAACAGAGGTTTGGGGAAAAAATTTCAGCAAAAATCCCAGAATGCTTGAGCTCTTTTTCATTAGAAGATTTTAGTCCTTTCCCCACAATTTTAGGGCATGAGCCTCTCTGTCCTGGCAGTAGATCAAAACCATTAGTCCCATTCTCACAACTCTTCTCCAAGGAACTTCATAATTTTCAAAACTGTTTGCAATGAAACTTCAAAAAAAGCCCGCATCCAGTGCCCAAAGATACAGAGGAACTGAGACACCCTTGCAAAGGGATTACCACTGCCTGTCCCCCAGCAGCCAGATCTCTAATCCATGTTTCATGGTCTCTGGAAGCCCCTTCGACAATGGTTAGGTTTTCCCTCATGCTGAAGGGAAGCCCCACTCCCTGGCCATTTGGTGCACTACTCAAACACAGAGAGAAACCCTGCTTATTGTGCAAGGGGTTCCTCCAGGACCCAGTTATAAAAGAGGGCCAGTGCTTGCCAGCTCAGTTTGCAGAACAAGCCACAGATCCTGTGAATATGGGAAAGGCAGTGACCTTCTCCTGAAGATCCTGGTGCCTAACCTGGAGGATTGTGAGGCCTTGGCCTCCCCATAATTTGCCATTGGGTTCTGACTAAAGCCCCCCCCCAAGACTCCCAGGGCTATAGGGGAGCAGGGATCATGTGAAGAGGGAGCATGTAGGAAGCAATTGAATTTTGGGGGGCTGGAGGTGTAGAGGAATGACTAAGCCATTCTGTGCTAGCTGCTGCCTCCTTTAGTTGGATTGTAAGCCCTTTGGGTATGCCTACACTGGAGGCTCTCTTAAGTTGACTTAAAAAGGTTGACTTTAAGTCGACTTAGAGAGCCCACATTGAACACTCCAGTCGACTGCCAGCGTCTCCACTGGCAGGTGCTAGGTCAAGAGAGGACTGGTGCATTGTGGGCAGGGCCGTCCTTGGGGGGAGAGGGGCAGGGGTGAACGGGGTGATCGCCCCAGGCCCTGCGGTTACGTGGGCCCTATGCTGTCCCGCTCCCGAAAGGACAGTGCAGGGCCTGCACCACGGCCCCCCCCGGCCGTGCTTTGCCCTGCTCTCCGCTGCTTTCAGCAGCGAGCCAAAGACAGCAGGTTGGCTGGGAGCACTTCGCCCGGCCTCTAGGCCAGTCCTCCCTGCCCCCAGGGCAGAGCAGGCAGGCCGGCCCAGGGGTGGGGCAGGTGTGCGGGGCCCAGCCTCTCTGGGTCTGGGCTGGCCTGAAGCCTGCAGGCTGTGGGCGGCCTGCCCCACATGGCTGCATGCAGTCGGGACCCCGGCTGCGGCTGGGACGGCCTTTGCCAGCGGCATGGCCTCGGCTGGGGCTGGATCCCGGTAGCAGCCTTGGGTCCCCAGTTGGGGTGCTGGCCGCAGCAGCCTAGGGTCCCAGCTGTGGCCGGGGCAGCAGCGGCCTCGACTGGGGCCAGCTCACAGCCACAGCTGGGGCCGGCTTTCCGCCGGTGGGCGGCCTTGGGTTCCCAGCCCAGGGCCAGGGCTGACTCCCAGCCAGCGGCCAGCCTCGGGTTCCCGGCCAGGACCGGGGCCATGGCCAACTCTCCGCTGGCAGGCAGTCCCGGGGCCAGGGCTAGGGCTGCCGACAGGCGGCCTCGGGGCTGGGGCCAGCTGTCGCTGGCGGGCAGCCTTGGATTCCTTGCTGGGGCCGGTTCCCAGTCCCTGGGGAGGAGACTGGGGTCCCTGGGAGGCAGAGTGGGCCGGCCTGCCACGCTCCCCTCTAGCATGGGGTGGTGGGGTCCCGACTAGGCCAATTGGCCCTGGGCCCTGCTCCCCCCAAGGGACGGCCCTGATTGTGGGTAGCTGTCCCACATTGCAGTGGGGCCTGGAGGCCAATTAGGTTGACTTTAAGGGCACTCTCCATCCTCACTGGCTTAAGTCAACTTAATAAAGTCGACTTAAGCATTAAGTCGACCGTAAAAGTTGGTGTTACTAAGTCGACTTAAGGAAGCGCTTAAGTCAACTTAATAAGCGCCCAATGTGGACGCAGCAGTCTGTAGGTCGACTTACCCATCCTTAAGTTGACCTAAGGTTCAATGTGAACGTACTCTTTGGGGCTTTCTATGACATGTATATAGCACCTACTGCGATGGGCCCTGATCCCTAACCAGGCCTCAAGGTGCTACTGCAATACAAGAGATTGATAATAAAGAGCTAGTGGTTCAATGAGGAAGGGCAGAGTGCTCGGGTAGCAGGGGGCTGGGCAGGGTAGGTCTGCACAGTGAAGTCTGGGGATCCTTTAAGTTTAAGTCAGGAGCAGTTAAGGGACAGAGGAATTGGAGTAACCATGGTCATAGAGCTGGGGGGGGGGGGTACTTACAGGGGGAGCCTTGGAGGGGTGTAGGTTAGGAGGAGCGAAGGGAGTGAGGGAAGTGGGAGTCCATTGCAAGTATGGGGGAGCAGCCAAGCAGCGAACTGGGCACCTTGGGGCTTGCCTCAAGCAGAGCTGGGCAACAGTGGGCTATGGGGGGAACTAGCTAATTTGGGGCAGGCATAAGGACTTAGTGAAGAGTGGCAGGACCTAGGACTTCGTGCCCTGCCCATATTGGTCAGAGTGACGTGGGACTGGGAGGGAAGAGAAAACTTTGCTTCTGCTATTGTTTAACAGGGCTGGGGTTGCAGGGCAGCTGAACCCTGACTTAGGCTGTTGAGGAGTTTTGCCGTAAAAATGAGCAAACAAGCTCTGTGCAAGGTGGGTGTAAGAATAAAACAACATGACAAACACAATATTATCAGGACTTCATTATAAACGTCACTGCACTGGACACTTCTCAGCATGAGGTTAGCCACAGTTTACTGACTTTTCTCCCAAATTAACTTTTCCAAAAACAGCTCCAAAAGCTCTACTTTTAAATAAAAAACCACACCTGTTTGTGACAGAGATTGCCATGTTCCTTCAAAGCATGGCTGTACTGTTCGGAAAGAGAACCTGTTGGGACAGTGGGGAGATGTAGAGAGAAGAAGGATAGTTTGTTCAGTGGTGACGTCCTGTGTGATGTTGGGCAGGTCACTATGTTTCTGTGCCTATTCCCCAGCTGTGAGATGGGGATAATAGCAGTGTCCTGCCACACGGGGTGTGCTAAGGTAAGTATGTTAGAGAGTATGAAGTGCTTAGATGCTACAGTAGCAGAGGCCAGAGGTTTGCCAAGTCAGTTACTGATGGAAATTATTTTTCAGCTTCTCAGTGACAGGGCTGTCGAGCTCCCTTGGCTTTCCGAGAGCCATTCAAGATGTCAAGCCTGAAGAAGGAACTGAGAGTCAAAAGTCCCCACTTTCCTTATCACCTTCTCAGCCTTCTGAGATTGGTTACTTAAATGTGGCTTCCCCTGGAGACACCACAAACTTCCAAATGCAGCAACAGAATCAAAGCTTCTGCTGCGACAGTGTCTAAGGTTGTGGGAGGAGAATTCAAGGAAATGCACGCTGCTTGGACTGTGGAGTTGGCTTCCTACTGCAGCGGGGTCATGCGTCGAGCTGGATGAATATGTGTCAGATAACTTGCTCAATGAAATGTATCAACTGTTGATTGACAGCTCTTTTGTAAATCACTTGCCCACTGCTAGATCTGTGTCTCATCCTAGATCTACCAGAATATTTTAAAATTCAGATTTAATTCATTAAAATGTTTTTTAAATGGGCGCTTTTTTCTTTTGGTCTTAAATGCTTGTGGGATTCAGAAATGTCAGTTTGCTACAAACTTTCTAGATCAGAACAGAAAAAAAAATTCCAACCCACAACTCCCTCTTCTCTTCCATATTTGGTTCTTACTCTCCAAAATGTTACACATGTAGAGTAATGTATGCACACTCAAGTTAGCTGATGTGATGACCAGGGTTTAGCAGTCAGTATAGACCAGAACAAATCGTGTCTGGTGCCATGTCAGCTGACCGTTTAATCCATACTGCTCAACTTTTAAACTTGCCAGTGTGACACAAGCTGCTGAAATGTGTGACCAGTGACCAAGATTTGGAACATATTGTACCAGTTAACAGATTATTGGGTTTTTTAATCTATAAAACATTTTTAGGCCAGATTGGCCAAGTAAGGGCTGGATACACAGGGGAGTTAGGACCCCGTATTTCTTTACACGGCTCTGCTGATATTGTGAGAGCAGTGATTACGCCCTTGATAATACCTGCCAACCAAATGAGCAGGGAAGGACACAAAGAGCCAGAATTCTTAGCTCCACATCCCCTACTTACTGGCTGGTGCATCAGGGGAGCTGAACAGATGGAAGTAAACTGCTCCATGGAAAGGGGGAAGTAATTTACTCTCTCCCCACAGCCAGGGAGGAGGATTGGTGACCCTAAGTTCCATGGCTGCACCTGGAGCAGTGCAGCTGTCCACTGCCCCTTATATAAGGCACATTCACATTAAGTTCCCATCTAGCTCTGTGAGTTTAATCAACTAATTGCATAATTAGCTGCTGTTGGGGGTCAAGGGCTGAGGGTTGTGGAAATGGTCCCTGCCTAGACTCTTTGTGGAGTAATGGGGAGGTTCCTAACCCCCCCCCCCCAATACCATTTATTTAAGCCAATCATTCCCACCCACCAATACCACTGGTCTAAAGCAGCCCTATGGTCACATAGCAGCAAGAACCCCCTATTCCTCTACTGAACAGCCACCTGTCTTGGATGGTTTACTTTAGACACAAGACCGGCGACCCTTGTGGTTCTTTGTAACCTTGAGTCTAAGTTTGCAGGGCTCTGTTGCTGCTATAACCAACACCTTGTAGCTGGATGCTGCTGCTTCAGCAGCTTTAGGCCCTGTTCCTTTCTTTGCCTCCCCTCCAGGGCGCAGAGAGGTGAACGCTGCTGAGTCTGGGGGAAGCAGTCACAGGAGCCCGGTTGACGCAGCACAGGTTTCAGAGGATGCGTGAGAAGGGGAGTGTAGCTTCCTAGTCTGTGGGGAGCTGGTGGCTCTTGGCCCGCCCCTTCCCCCTAAACACTCAGCTCCTGGACTCCTGCCCAGACACTTCGGAGGGGACCGAGAGCAGCGGGAAGGAACAGCCCCATTTCCTCGTCCGTCCCCCACTGCTGCCCGCCAGCCACCGCCACAACGTGCTCAGCAGGCCGGCAGTGGGGCAGCAAGATGTGTATGTCCCAGACCCAGTCCGGGGAGGAGCGCTGCGCTGAGGCCGCTCACTACTGCCTGGTGCTGCCCCGCCTGCCCGTCGCTATAGTCCGCGCTGGGCCTGGGCCACGGGCGAGGCCTCTCTGCGCCCCCACAGCCCAGGGACAATGGGCTGCCCCAGCCGACACCGCCTTCTAGCGGCGGCTGTAAGCGAGTCGGGACGGCCTGGAGGGTCAGCAGCACAGGCTGCAGCCAGGTTCCTCGCAGGGCCAGATGGCTCCGGAACAGGAAATGACGCATGTCCAGTGCACACGCTGCCCAGCAAGCTGAGACAGGCTATTTGAGAGTAACGGGTCCCACACACCGGCCGCCCAGGCGGGACAGGGACAGGGACAGGGACGGCGACACCCCGCCCTCCTCACGTGCCACCCGCTTTCTGTTTACTACGTTTCTCCACCAAAAGCGGGTATTATTGCGCACGCGCAGTGCAGCTCTCGGCTAGGCCCGCCTTATTGCCGAAGCGAGGCCGGCGGCCGGCTTCCGGTTCCGGGTCAGGACGAGCCCACGTGAGTGACCATGTCGGTGTTGGCCTCCAACCCAAACAACCCCGTAGTCTTCTTCGATGTCAGCATCGGCGGCCAGGTGGGTGCGGGGTGGCGCGGCGGGGCTGGAGCCGGAGGGGGAGGGTCGCGGCAGGGTGCCTCTCTGCCCGGGCCTGCCGGGCCGGCTGACGCGTGCTGTCTCCGCAGGAGGTCGGCCGCATGAAGGTGGAGCTGTTCGCCGACGTCGTTCCCAAGACGGCGGAGAATTTCAGGTAGCGGCGGCTGTTCGTCCCCCTGGGGCAGCACCGCTGGGGCCCGCTCCTGCAGTCGCTGGTGGGAGTACAGCCCGCGCCGGGTCCGGTCTCGCCCTGTAGCGGGGCTGCCCCGCCTGCCCGCCCCGGGTGTCTGCCTGGAGGGAGGTTTAGCGACGGTCGTGCACCGAGTTTGCCCGCCTGAGCTGCCACGCGCAGCCTGGGGGTGACCGGCCTCTTCCTTAGATCAGCTGGGAAACCGGTAACGGCGTTGACAGCGGAAGGGTCTTCGCTGGGTTTCGGCGCCAACGTCCCGTTGAGATGAATGGGGCGGTTCACACCTTTCAGGGCTTAAGTTCCGGGTTCTCTGCCGACTCAGCCTGACATACCTGTGTCACTTACACTCGGGTCATGTTTTAAGACTCTTGGTACTATTCAGGACTAGAGGTTTAAATTATCTTGAATCTTGGGGTGTGGAGAATAAGATTCACCTTCTGGACTGAAAGTACCTGCAGGTCAGGCTCTCAGAAGGCAGATCAGTGTTACCCCTGGCTGGTTTTTGCATCCTTGTTTTCCTGCCCACTACCTGCTTCCATAGAGCCATATGCTGGGGAGGCTGGGAATGATTATGGGTTTTGTCTAAACTCTTGTCAGACATTCATAATTTCTTTTAAACTTTCCCTTTTAGCTGGTCCCCTAAAGGTAAGGGATCGGGTTAAGAGTTTTATCCCGCATCAAGTCTTCTGTGCTGGAAATAGCCCCATGGGGGTAGTGGCCTTACTGCCATATTTGCCTATCACCTCCCAGGCACCAAATTCTGAGCTATCTCCATGTGAGATTCAGTCCACAGGATGAGCAAAATTCAACTCTGCATAACTTGGGAGAGGTATGCATGAGTCAGAACCGTAGCAGTCCACTCTGTTCATGTTTGATCCTCCCCCTTGAATGTGGTACCCGTAGCTCCTCAGCACACAATGCACACAAGAGAGATGGGAACGTACTAACTTGGCCCCCTGTTTGCTTACATCTGACTGGAGAGGGTCTTGCACACCAGAGCGCCCAGTCCCTCGAGGAGAAAGTGTATCCTCGTGACTTCATCTACATTGGCAGTCTTAGCTATGGGGCAGCCTGGACATTTGCACAGGGCATCATGCTCTGGGACAGGGCAGCGTGGCTGGGGGCACGGTGGGAGGGGGGAAGTCAAGGAATGGCTAATAATCTGTGTCCTTGATTTTCAAATAGCTTTTCAAAGTGACTCAGCTATTGCTCTGTTGTTTTTTCTTTTCAGGCAATTTTGTACGGGTGAATTCAGGTATGTAGGGTCAATTTCTGCCTCCTCTTAAGCAATAGTATGTTCAGGCGAACAGGGAAAGTTGTGGACAGAGTAGGGCATAGTTGTGGTTGTTTCTACGCTCCTACCAGTGATGGTATTCCTTCTTGTTACCTACTTGAGTACAAAATGAAGACTCTTGGAAAACCACTCAGTTGACATAAAAAATATTTTTGCTGTTTGTCTGAATTGACTACAGACATTGTCCAAATGAGCTGCCCTCCCAAACAGTGAAAGAGGGAAACATGTCAGGGAAGCATATAGGAGCTGATCTCCTCAACTTGGAGCTCTTTGGGGCTAGAGTTTCCTTGGGGCTTTCATGTTGTGAGGTGCAGTAATTTCTAATGCTCTTTCTTTTTCTTTCATTGTAGGAAAGATGGTGTTCCAATAGGTTACAAAGGGAGTACTTTCCACAGGTAAATTTTCCTTCTAATGCTTACAACAAGTTCATGAACTACACACATTCTGAAGCCCTCTTGTAAGGACATCTAAAATGAAGAGGCATGCTGTACACATCAATGGTTAACCATTAGTAGCTCTGAATTGTTTTTTCTTCTGTAGCCTCTGCCAGTCACCTATAGTTCAGATGACTCAGTATCTTCTCCTTTGTCTGAGAGTTCAGTTCCCTTTGTGTACACCATGAAATGAAACAGCCAAGGACCCCAATTCATTTTAGCTTAAACAGTGGGAAGTATTTATTGACTCATTACAGAACGGAGGTATTTGCAAATCCCAAGGCATTTTCACTGTTATGGGGAGTATCTCTATTTTGTGCTGCCATTTTAAACTTCCCAGGAAGTTTTTGCAGAGAGAAGTAACTATTGTTTTTTATTATTTCTTTAGAGTCATTAAGGATTTCATGATCCAGGGAGGTGACTTTGTAAATGTAGGTATTCTATGTTCTTTTCCTTTCCTTAAGGATGTGATGTTTCTCTTTTTTCTGGACATATATAAAAAATGTACTACCTGAGAAGCTTTGCTGGTGTTTTCCTATCCTCTGTACTGTAATGAATTGGAACATGCTAGGAAACTGATATCTGGGTACTGTGCAAAATCTTTCCTTTGTAGCAACTGGAACAGCGTTAGCTAATTCATCATGTACTTCTGACTTGCAAAGATTCTCTTCCCTTGTCTGAGAAGTGCAATGCTCTTCTGCTGCAATGATTGTCCTTTGGCAAAGTGGGGTTTCCTTGGCCTGCTGTGTATGCCTCTGATCATGAGATGGTTCGTTTCCCTTAACACCAGTGTTCTCCATCATCTCTTCTGCAGAATGTTTAGTCTGCCAGTTGAGGGTTGGATTTGACACATGTTTTCAAAAGAAAGTGTAATTTTCTGCACTGCCAGATTAACCGTGTTTCATAAACTGCATCTCACATTGGTGAGATAAAATGGTAATTGGCTCTTTAAAGAGAACCTCTGTATTTAGTAGAAACAGAGCTCTTAACATATTTTGATGTTTGATGGTTTTTTCCCCTACTGAGCTATCTCAGAATAAAAATGTTATTTTCTTCTTGAAATGTCTAGGCCTCAGGTTCAGTAAAAGGGAATGGTGGTTTGTTTGGGGTTTTTTTGGTGGGGGTGGTGGAGGAGTTGGAAAAATTATTTCATTTTGAATTACGAGTTGTCGAAATGAAAAACTGCTGGCTGTTCAAAATGAATCAAAGAAAAACAGTTATGTTTTAGTTCTTGTTCTCACAAAACTGGTCACAGAAAGCTTGGTTTAGCCATGTTTGTTTAAAATCAGATTCTTTACTCGTGAGCGCTCTTATAAACCCCACAGGGCCATCTGGCAACTTCCAGTAGAGGCTTAGCAAAAATTACAAGCTCCATTGACACTTGTAACTTATTAATATTATTGATTATGAGAGACAGTGAATCATGTTTATTACAGTAGAACCTGGGAACAAACTGAGAGCAGTTCTTCTGGCATTACAGACTCACGGCAGCATCAGCCTCTTCCTTGAAGATCTTGCAGTCTGAACAAACAGTGACGGGGTAGAACGTCCAGAGTAGAGTGAACAGGGCAGTAATGGCAAACATCATGATAGTGCCATTGCTTTGTCTTAAAAAATAGCTTTTTGTGTGAATTAGTGAGGAACGGTCTAAACCAGGGGTCGGCAACCTTTACTATCAAAAGAGCCATTTTGCCCCCTCTTCCACTAAAGAAAAATAGTCTAGAGCCGCAAAACATAACACAGCTTATCAACTTTTAAAAGTTTAAAAGAACACTGCCCTCCACCCCTCCCCAGCCCCCACCAGTCTCCTTGTCCCCATGTCCGCTCCACCCCTCTCCAGGCCTCTAACTCCATTCATCCCTCCCCAGCTCCCACCCAGTCCCCCTCCAGCTGCCCATAATCCTCTCCACCCCTACCCAGCCCCTACCCAGTCTCCTTCTCCCCCTGCCCCCTCCACAGGCCTCTAACTTCATCCATCCCTCCCCAGCCCCCCACGAAGTCCCCACTCCTGCCGTGCATAGTCCCCTCCACCACTACCCAGCCCACAGCCAGTCTCCTTGTCCCCTCCATCCCTCTCCAGGCCTCCCTCCAGCCCCTTCCCAGCCCCCTTACCTGGCCGGAGGCTCGGAGCTGCAGGGACGGAGCTGCAGGGACGGCCGGCAGAGCCGCTTCTGGGCCGGGCCGCTCCCCCCCTGAGCACGCTCTGTCTGAGCATGCTCAGGGCGGGAGATTTGAATCTCCCCAGCCCGGCCGCAGCAGCAGTCTGCGCAGCTTAGAGGGAACACTGGCGGGGACCCGAACGCGGTCCTAGCAGGGCAGAGCAGACCCCGGCAACGGAGACCGATCCTGGCCCCTTGCTGGGAGGCCGAGGCTGTCGGCGGAGCGGGGCCGGGTCGGCTCCGGGCCGGGAAGTCGAGGCGGCCGGCAGGTGGGAGCCCGGGAGCCTGCCCCGGCCGCGGCCACCCTGCTGCCCCGGCCGCATGGGGCAGGCCGCAGCAGGGGCAAGGGCCGGGTAAATGACCTTGGCGGGCCGTATCCGGCCCGTGGGCCGTAGTTTGAGGACCCCTGGTCAAGGCCGAAGGTAGCCACAACAAGGAGGCTGAAGAGCCGCATGCGGCTCCGGAGTCGCGGGTTGCCGACCCCTGGTCTAAACTAAACAGAAAGATGGGAGAATGGGGACAGGGCAGAGCAAGGGCGAAGAGGGAACGGGCTGGGGCAAACACCAGTCAGCACAGGGGGAAGGAATGTCCCATCAAAACTGGGTGGGGAGAATACATCATCAGCGTCCAGGGAGGCCTCTACTTAACACTGCTTCTGCAGCTGTTCTGTCAGTTTTGGTCTCTGGCAGGCTTGTTCTACCTTACAGTTTCTTTCTAGTCTCCCCTGCACGGTTCTGGGGGTTCTGGAGAGGCAGGGGTCTCTTGCACACTCACAAGTAATAATGCTTTTAGGTATCACACGTTAGACATCACAGAAATTCTAAACTCCTTCGTAACAGTCCAAGCTTCTTATTTGCAGAAGTTAGAAGCTGTGCTGGTATAATTTATAAGTTGTTTTGAGGCTTGAATGCTGGCAGTTACAGAGAGGAGAAGCTGCCTCAGCATGGCTGGAACTTCAGCAAAGCTATAATCTTTGTTCCCCATAAGTGTGTCCTCTGCAGCCTTACAGATAGCCATCCACTTGAAAAGCTGGCAGAGAGGATCACTTTCTTGTTCACAATATTTTAAAATAATTGAGGCTAGTCCTCAACCCTGCGCCTTCTTCCACTACTTATCTACCATGCTTACACTTCATCTCCCCACCTCTGCCTCATTTGTCACCTCTGACTCTTTTAACCTTCATACCCACCCTTTCCTCTCTCTCTTCCTTTCTGTTTCCTCTGGAATGTCTGCTGTGTCCAAAATAATCTACTTCACCACCATCCATGACCTCTCCATCACCTGGTTCTGAGATCTGGACTCCACCCCATGTCCCCCACTTAACACCATTTCTGTCATTGCTCTCCTGCGGTTTTGGCTTCATGTGCCAATGGGAGTGAGGACGGCAGACAAGTTAGCAAGGGCTGAATCATAGGCCCTGTCAGCACTAGCACGTACGCTGGCAAAACTTTTGTTGCTCAAGGATGTAAAAAAACACACCCCTCCCCCAAGTGATATAAATTTTGCCGGCATAAGCACTTGTGTGAACAATTCTATGTCCGTGGGAGATGTTCTCCTACCACCACCCCTCATTGAAGTGGTTTTTGATGTCAGCGGGAGAGCACTGTCCCATCAGCATAATGCGGCTACACGTGCACTTTGCTGGCAAAACTGACATCTCTCAGGAAGGAGGTTTTTCTCACTCGAGTGACAAAAGGTTTGCCGGCAGACATGCTAGTATAGACGAGGCTGTGGCTGCTGTTAGAACATTGACTCCTGGTTTCCTGGTTCTGAAATGTTCTAATGCTTTCCCAGAGGGCTTTTGTGGGAGCGTTTTAAATGCATGCTCAAGAATGCACCTTTTAATTGAACTGAGATTGAACGCCTGCCTTCCTCTTTATACAGGGAGATGGTACTGGAGTAGCTAGTATATACCGAGGTCCCTTTGCAGATGAAAACTTCAAACTCAGACATTCTGCTCCTGGTCTGTTGTCTATGGTAAGTATCAGAAGACAAAGTAGTAGGACAAGATTGAATATGCGCTTCCTTGTGGAGATTCTTGACTTACCTTCTGGATCACAGATGTTTGCTACCGTGCATAGAACATCTGCAAAATCCTCACTTGGGACCAGATTCTCACTCTTACTCACCGTGAGCAGTATTGTACTCTGAGTAGGTTTCTTTGACTTCAGGGGAACCACTCATAGGATCTGATGCTAATGACCTTGACTCAAGGTGGCAGACTGGTCCATATTTATTAGAATTATTGAGGCATGCTTAATTTGCT
Organism: Pelusios castaneus; assembly: GCA_007922175.1. Classification (NCBI taxonomy): domain Eukaryota; kingdom Metazoa; phylum Chordata; order Testudines; family Pelomedusidae; genus Pelusios; species Pelusios castaneus. The sequence goes on from ML685803.1 coordinate 8,120,496, forward strand.
TTGCTTTTTGAATTGTTTGGTCTTGCATATCTTTGCATTCCAATAAATCTTTCTTCCTTACTTGTTAATCATTACTAACCACCACCCCAACTAATGTTGAGCCCAAGAAATGGAATAGCTGTAGAAATAGTATTTGAATCTTGTATAATATATACTCCATGTTATAGAAACACAGCCACCGTCACGGGTGGGAACATAGAAAATGCCACGCTGGACCAGAAAAATGGTCGGTCTAGTGCAGTATCTTGCCACTAACAAGATATTTCAGAGGATAACCCCCATAATGGACAACTCTGCTGGAAGTTACTGGGCAAGACCCCGTATATTCTGTTACTCTGAAGCTGCATAATTTGTTGTGGAATGCGCCTTTCTCAGCTTGAATTTAAGTAACCTGTTTCTGGGCCATTTCCTGGCTGCAGAGAGAGCCTTGAAAATGAGAACCAGGTGTAACTGAGGCAGTGATGTCTTCCTGAGACCCAGACAGCCTGAAATGACCACTTTGAAAGGTGTGAGCTGCACCATAGTTTGCAGAGAGGTGTTAACTTGGAAACTTGTAGAGGGCCACATAAATTTCATCATCAACAGTTTCACTGCTGGTCATTTTTAGCAGAGACATCCAGCTTACAGGTTTATTCTATAATCCCAAGCAGCCTTCCTTGCTGCAGGAATCTATAACTTTCCCCTACACCGATCCCTGAATTTTCAGCTTCACCTGTGACAATTTTTGTGTTGCAGTAAGTGTTATCAATACAGAGGACAAGCCCTTCCCCTAGGAACACACTGTGAGTTCTGGATCACATCAAGGTATTATACCAGCCCCAAAGCTCTTTCAAAGCCACAAGAGGTTCTCTGCAATTCAGCCGGCTACACATGCTGACAGATCCAACTCAGGCAATCAGTTATGGCTCAGCAAGGACTCTGAGGTCATTCCCTACCAGAGCAGATGCTGCTCCTTGCTGTACATATTTTGGAGCTAATATTGACTTTAGAATATAGCCCAGGAGTGACAGCTGTCTCTTGGTTTAGGAATCTGTCTCCTGGTTGCCCTTGGCTTGAGACGTTCTAGTCCCTAATTTTGTTTTGTCTTTGTTTTTACATTTCCAAATAGGCAAACAGTGGTCCAAGTACAAACGGGTGTCAGTTCTTCATCACGTGCTCCAAATGTGACTGGCTGGATGGAAAGCATGTTGTGTTTGGTGCGTAGCTGTATCACTTAAAGATATCCTGATCACTTACCCACTCTGTGGTGTTGTCATCTCCCATTAATCATTCCCAAGTGGAGTAAGAGCTGCTGTAGAAATCTGCCACGAAATCTGCTGCTGTGAGCCATTAATAATCATCCAGTTAATGATGACTTGATTGAGGGTCAGATGGGGAGAGCTGATGCTTATATTATCTGTCGAGGTGAAGTGGTATCACACCAGAGTTTTCATACTGTAATTCTACAAAACGCATTCCTTGTGTCATAGATGGTAAGATCTTAAGGGCAGGGACTATGCCATCTTCTTACTGAACTAATGTATAGCATTAGCAAAATGAGGCCCTGCTCCTTACTGGATCCTCCAGGTTCTGTACAGCATAAATATTCAGTAATAACCGTTTTGGTGGTTCACAAATATAGCACGAACTGCATCTCCCTCAGTGGGATTATTTCTGACAATTCACCTAAGAGGGCTGTAACTCAGTCTGTATTTCCATGCACACCCTATCTGCCAATGAAGAGGCACGTTGCCTGTCTCAAAGATACAGATACCAACCCTGTGTCTGGGAAGGTTGAAGTTTTATTATTTATTAACTTTTTGTCAAACCTTTAACAAACCCCCAAATGTCCAGTAGTTGTAGCTGGGTGAGAGACACCTCTGGGGCAAAAAATGGTTCATGGAAAGGTGGCCAAGTATGAAGGGGTCTGAGAAACTAGAGTAACCAATCATCTGTATTTGAATGGGACTACAGAAAAGGTGAATAACTTGCGGTCTAAAATTAATATTTATTCTTTCTTTCCCTTACAGGCAAAATCATAGATGGGCTCCTTGTCATGAGAAAAATTGAAGTAAGTTTAGTTCACCACCTTGTTTATGAATGCACATGCCGGATAGTCACGTGTGGCAGTAAGCAGGGCTTCATGTTCCCTCCCTCTGTACTTGTGCAGGATAATGATGTAACAGTGGTGATGGGGAGCTCTGTGCCATGGCTGTGTCCTATGCCGTGCGGCTGTCCATTGTGCAGACTTACTTGCCAGGAAGCTTTGTGCCACCATTTGGATTCTCCAGTTATTGGGGAGGCTTGTTCAGAGGGGTGGGGTTGTGGTGCATTGGGTTCTTTCTGGAAGTTCGTTACTGGGGAGGCTTGTTCAGAGGGGTGGGGTTGCGGTGCAT
>ML685803.1:8130744-8241311 GCA_007922175.1 Pelusios castaneus
ATTGCATCCCAATACCGTCTAATGACTAGACATGGCCACCATATATGCATAACATCGCTTTCACCACAATTTCTCTAACTTTTATCCCCATTCAAGTTCTGTATTTTTTCATGACTGGTGTGAGGTACCATTGAAACAGTATCTTAAACACATTTTCTTTTATTGTGCTACACACTGAGGTTGCTGGTCCTCTTTCCACCTCAAATCCCAGTCCTCTGGGGTAATTTGTCTATCCACATCCTCTTCCCAGCATGTCAATGTGAAACCCTGCACTCCCATGGTCATCCTTATAGTATAATTGTGTGTTGTTCAACGCAAAGTATTCAATATAAACTGTTTTTGGAATGCTCATGATGTACTATTATTGTTATTAAAAAGGGGAGGCATTTGCCATGTTCTTTCTCCCTCTTCCACCTCCATCTATAACACCACCAAGCGAAGTAACTGAAGTGCTAACCAAAGGGGAGAGCCTGGCTAGGTTGCTAAAAATGTTAAGCTTAGTTTGGAATGTGTTTTGCTTTTGTTTTCTCTTGACCAAATCTGACTGTTATCCTTTGACTTACGATCACTTAATATCCTTCTGCAGTTAATAAATGTGTTTGTTTTACCTAAAACAGTGCATTTGGTTTCCACTTGGAATAACGAGGCTGCTGCATATCAATTTCTTTGTTAAATAGATGAACTGGGCATAACTGAACATTGTAAAATGGAGGTTCCTAGTGCAGCATCTGGCACTGGGGGTATGGCTGGGGTCACTTCGCTGCATCAACCAATGAGTAGCTTACTAGAAGCACTCAACAATGCCCCTCAGCCTTATATATTGGCCAGACTGGACTGTCTCTGCACAAAAGAATAAATGGACACAAATCCAATATCAAGAATGGTAAACATTTAGAAATCAACATTCAGAAACCAATACAGTACTTCAACAGAAAAACTTCAAATCAAGACTCTAAAGGGAAACTGCAGTGTTAGAATTCATATCCAAATTTGACACCATTAAATTAGGTCTGAATAGAGATTTGGCCTGGTTCTCTCATTATAAAATGTGATTTCTCCCTCTTTTAAGTTTCCCACCTTCTTATCTATTGCCGTTCCACACTGTTTGAATCAAAACAACTTGCTTGGTTTGCTGAAAAAATCTGAACTGACCTTGTGACTTACCCTTCTCTGCATTTATATATCTCCTTCCATACTGTAGTTTCCACTTCATGCATCTGATGAATTGGGATTTTACCCACAAAAGCTCATGTGATAAACAAATGTGTTGGTCTTAAAAGTGCCACAAGACTCCTTGTTTGTTTTGCTTTACTAGACTAACACAGCTATTCCTCTGGAACTTGTCATGTAATTAGGAGCAGCTTGCTTGCTGAAGTCTGTGTGTGAACAGCACAGAAGTGGGGGGTTCTCAGAGCAGAGCAGGGTCAAGTGGGCTCTAGGAATTGGGGACTGGGGTCACTCAGTCATTCTCCAGTCCAGATCACAGTAGGGAAACATCGCATTTGGACACTTGTTTTGTTAGGAAAGCTGTCTGCAGTGGGATTTTCTCCCACGAAAGCTCATGCGATAAATAAATCTGTTAGTCTTTAAAAGTGCCACAGGACTCTGTTGTCTTTCTGCAGTATTAAGATAAATGTTACAATTTTTCTGTTCCCTGATTGGCTGGATGCCATTGTTTCTAATAAAATTAGCTTTCTGTATAAAAAAGGTTGTCTAGAAAGTTGAGAAACAATGCATGACTTGAAAGGACTCGTACCAGAGGAGAGTGAGCCCAATGGAGTTAATTTTGACCCTAAATTAGAAAAGGGAATAGCAGGCCAACTGTGTATTCCTTTGCTCTCCAAGTCTTTGAAGCTCTCTAGTTTGTAGTATGGGGTAAGATATGGATTCTTTGCAATGGGTGTCATTAGTGAGGGAAAAGAGCTTACTTTAGCTCTAGTGTCATGCTAGCACAAAATGACAGAATAGCCTTCACTAATCAATGAGTATAAATTTCAGGAGGGTGTGATTTTTTAATAAATGCATGGTACCCTAGCAATATTTACATGACTGCAATTTTCTTGTTCAATAAACACCCAGTGTTTGGCAGGGTGGAAGCACCCCTAATGAAAGCCATGACTGCTTTGAACTGGTTAGCTTGATAGTACCATTGATTATTTGGAACAGCTAGTCTACTGTGTTTAATGAATCTGTATAAAGTATCTACTCTCATGCTTGGTTTTTTTCTCATTCCATATGAATTCTAATGACATTGTCTATATTCTTGTTAGAGTTTTATCTGGTATAATCACATAAAGATTCTGAAACTAGGAAGGTATCTTGGCAGACTATTTATTTTGACTGCGGGTACTCTTCCTAACCAAAAAATTGCATACTCCCGACCACACACAGATCTTTTTTCATTTGCTGAAGCGGAGGTTTGACGTTTAAATCACAGAACTCCTCTAAGTAGAGATTTGAATTCCCAAGTATCTTACACATTTTGCTGCCTATATGTACCCAAATGTTTTCTGGAAGAGTGACTTTTTCAGAGTCTAGCAAATTTACAGTTAACATTTCAGATTTGACACAATTTACTTTAAATTCAGATGCTTTCCCAACACCCCAGATTTCTTCAGAAACTAATTTTAAGGAAATATTTGGTTTAAATAAAAAATAATATTACATCATGAGCATACACTGCTATTTTATGATTTGTTCCTGAAAGTTCCATATCTGTGACAGATCCATTGTTCATCATCATCTGTGCAAAACAGTCCATGACCAGTCCAAAAGGTAAAGTAGACAATGGATATCCCTACCTTGTCCCTCTGTGTGATTCAAAAGGGGAGAATTAACCTCATTAACTCGCACAGTGGCTTTCAGAGTGGTGTAAAGATCAGGCAAACTGGAGAACCAAAGTTAATATGGGAGAGGACTTGAAACAGAAAGTTCCTCTCAAAGGCTTTCTCTGCCATCTAGTGATAACAAGATAAATGGATATTTTTTTGTTTTAAATCTGACAGTATAAAACCATGGAAATGTAGAACTGGGGACGATTCCAAATACTCCCTGAACACTGTCTGACATTTGTCTGTCATTAATGGATCTAGTATGATCTGGATTTATATAAATTGAGAACACAGACTATAATTGGCTAGCTAGTATTTTTCAGTAGCCAGTTTGTTTAATCAGTTTAATGTGTGCCATGTTGATTTTGTACTTTTCCAGTTTCTTAATCAAAATGTTGTGCCATACCAAGTCAAAATGCCTTAGAGAAGTCTCTATATATTACATCAATATTATGACCTTTATCAACCAAACTTGTAATTGCATCATAAAAACCTATCAAGTTAGTGTGGCAGGATCTATTTTTCATAAACTCATGTTGATTAGCATTAAATATATTACCCTCCTTTAATTCTTTTTTAACGAAGTCCTTTATCAGCCATTCCATTATTTTGCCTGGCATCAATGTCATCTGCCAGACCCATAATTATCCAGGTCATCTCATTTGCCCATTTATTTGGTGTCTCTCTCTCTCTCTCTCTCATCTGTAGAACATTGCCTACCTCTGTGGTGCAGGGTGACAGGAAGCCTGCATCAGAAGAGAAGAGAAAAAAGAAAGTCAAACCCCCAAGCAGCCAATTTTCAGGTCAATCACACCTTTTGATAGATTTTTAAGAAAAACAGCAAATTTTGGTTTTAAATAAAAATATAGCAGCAGTGGAAATCATGTGCACTTCCTCCCACCAATATAAGGTCAATATAAGGGTTAAACATGGGACTCTCAGTGCAGGCCCTTAGCACCACAAGCTAATGTACATTTTAGCCGTGACTTATGCAGCTATTTGCTAGACAGTAGTCGAATGCTGGGAATCAGGATTCCTGGTTTCGATTCCTGGCTCTGGGACGGAAATGTTTATCAGTGGCTACTGCAATGGCTACAGACAAGATAGCCAACACAGATTTAATACACTAAGTACAAAAGACAATGTGGATGAGATATGGTCTTCCCTATTAGAATTCTGGGTTCTCTTCCCAGGTCTAACAGTGATGACGAAGAGGAATTGTTTAGTTACCTCACCTGCCATCAGCCAGCATCTACCCTCGCTAGTCAGACCTTCTGAAGCCACAGTAGAGCAGGATATGGAGACCAGTGCTCAGGCCTCAGGGGAGCCCCCTCACACTGATACAAAACTGCTTGAAGTGACAGTAGGGCACTCAGGGCAGTGTGTGTGACGGTGTTCCTTTCCAGGCTGGAAAACATCCTTCAGGGATGGGGTGGTATCTTTGTGGCAGGTGGGTGAGGTGGGGACCCTACACAAGGGAAAGTCTCTGTGCCAGGCTGGGGGCCACTCCAGAGAAGCAGGATGTCTCCATGCCAGGCTAGGGGACACCCACACTGGAGGGGGCGGTCTCGGGAACTAGAAGCGGGCCTAGGTACACCCCCAGGGTCTGCCTGCCCGAGGCCCAGTGCTCACGGAGACCCCCATACGCGTTCCCAGCAAAAGGAAGCCAGGCCCTTCCCCGCAGCCTGACCGATAGGGTGTCAGCACGAGCGGAGCCGGGGTGGCGCCCTCCTCCCCTGGAGCAGTAGAGTACCCGTGCGTGCCACGCGGGGTGGGGTGGGACGGGTGGCGGCGAGCCAGGGTAACCCGCCCCAGCGACAAGGAGTGGGGAGGTGAGGGGCATCTTTCGCCCTTCCGACTACAGTCACTACCCAGGTGCGTGTCCTCCTCTGTCCTCTAGGAGGCGGGACCAGTGGGTCTGTCCCAATCACGTCCAAAAGGGAGGAGAAATGGCACTCACCGAAAAAAAGGCCGGGCAGCAGTGATTGGTACAGCCAATACGTGTGCAAGTTATATGAAGGACAGGTTCTTCGGCCAATAGATGTTAGCGAGAGATGTGTGTGGGATAGTAGCACCCAATAGCTGCGCGCGTTCTCTGAGGGGCAGGAGCTCTAACCAATGGCTGTGCCATTGGCTGTGTGGGTGGATTCTAGAAGCCAATGGGTTTACGTCTTATGTGACGGACAAGCTCCGCAGCCAGTGAGTGAGGTAGTGGGTGGTGCGTGCGGGGTGGCTAGCCGGTGCGGGCCGCCATTGTGGTCAGTTCGATCGGTATCGGGAGCGGAGAGCGGAGCCCAGCGAGCCCGGAGCAGGGAGCAGCCCCCCCCCCCACGGCCGGCCCCAGTCACCATCACACCGCGGGAGGCGGCGCAACAGCCAGTCACCACCACCGTCCGCACCGAACAGCCGCCGCCATGAGCAGCGAGGCCGAGACCCAGCCGCCCGCCGCCCCTATCCCCGCGGCGGCCCCCACCGCCCCCGCCGAGTCTAAACCCAACGGCGGCACCGGCAACGGTGGCAGCGGCCTGGCCTCGGCGGCGCCCCCCGCCGGCGGGGACAAGAAGGTCATCGGTGAGGGGGAATGGGGAGGGGGCTGAGGGGAAAAAGGGGAGGGCTCTGTGGGCGTCATCCTCCCCCCCTTTCCCGCAGGAAGGCGCGAGACCCCTTCCTGGTGCGCGCGCAGTAGCCATTGGTCCCCGCGCGCTGCCTGAGCCGTTGGGCCCCGCGTGCGGCGGCGGATGGGGGCGGGGCTGGCGCTGAGACTCAAAATGTCCGCCACGCGGGGCCTTTGTGTGAGACCCGCCTAGCCACGTGCCCTCCCGGGACCCCGGCCCTCCTGGCGGGCGAGGGGCAAACGCTTCTCCCGGGCCCGCGGGGAGTCAGGCGCGGGTGGGGCGGTCCGTCATGTGACTGTCACGTTGGTTTTTCTTTCAGCAACGAAGGTTTTGGGAACAGTAAAATGGTTCAACGTAAGAAACGGCTACGGTTTCATCAACAGGTGAGGGGAGGGGCAGGGCTTTGCCATGTGCTCGCCGCCCGGGGCTGGGCGGGTTGGTGTCCTGAGAAGTGGGTGGTGACCGTGGGAGTGCGTTAAGCAGACTTCCTGCATCAGTCACTGCTCGCCGACCAGGACTCATCTGACCCATCTCTCCCTGACTTTCAACCGAGTCTTTGAGAAGCTTCTCCAGCGGTTTAGTGCTGAGATGACTAGTCTGGGGATCAGCTTGAAGACAGTTGGTGGGTTTGGTGATCACTTCAGAACTTCCCCAGGAGTACCTTTGACTCTTCAAACGCGTTGTATTCACTTCACGTCTTTCTCCACCACCACCCCTGCCCCCATGTTCACTGTTTTTATTCTTCCAGCTCATTCTTTCTTTAGATTCCCCCCCCCAACCAGATAAGAAATCCAGTCTTAATAACTCCAGGGGTCCCACTCTGCTTCCCCCTAGAGCAGTGCTACTAGAACAGTGGGCTGTCACTACAGCCTCATCATTTGGCATGTGGCCAGACACTTGTCTGCAAGTGTTGGTGTTGACCTTCTGGATATTTCCAAGCAAACATTGGATCCAAATGTGGTTATTGTTTCAATGATGTGTTTTTCCAGGTGCTGTAGGGAATGAAGTGTGGGTGGTTCAACTGTGACTTAGTCCCTGATCACTCTGTCCCATGGAACTTTTCACGGAAGTAAGGGTTGTTTATGCAGGTGTTCCATCTGTAGTCTAGTTTTATTCTTCAGTGTTTTCTATAAACTGTTTTAACGGGGATATTTATTCGGTGTTGGAGATAATTTGATTTCCATAATGTGTTGATTCAACAATTTTAATCCTTAGAGATGAGACTTAAATGTAAAGCACTGCTGGTTGATGTGATATGTTAATACTTATTTAATTCTAAACTTATTTAAATGGACAGATGTGAGAAGCCTTAGTTTAGTTCACAGTCTTGAATTAAGTATTGATAGATTTGCATTGGTATTTTTGAAAGGCATAGTAGTTTATACTGATCATAGTTTCATTTTTAATTACACGATGCTCAGAAATGTCATTTCTAGAATGAAAACGGAGTATATCATTGCCAACTGAAATACAAAGAGTGCACTATTACTAAAATGGTCTGGTCAGTAGTTTTATTTTTAAACTCAGTTTGAACTTCTGGGTAAAATTTAGATATCAATTTGTAAATTAAATGTCTGTTTAAAACCTTTTAAAAGGAATTTCTAGGGTGGGTAACATTGATAAGTTAGAGGTTTTTTTTCTCTATTTTGAAATTTCTTAACTTTGTGTGTTGAACAGCATTTTGTGACCATTTTCATGGTTTACTCTGTGCTGTCAGTTGGCAAGGAAGACTAACTGAGAAGACCCTTTATAAAGAGATATCATTAGATTAAAAACTTCGCATAAGGAGTATTTTGAATGAGTTTTAAAAAGACACTGTTTTCTAAAGTGTTCACCGTTTGAAAATTATTGCAGTTTTAAAGAAAAAAAATAGGAAATTTAAAGTATCCCTTGAAAATCTTGGAATATTTTAATAGAACTATGTTTGTTAAATTATTGAGCTGGAATCTCTAGCTGTGTGATTCAGCAAAAGTGTTTAAATCCTGGTTGCATCTTATTAAAATGGAAAATTCCTTTTTTAGCTCAATTTTGGAAGTCATCTACATGTAAGGCTTTCTTTGAAATCAGTGAGTGTTTTGCAAAGAGGTCCTAAAGGAGTTAGTTTCCTTGTGTTTATATTGCTGCCATAATTTGTTAATCCATGGATTGCTTTGAAAGGTGTACAGTAGAAATGGTCTGGAGGTCTCAGGATACCTGAATCCCCACTGAAATCAACGTAATGCTAATTAACACAGTAAGCAATTATAATAGATAACTATTGGATGTTTATTTACTCTTAGTGAATGAGCATGATCTGCTCCATACCATTACTAGATATTCAGACAGATTATTGTCTCATTTTTCTTCCCCATGCTTGCAATATTTTTTTGCACAAAAGTTTCTTGATAGGATATATAAGAACTTGTATTGACAAAGCAAACTACTTTGAATTCCTTATCCAGAAGGGTGTAAGTGTAGAAACTGATGTTTTCATTTATAAAGTTGGCTCGATTATATCAAAGGTCTATTAGCCTATATTTAATTGGTTTTTCAGATGTACAGTTTAAACATATACTTATTCCTACAGTTTAAGTAAAGCACATTTCGTATGTACAGCCATCTACTTAAACACCAGACCAACGAATAGCTGTTTAGATTGTAAATTCTAGCAACTCTTGACTATCAAATGCATGTAAAACAGTGGATTATTCATTCTATTTGTAGAGAGAGGCATTTACTACTACATTCATTAAAGAAAATTTCACTTGATCAGAATGCATAAGTCGATCAAGGAAATTAGCACATAGTTAAAATTAAAAGGCTTCTGAATGTTCAAAATATCAGCTTATCTGAATTGGTCAGTTTCATAGTCCTTGGAGGTTTCTGCTTTGGTGAGAGACCAAGTGAAATCACATGTTACCAAGACAGTAAGATTAAAGATTCAGCCTGAGAAACTGGGAACTTGATGACATGATATTTCCACAACTCCTTGTTGTTTTATCAAGGCTGTTTTATCTCGGATCTCCCACTTACTGTAGGAAAAAGGCTTCCTAAAAAGAGCTTTGGGGAAATCTTCTGCTATTTGTATTTAATTGTAGATTTGTGTTTTTTGTAACTCTGGTAATCCTTTTTTGATCCAAATGCTGCAAATGCATGCTTGCTAGCATGGTGACAATGTAACTACTTATTTTATATTTAGTGTTCTATTGTGTAGTCTCAGCCTAGGATCTGAGAATCTGTCAAATGTTTCTCACAGTTGTCATAATAAAAATTAGGTCTTCAGTGAGAGAGGGGGCCCCATTGCTTCAAGTGGGGTTGTGCATATATCTGATGCTCTATTTGGAATTCCACAACATTTTGGTAAATAAGAAATATGCAATCATTATCTATGGGTAACTGATTTGTTGAGTAAGAAAGTTCTTCAGATACTTACCTGTGTGGAGATTAGGGTTGTATAGTGCAAAGAAGAGATGTACACTATAGTGACTGGCTTAACCCAACTGAACATTTAGAAACACAAGGTGGCTTCAGGTGATTCTTAAAGATAAGTTGAAAGTTTGTAAAAGGAATACTGTACATGATGCATAATTAACTTACAGATCTCATTGCTGGATAATATCACTTGAGGCAATAAGTTTAGGAGTTAAAATATTAGATGTTTATATGGCTAATGCGTACAGTAGGATTTGCAAAAGGAACTTTTATAAAGGATATACATTTTCTGCTTTGCAGTGAGCAAACTTCAAAACAGTAGGTTAGGAAGATATTTTCTCCAAAGGGGAGATCATTTTCATTACTGTCCACTACTGAATTACTTGTGGCTTCCTGTAAAGCATCTGGTACTAGCCACTGACAGGATATTGGATTAGATGGTCTGAGAGGTATGGTAATCCAGAGTAGTACTGAACTTTATTTGAACTTTAGGAATTTGTTCAAAATTCTTTATAGTGATTTTGACCCTAATCTTGCAAACACATGCTTAAGGATTGTGATCCTGTTTGACCCTGAGTCAACTGATTTCAGTTCACTGCAGTATTCCTTTAAGATGACTGGGAGAGTTGTAGATCCTCTCAAGCCAAAATAAGTAGTTGTTAAATATTTCAAAGCCAGTTGGGGTGCTAATCTTGGCAGAAGTAGGCACAATGACTTTGGGATATGGATTTGAGAATTCAGCTCTATGATCTTGGGGCATTGCTTTGAATAGTCTGTCATCACAGGAACTGGGAAGAGTTGAGGTTTTGGAATTTCTAGAAGGATCTTGTACTGGGACTCTGCTTAAAGGTTTCATCTTACCTATTGGCCAGAAGAAATGAATTTTATTAATTAGAAGCATCACCAATTATTAGTAAAGTGAAAGTGCTTGCGCTCCTCTCCTTCCTAATGGATATTGAAGGCCGTGGTGTAGTATGGCTTTCAGCTTCTGTCTCTTGAGAAAGTTAAAGAAGCTTATGAGTCCGTCCTTCTCCTGGATATTCTTAGTTTCTGTTTTCCTGCTCCATTGACACCTGAAGCTCTCAGCATTCCTAAGCAACAGCAGCATGAACCTGTCATATTTGTCCACAGAGTTGTGAATAGCATTAGTGAAAAAAACTAACATTTGAATTTCCTGCTTGTCTTGCAGAACTATGAGCAGCAGCAGTGCTTGAGATGTCTTCCTGAGTTTGCTGACAAGACAGTATAACTTCAGTTTACATTTTTGAGCAATTATCTTTTGAACCATAAGTTTTATTAAGACGTAGGAGACTCTGAAATGTCAGCCTTAGTTCTGACAGTCTATCAAATGTTTCTCTAACTTGCCATAGGAAAAAAAAATGGTTCTGCTCCCATACATAGTGTCAGTATAATGTTGGAAGTCAGTGCGCTATAAATTGTGACCACAAGTGGTCACTAAGGTTTAATCTACACTACAGGGTTAGACAGTTTGTCAGCCTAATTAACCTGAAGGTTTAAATATCAGTACTCGCACTACAACCTTGGTCTTGCTGATGTAAGTGCCCTCCTGCACCAACATCATAACTCCACCTTCATGAGAGACACAGGGCTTATATCAGTATAGTTAGGGTGACAGTTTCCATGTAGATACGCAGGCTACTCACATTGGCTGTTTGCTGTCATTCTTGTCAGTTTCACAGCTTTTTGTTGGCGCTGTGAAATTGACAAGAAAGCGTAGATGAGTGGGGACTCCAGCTAATGCCTGCCTCTTCCTCGGCTCTCTAATGGGAGCCCACCTGCACCAATGCTCCTGGCTCCTTGCAGGCTCTCAGCCCCCCACACTGTCCCTCTTAAGTTAGTGGGAAGTGCTCCTGAAAAGGATGTGCTGCAGCGACAGAAGGAAGGTGGTGTGGCCATAACCACTGTAGTAACTGTAGAACCACTAACCTACATTGAGGTTCCCCCTGCAAAACCTACCATCGATGTAACCTGTGGGCGAACTAGCTGGCAATGAAAAGCTTGTGTAATTGTGTGTAGCTGATAAATTCTATTCTGTTAAAAAGCAGTAACCCTGTATTAAAATGACATGGCCTGTTTCCAGGTTCGTCATGTTATCTTTTTTCTGAGGATTGTGAACTCCTTGAGAAAAGAACAGTGACCTTTGTTTGGAAAGTAGATACCGTGGGCACTTCCAGAAGCAATGATTGATTTTAATTATTACCAGACTAAAATTCCGTCAAGTTCTCCTTCTCCCTATATCTCCCTTGGACCGGTGGGAGTGTGAAGGGAAATGGTATCTGTTAGGAAAGTAATGAACTGCTGGGGGTGGGAAAGAAAGTGGAGGGGAAAACTGAGTGAAACTGTGATGCAGTTTAAGAGGAAGATAAACTTGGTGTAAAGTAATTGAAAGAGCATTGGATAGGGTGCAAATGTGTACAATCAAGGGGGGGGGGAAAAAGGAATGGAAGGATATTTGGGGTTGTTCAAAAGGTGATGCTTGAGTTGATATCCTTTGAATCTGGACACTAAAATGTGGTTAAGGGAGCAGTTGAAGGGGGAGGGACATCACATGCTGATAGCCAGTGTAGTCCTTGATGGTACCTCAAAGTTATCATTTGGCCCGTAGCCAAACTTTAGTGAATCTAGAAAATGCTGGTTTTGTTACAAAGCCTTTCTGAATCAGAGTATTATTTTGTTCTGCAGGAATGACACCAAGGAAGATGTATTTGTACACCAGGTGAGTTGTTTTTGTGCCGATATTTCTTTCTAGAACCGACCCTTATTATGCTGACTTGTTAAACCAGGGCTCAACAAAACTGCAGTCTGTCTAAGTGCCCAGCTTCAAACTAAGGCACGTAGTTAGGATGCTCCCACCACAAAAAACTTTTGGCAATAGCACAGAGCCCCCTACTGCTGAAATGCTCCTGAATCCACTGAGCACTGCTACTGGCAGTAACAGTTCTATTTTTAGGCGCCAGGAGCTGCTCAGCCACTGCATTTCCATGGCTGAGCTAGGTACCATTCTACAAACCCCAGGCGGGCGTCATGGTGACCTGATGGCCCGGATTTGTCGAACCTTGTGGTAAACGGCACTAGTTTAGCCTTAACTTGATGGGATTGGAAGCATGTTGGGTGCTGTGTTCACTGAAGAGATCTTAGTTCTCCAAGGTAAAAGGGGCACTCTGCTTTAATATCAGGGATTAAGTATTAATTAACTCCCTGAATAGGCTATTCCATAATGAATAATCCCAGGAGTTTCACACCATCCTCTTTATCATTGCACAGCTCACTGTACAAAATGGATCAGTGATCTGATGCATTATGGTAATTCCCAGGGTTCTAGATGCACAAGAGGACAGAACTATGGATTCACCTGTACTATATTTCCTGATTTAAATGCTTACGTTATTTAAAATTCACATTATATTAAAGGATTTATGGCAATCTGAAAATCATATTCCTGTTTAAAAATTCTTGTACCTAGTAAGGTTAGAACACCTACAATTACTAAAATTAAAAAGCTAACATTTCAGTTTGCTTTGTGTAATCAACAAAATTTAAAAACAATTAGGGCACCTGAAAGACTAACAGATTTCTTCGGGCAAATGCTTTCTTAGGCTGCAACCCAGTTCATCAGATGCATCAGACGTTGCATTTGATGAAGTGGGTTGCAGCCCACGAACACTTATGCCTGAAAAATGTTAATCTTTAAGGTGCCGCAGGACTCTTGTTCGTTTTGCTGTATACAGACTAACACGGTTACCCCTCTAACAAAATTTATGCCAGTTACCCAGGCATAATCTAACTGCAATGGCTATTGTAAATATTGAAGGGGGTAGAAATACCCTTCCTGTTTCAGGAATTTCAGGAAGTGGGTTGTGATTTAGAAATTCCTTTTTTAAGTTTAATTAATTATTCAAGTTTTTTGTCAATATCTGAGTATGTTCTGAAATCTTCCAGAAAGTGTTTGAAAGGGTATTCCTACTCTTCTGTTTACAACCGTTTCCAGCAAGGGCAAGTGGGAAGGCCCAAGAGCAACAAAACCAGACTGCCAGTGCATGAAACAGGAAATCCGACTGATGAGCAAGAAAATAGTAATGCATGACTATATGCAAATACTAGTAAATGGACAAAGTAAACTGAAAATACTTATTGAATTTCAGTCTCCATAATTACTTGTAACTGTAGTAGCTGTAAAAGGTGCTACTGCTTCCTTACCTCAGAGGGATGCTGAGCATATGTATGTTTAAAATTGTGAAGCACTTTGAGATCTACTGATGAAAAGCTACTTGTTGTTAGGCATTTCATAAATTAACATGTAATTTGATGGTGTTCTTTACCATAGGTGTTGAGTGCATGGTAACTTGTAACCAGTTCAGGTCCAATTTGAATTAAATATAAAACCAGTGATGTTACAAAGTAAATATCTGATTTGGTGGTAGTTTGAGGAAGATACAAGCTCCCTTCTGTTCTGTTACATGTTTGTGGTTCTCCTCCTGCATCAGTTACCCAGAACATCTGGGGAAACAGGTTTTGTTGGTGTCCCTTTATCATAAACACTAGTTCTATAGACTGAAACTTGCAAACGTATTGTTTTTGTGGATTTTATTCCCTCTAGGGTATGAAAATAGTGGGACACTGTCAGCACTGTTTCACTTTTGGAAAGTTCTCATGCTTGTGTGCTACTGCTGAGCTCAAGTGTTTTTGGTAAACAAATAGATTTTGTGATGCATCAGTGTGTGCTGTGCATTTATAGGATTAAAGAAATATTCTCTTCCATTGGCTCCAGAAAACTCAGGGTCATTCAGTATGTCGCTGCCTAATTTGTTAGCAGCTGTAGGATTGCTTATATAGTGTTGGAAGTTTAGACAGCCTAATTAATCTTCATTTTAAAATGTACTCGGAAATACAGGATTGAACACCTTTTCTGATCAGGGTATAAAGTAAGCTTTTCAAGCAGCCTTGCAATTTTCTTGTGTCTTTAAATAACTTGAGAGGGAAGAAGTGCCTCAACTTTAGACTGCCTCCAAGTTTGAACTGAAATTAGATCAGGCAATTAAGTTTTCCTCCGCCGTAATTGTGCACTTATGTGTACTACTTACCATACGGCTTTATGTTAGCTTATGCTGTTGAATTTTATACCTCAGTATCTAGAATATAGAGGAGTAAACACCGCTGTGGAAACTTTAGTGTCTCTTGTAAATTCACAGATGTAACAAAGGCTTTAGAATTTATTAGTCAAAACCAGCTATTCTCAAATTGTTCATGGGAACTTAAAAATACCTACTCTGATACCACTTTTGAAGTCAGCCCCCTTATTTGGGTGAATTCTCACAGTTGCAGTTACTTCAGTGGGAGCCTCATGTGCTCAATAGCTCTTGGGGAAAAGTCACTGATCTGGTAGGCGAATTTTAGAGCCATTTTTGGCCATATGCTTTTTAGTATTTTAAGTCTTAGTTTTGTGGGGAATTATACAATGCAATGAAATTCTAAATACACAAATTCTAGGGGGAAAGCAAACCTGTTTTTTTGTGTTTCATATAGATCAAGAAACTTTATAGGAATATTCAAAACTTATTGAGAATCCTTTTAAAATTTTCTTGACAATGGTTGGTTCTACAATTGGAATGGACTTATCTCACTTTTTTAATTCTTCAAGGCATGGCAGTTAACAAGCTTGCTAAAAAGTTTGGTCTTTGTTTTGACAGTACTGGATTTGAGTAGGGTATTTGCTATACTAATCCTGCATGCCCTATTAATATTGTCAGAGGCTAATATCAGTAGCTCTTGATACTTACCTGGTAGGTTTGCTTCTAAGTAATTTAAATATTTGTAGCATTATTTTAAGATCTATTAGAATGTTGCCACTGTAGCTGAAATTACATATTAGTGGAGGCTGTTTAGGGCTAGGACTTTTTAGCAGTTTTCATACTTCTGTTGATACTAAAAGATAGCTTACATGCTGATGTTGCTGAAATTTTAGTTCAAGGAGGCACGTTTTCCCCAAGGCCAACTAAATGTTCAAGTAAATCCATAATCTAAAAATATCTGGTCATTACATGCTAAGCAACCTCTGTATGTTGTGTCTCTAAAGCTAATTCTGGATGTTATGTTACTAGACTGCCATAAAGAAGAATAACCCCAGGAAGTACCTTCGCAGTGTAGGTGATGGAGAGACTGTGGAGTTTGATGTGGTGGAAGGTGAAAAGGTGAGCATGTTCTCTAATGTTAAAATGCACAAAAAACTTGATTTGCAGTTGGGGCTGATGTTCAGTGACTTCTGAGTAGATGGGGTAATATGACACATCCAAGGAGGTTGCATTTTTTTCTCGTTTTACAGTGAGAATGTATATCTGTGCTCAATTAATCTTGATTTATTTACATTCTTATGCCATAACTGACTTGAATTTTTTCTCCTTTGATCCTTAAATAACATTGTCACACTGTTTTAGGGTGCAGAGGCAGCTAATGTTACAGGTCCTGGTGGAGTTCCAGTACAAGGCAGTAAATATGCAGCAGACCGTAACCATTACAGACGGTATCCGCGTCGTAGGGGTCCTCCACGCAACTACCAGCAAAATTACCAGAATAGTGAGAGTGGGGAAAAGAACGAGGGATCAGAGAGCATACCAGAAGGGCAAGCCCAACAGCGCCGACCCTACCGCAGGCGGCGGTACCCACCTTACTATATGCGTAGACCCTATGGGCGTCGACCACAATATTCCAACCCTCCTGTGCAGGGAGAGCTAGTAGAGGTAATTTTTTCTACAGCACGTGATATTGTACTACTTGGTAATAGGGGAGGGGGGGAGAAGTTTCACCTGCCTACATGTAGGATATGGGGTTTGGGTCCTTTGGCTGATTTATCAATACAAATGAACTAAAGAGCAGAAATTTTGCTTGCTAGCAGACTGTCAATTAAAAATGTTATAATTTATATATGAAAGTAAATGTACCCAGAATCTCTTTGGTGCTTACCAGATACTTTGCTGTTACCAAAAAAGTTTCAGTGTGCCAGACTGCCATTATGTCTACTGGTAACTTCTGACTAACTGGCTTAAATCATTTAGTTTGCTCTTGTAGCTGGCTAAGGCTCCTTGATGTATGTTGTTTCAGGGTGCTGACAACCAGGGTGCAGGAGAACAAGGCAGACCAGTTAGACAGAACATGTATCGGGGGTACAGACCACGATTTCGCAGGTATGTTGCAGATCAGCTTGTTAAGTTATGAAATTTTGTGAATGTGTTAGAACACTGTGTTCAGATGTTGCATCCTTAAAGCCTAGCTTGATTTTCAGGGGTCCTCCTCGTCAAAGACAGCCTAGGGAGGAAGGAAATGAAGAAGATAAAGAGAACCAAGGGGATGAGACCCAAGGTCAGCAGCCACCTCAACGTCGGTACCGTCGTAACTTCAACTACCGACGCAGACGCCCAGAGAACCCTAAACCACAAGATGGCAAAGAGACGAAGGCAGCCGAACCACCAGCTGAAAACACGTCCGCTCCCGAGGCTGAGCAGGGCGGGGCTGAGTAAATGCCGGCTTACCATCTCTACCATCATCCGGGTGGGTATTCTAATTCTCTTCTGAGAATATTTATAATAGGGTTCTTCAAAAGCTTTCTTTGACTTTTAACCTGCTACAGAATTTAACTTTTAATTGCAAGAAATGCATACCCTGAATTGGACTTAGTGTGAGTGTACATGTTGGGTAACATGACTTGTAACAGATTGCAGGTTCAAGTTCTTTCAACAGTATAGATATAAACTAGTTGGGCGGCTTAGCTGCAGGAACTTTCTGGTTTCTAGGGGGGCCAACCTTCGCACTGACCTGTTCAAGGCTAGTCTTGAATATGTTCAGTGCTTTAGCCTGGTGACAGATATCATTGAGCTCTCACCTATGCTACAAATGGGAATTGTGTAGTTGCTGAAGTGCCTGTAATTGTGGATGAGATCTCAGTCACATCTATCTTGCAGCTATATTGAACAAATATAGAAATAATTAAAACAGCTGGAAGTAAAAGCTACATTGCCTGCTAATTCTTTTAAAAATAAGCCCTGTTCTTGATTGACTTTTGATAGTTATACAAGTAGTAGATCAGTGGAACAGAGTTGGGCTAACTTTGTATTTTAGGTTCTCAATTGAAAAATAACTCCAAACTGGCTTAGATAGTCACTTTCAGGTAGTGTAAAGACTGGTTTAAGCGCCATCCACAAGGTCCTGATAAATAGCAATGTAGTGACTTGAGGGAGGTGTTCTAGAGGGATTAATCCAGATACATTAGGATTAGTCCTCATCTGGAGAAGGGAATAGCAGTACACTAAATGTCTAGATAATGCTGGATTGAGGAGTTGCTAAAATTGACTAGGATTGAGGCATAACCCAGGATGCTAGAGAGATGTGGACAGAGTAATATTTAACTGGGAAAAACTAATTCCTAGAGAGAACCTGAAACTGGATTTTGAAAGATTTAGCAATGATGAGCGGCCAGTTAGGCAAGAGTGTAATGTGGTATGTCAGCAAAAAGCCAATGTCGTGTTTGGTTGCATGTGCAGAGGCACCACATCAAAAAGCAGAGAGGCAACAAGCTGGGCTTACTGCAGCTGCCCTTGCAATATTGCATTCAGTTTTGGCCTTCGCTTTACCAGAGAGGAATGTTGCATTGACTGTGGGAAGTTTGGGTAAAAATGAAGGCTGGAATATGGCCTTATTTAGTAACAACTTTTAGTTATCATGGGAATAGGCTCAGTTCTAAGACTACCATTGTTTTCCTCACGCCAGCACCTGTTTTTCTCTTTCTCCCCTCTATTCGACACTGGTCAGGCCGCATCTGGAGTACTGTGTCCAGTTTTGGGCTCCCCACTACAGAAAGGATGTGGACAAATTAGAAAGAGTCCAGCGGAGGGCAACAAAAATGATTAGGGGGCTGGGGCACATGACTTATGAGGAGAGACTGAAGGAACTAGGCTTATTTAGTCTACAGAAGAGAAGACTGAGGGGAGATTTGATAGCAACCTTCAACTACTTGAAGGGTTGCTCCAAAGAGGAGGGAGCTAGGCTGTTCTCGAGGGTAACAGAGGACAGAACAAGGAGCAATGGTTTCAAATTACAGCTGGGGAGGTCAAGGTTGGATATTAGGAAAAACTTTCTCACTAGGAGGGTGGTGAAGCATTGGAATGGGCTATCTAGGGAGGTGGTAGAATCTTCATCTTTGGAGATTTTTAAGGCTCGGTTAGACAAAACTCTGGCTGGGATAATTTAGGGGGAGTGGTCCTGCTTTTTAGCAGGGGGTTGGACTAGATGACCTCGTGAGGTCCCTTCCAACCCTATGATTCTATGATTCCTTGTATTTCTTTCCTCTGTTCTTTTTGCTGTGTTTTACTCCATTACACCAACTTTTAGTTCCCATCTTACGGACCCCCCATTCACCATTCTGTCCACTAAAAGATAAAAGTGGACCATTTAACGTAGACACTAGTGTTGTCTTTAGTACTAACACTTCAAAGGGATTAACAGGTAATGCAGAAATTTGCACTTGAATTACTGTTCAGTCTTTCCCACAGCCATGAGGGCTAGAAACTCTTTTAAAATGAAGATTAATTTCTGTTGAATTTGAATGTTGTACAGATCCAGTTTTCTTGATTGCTCTAGTAAGTTGTTTCCAGAAAAGAGCTTGCTAGTAGCTGAGGTGAGACCTCCTGGCATTCATCTCAGTAGGTGTTAAATCTTGACACAGCACTGAAAGCAGATAACTTCAGTTTCTGGTTAACATGAACAGCAGTGCTCACTTGCAGAGATGTGGACCTGGGTTCTTTATTTCCTGCATCTTTCCCAGAAAATTTCCTTGCCTGTGCTTTAAAGGGGAAAGAGAATCAGTATTAAGTATCTTCTAGATAGCGAGAGCCAAAACCACTGGGGCTCAAAAGCCTCAGATGATTCCCCGCACTGCCAAAAATGTTAGTCTTTCACCTAATAATCTGAGAGCTGCAGCATGCTGCATTTAAAACATAGCACCAGTGTAAAATTGAATTTGGTACAATCCTCCTGAAATAATATTGTACTGAAAGTCTGGAGACAGAGGATGGGAATGAGGCGTGAGGTGGGGAGGGAAAGGGTGCTGCCACATAGGATAAAGTACAACATAAGACCTAATAGATAAGCGGTTTCCTCCCAAAAAGTAAGCTGTTATTGATAAGCCTAATAGGTGTGCGGTGAACAAATGATCTTTGTACCAGGAACACTTAAGCCTGCAACACACATCTTTTGACAATTTTTTTTCCCCCCTTTTCTAGTTTAGTCATCAACAAAGAAAAGAATATGAAAAAAGAAAAGAAGAAATTCCAGCAATAAGAAATGAACAAAAGAATTGGAACTGAAGACCTTAAGTGCTTGCTTTTTGCTGTTGACCAGATAACTAGACTATCTGCATTATCTATGCAGCATGGGGTTTTTATTATTTTTACCTAAAGAAGTCTCCTTTTGGGAATGACAAACACGTTTTTTAAAGGCCTGTTTTTTCTCAATACACCTTTAAAGGTTTTTAAATTGTTTCATATCTGGTCAAGTTGAGATTTTTAAGAACCTCATTTTTAATTTGTATGAAATGTACACCTGATTTTTTCAAGTCAAACTGCAAGCATCTGTTAATAAAGGTCTTAAAGAATTGCCATGTGTTTGTCTGGTTCATCTTTTGCCTTTATTGAAAGATTACAGGCTGCCACTTCAATGTTAGTATAAAGCAATAAGACTGCTTCTTTCAAAATGCTTATGAGGGGGCTTTGGCCTTATTAGCTGGCAGAGTGTTATGTTGGAGGTCTATCAATATTCATCTTAGCACTTCTGCTAGTCTAAAAGCTCCCTCTGCTCTTGCCACAGCAAGCACAGATGTTTATATCCAAAATTTAGGTACCCATCCATTTTGTAGCCAACTACTTGGACTGTTTTCCCTTCTACCTGCCCTGCTGTGACCTATTTGCCATAGCTTTCCCATAAGGAAAGGTAACTGGATGATCAGCATATGTGTCTGCACAAAAAATGTTGTAGCTGCAAAATACTGAAAACTGAGCCACTAAAGCCTGCTAGGACACCTGCCTTATGTCCTGTAAAGGTAGAGCTATGTACTAGAGCCATCCAGGTTACCTCATAACTGCTCTCATTCCCAAAGAAGAGCCTTGTTGGGCAATAGCAGGAGGGGTCATAGGCTGGGAAAACAGCCAGTGGTGCTCGTAGCAAAATAAAGCGAATAGGTGAGGAACTGCCTTTGGCAAAACTTAGAAGGCTTATTCGTTCCAGAATATAACAATTGACATTGTTCTGGGATTCAGTTTGCTGTAGTGGTTGAGTTCATCGTGGCATGGGGCATATGGGGGCCCTGGTGATTGAATACAATAGCCTGCTATGCACAATGTGTCTCTTCTAGGGGCAGCAGCACTACTACATTTAGAACTGTTCCTTCATCTTTCCGGTGCCTTTTAAGCTATATTAAGGCGGTCCATTGGCTAGCCATACCCTAGTAATTGGCCAAGTGAAGCCCAGAGAAGACATGAAAATTTAGTTTTCAGTCTAAGGAATTTGGAAATTCCTTTCTCCATCTTGTGCTGTCTGATGGCTATGTTGTGCTGTCTCTTGTGAAGGAACCATGGGAGCAGCATGTTCAGCTCTTTCCACAGTCCTACACATGTGGTATGGCAGTTTGCATGGTTTTGTGTCTATAATCCATCAAGATGTGGACCCGTCATCCCTGTCACAGTGATGTGGCAGCTGTGTGCCTTATTTTCTGGGTGGGCACATAAGCCATATTTTGAATAGCTTCCCTCAATCACGTCACTGCCACCTCCCACATAAAGTTGCTAGCCATTTTTCTCATTAGAGGTACAATTCTCATCTTTTCATGATAGACCTGAATTTTGCTTTCAGTGCAGGAGTTTGTCCAAAAGTCATAGCATTTACCTACAATTTAGAGCAGGGATTATCAATGTTTTGCCTATTGCAACCCTATAAGCCACACCAACCCACTATCCCAAGGCTGAATCCAGCCACGTTCCCAGCTGCCCACGACACACTGCTGTGGGGCGCTACACTAATACATCCTGACACTGGTTGAGAACCACTGGTTTAGAGAATGTAACATGAATATAGGGGACTTCTGAGTATTTGAATAAATATCTGATACTTATTCACTATACTATCGACTCTTTTCTTTTGGTTACCTAACACCACTTTTCCATTTACTTTTACAGTTGCTCAATAAGCAGCTCCCAAAATTTAATCTATTGCAGTAGATGAAAGGTGCACACCACCAGTTTGGTTAACTTAATGTATCCTCTCTCCACACACGCATCCCTACTTTGAAAGCTTATAGACTAAGACATCACGGCTAAAAGGGACCATCATGATGACCTGGTCTGACCTGCACATTTCAGGCCATAGAACCTCACCTACCCATGCCTGTAATGGACAAGTAACCTCTGGCTGAGTTACTGAAATCCTCAAATCATGATTTAAAGAGACCACTATTTACACTAGTTTATACTCAAAGTGGCCCACATATACTCTATGCTGCAGAGAAAGGTGACAAACCCAAGAATCCCTGCCAGTCTGAACCAGGAGAAAATTCTTGACTCCAGACAGGGCAACTTGTTAGACCCTGAGCATGGGGTAAGACTCACCAGCCAGACACGTGGGAAAGAATAGTAACTCAGAGCCCTCCCCATCTACTGTCCAATCTCTGGCGACAAGAGATAATTGCTGCTAGTGTTTGAGGATTGACTATATATCATCGTAAGTAGTTTCAGCATACCATCTCCTCCATAAACTTACCAAGCTCAGTCTTGAAGCCAGTTATGTTTTTTGCCCTCACTACTCTCCTTGGAAGGCTATTCATCTTTCTGAGGTTGTTATAGATAGTACTTCTGTCTCTCCATAGCTTTCTTTTGGTTAGGCTAAACAAGTCAATTCTTTGAATCTCTTAAGGGAGGTTTCTGTTCCTCTCTGGTCATTTTATTAGCCCATGTCTGTATCTGTTCCAGTCTGCATTTATCTGAAACATGGGAGGGCAAAATTGCGCACAGTATTTCAGATGGTATCTTGCCTGTGCCTTGTATAATGAGGTGATAAAATGGAGGTATTTTGGAGGTTTGCTGAGTGCTGGTGTGTGCCTCAGTGTCCCCCATATGTTACTCATGTATTTCAGTGGTGGTCCCAGGTGTGTGATTGTTGCAGAGGCCACTGCCGGGGGTGGAAGGGCCTTCCCTAACCCCATTTCTGCTGACCCAGACTCCTTTGTCCACCTGAGTCAGTCAACTGCAACAGATTGTGGCAGCTTTGGAGGCCAGGAAGAGAAGCCACCTTGCCCGGGTAGGGTCAAGACGGTGAGTCTATTGGTAGTTAGATAGAAGAGGCCACTCCCATGTCAGGGGGAGTAGGTCCTGAGAATGGGAGCTATCCAGGTGGTTGCTGCTGTAAATTCTAAGTTGCTAACAAAGCCTATGCTGTGATCCTGAGAATTATTAAACCCTTCTGCCTTTCATGCTGGCTGTGAATCGCTTTTGCCAGTAAGGTGAAGTGCATGGCCCATTTGGGGGTATGTAAGGCTTTCCAGGGGGACTCAAGGTGGGGCGCTTGGGCAGAACAGGTGCAAACCTGAGGCCAGAGTCAGGAGATGGCTGCATTGGTGTGGAGATCTTAGGGGGCAGACTTCGAAGTATGAGTCCTGATTTGCTGTGTCCCAAGTGGTTCCAAAGCAATGTTCTTGGGAGAGACTGTCACCAATAGTACTAACACTTCCCCATCTCTGTTGGAAATACTTTGCCTAATGCATCCTAGAAGTTCATTAGCTCTTTTCACGGCCACAGCACAGCTGCGGATACTCATGGATCTCAAGCGGTTACCTGCGGATCTGCAAGTTTCTACCTATTATTTCTGTCTAGTGAGTAATGTGGATCTATTTGTGTATGACAGCCAAATTAATATTTGGGCTCCACCATACGGTAAACTCTCATGATTTCAAGGAGTGGTGTATCTGGGCAAGGAATTGAGGATTCGGCTCTCACTATATAGGAAGCGATGAAGAGCAGAGTAAATCTCCCCTCAGCACATTCATGTTCATTCTCCTATACTTCCCTTGGGTTTGTCGGAAGAAAAGAAGAGTATCCTATGAGGTAAAGAGGATTGAAATCTACTTGAGAAGTTTACCATCAAAGTAGAAAAAGGGCCAAAATACGGATGTGAGGAGAAAACCCATTCTTTAACCTACGGTCAGTATCAGAATTTTAAGTACAGTCTATGCAATGTGAAGAGGCCTGTTGCTGAACAGAGGAAAATGGAAATCCCTGTTCCTTCCAGCCTGAAGTTGAACAGATCACAGTGAGGAATACAATGGACCTACCATCAATCAGATGTTGGCCCCATCCCTGATCTGCCAGGCCCTGCCCCACTGTCACCTGAAGACCCACACCACTGGGATAACACTTTCCTGTCAAGATGGCACCTGACCCCACCGAGAACTCCTCTCAGCACCCTCCGTCTCTTAGGGTGGGTTTCACCCCTGTATGATCTCCTCGGAGAGCAGATCGAGCAAGTAGGTGGGGCAGCAGGTTCTGGGGTGTAGTGGAAGCAGGTTCTGTGACTACTTGGAGGTGAACTTGTGAGCCCTCTAAAAACTCCTCCTCTCGCTGCCCTCCCCTGAGAGGGGTGGTTTTCATCTCTGTAGGGCCTCCCTGGCAGCAATTAGGCAGTGGGGGGGAAGGGGGCAGGTTCTATGTGAACCTCTGAGGACTCCCCCCACCACCCTCTGCCAATTGGAGTTGGTTTCACCCCACTTAGACCGTCCCAGAAGAGAAATGTGCACCAGTCAGAATGGATGTAGCACAGGGGT
Source organism: Pelusios castaneus (assembly GCA_007922175.1). Lineage (NCBI taxonomy): Eukaryota > Metazoa > Chordata > Testudines > Pelomedusidae > Pelusios > Pelusios castaneus. Next base: position 8,154,474 of record ML685803.1, read on the forward strand.
CTAAGCTGGAACCTCAACTCAGTCTCTGGAGGTTTGGCCGGCCAGAAGCTCTGCCCCAGAAGTCCCAGTGGCACGTGGAAGAGTCTGTCTTGTTTCAAGAATGCGTGTTTCAGAAATCATGGAAATGGTGAGAGGAAACATGGATTCCTTCCCCTCCCCCGTGAGAACCTGGGAGTTTGTTTTAGCTCCCAGGGCATTTGCCCAATTTCCAGCCACTCCGGGAATGACAACAGAGAACCTCCAGCTGGCTCCTCAGCACAGGACTATACTGTCTAATCCTGGTCAAAAAACCTGAGCAATGGAGATTATTGTCCAGTCTGTCCTTCCTGCAAAGTGGAAGGAACAAGCACCCGCTTTTGTTACTGAGCAGTTTGTCTAAACACCTCACTCAAAACCACACTGGTTAAGATTAACCATTAAACAAGTTTACTAACTACAGAAAAATAGATCTTAAGTGCTTATAAGTGGCAAGTGTAAGGAGTTTAAAAGTAGTTACCAAAAGAAATAAAACTAAGATTGTAGTCTGTTTTATACACTAATAAGATTCTGAATTAGCAATGTCTCATCCTTGTTAGTTGGTACAAGCAATTTCTTAAATGCAGCGTGGGCAACTTTCCCTGCCTGGGACTCCCCTCTCCCTTTCCAAAGTCCTTTTATCTTCCAGAATCCCCTCCAGGTGTTCAGTTGTAAGGGAATGGAGGAGCCAAGTGATGATGACACATTCCCCCTTTTTATAGTTCAGTCCAGCTTGCTAGAACAATCAGGCTTGTGATCTGTGGAGTCAGCCTCATTGATCAGTCCAGTTCCCATGCGAACATACTTCCTACAGCAAAATCTTCACTGTTAATTTCTGGCAGTGGAATCTATTCCTGAATGGGTGAGAGATCTGTCTGGCCATCCATGTGCTCGAAAGGCTGTTTGTGGGACTTTTTCATCTTGTAATGTAGTCTGTTCAACAATATTTCATAACTTCACATACAATCTAACAAGATATTAATGTTCAATAGATCTAGACTTTAAAAAATAAATACCACACAAGGCATATCTTGTACAGAACATATATGGGTGAATAAAGTTTTTTTTTGGAGGGATGTTTTCAGACACAAGGTGGCACAGTAGTCCCTCAAAATGAGGGACAGTTGAGAAGTTTGAAGGTGGGGAACTTACAGAATCGGAGGAAAAATAAATGCAGGGAAGTGTAAGTCATAGGATCAGGTCAGACTATTTCAGCAAATCAAAACAGTTGTTTAGGTTCAAACAGTGTGGAACAATATATTAGAAGGAGGGGAGATAGAGGGAGGGCAATTTATACTTCCCTGCATTTATTTTTTCTCCCCTTCTGTAAGTTCTACATCTTTAAGTGTCTGATGAAATGGGATTTCTCCCATGAAAGCTCATACAATAAATACATTTGTTAGTCCTTAAAAGTGCCACAGGACTCCTTTGTTTTGCTGAAGTAGACTATCAGGCTACCCTTTGGAACTTGAGAAGTTTGAAGAAACTTCACTTATGTCAGTAGCTCAGCCAGAAACTCCTGAGCCAAACGCAAAATCATAGAACCTGCCACCATTTCACAGCTCTTAAGCAGCTGACGGTGAAGCGTTAAGTGAAACTCATGTGGTACTGCCCTCTGCTGACTAAATATTTCTCCTGAATGTGTGTTGAACTGCTCATGACCTAACAGGGCTGGAGTTTATATTGTACAGTAGAAACTGACCCTCAAAGGAAAGGCCCATATCCTCAAAAGCTTTGCAGTTTAATCCTCACTTAGAATTTCCTAGCTTTTAGCTTTTTGGCCTTTTCAACAACCTTCTCTTACAGTTCTTGGCTTTAAGTTGCTAGTACATTCAGAGCCACAACTCCTGTTAACCAAGGATATTTTGGTTTGCTGATGATAATCCTAAGCAGAACAGAGGTCTTAATTGTGGAGACTGAGAACTGGGAGGGCAACATGATGCAATGGATGGTGCATGACTTGTATTCACTTTGCTGGGCCACCTGGAAAATGAAGATTGTGGTACTTACCCACCTTTTGAGACATTCTGAGAGCAGTACATAAAAGTATATTAATCAGTGATTAAACTATGCCCATGAATCCTCCCTTTCTAAGTACAACAAACGGTGTTAAAGCCTTGGATGGATTTAGCATGGACCTTTGCTAACCCTCTGGAAGGGCTCTTTTGCCTTCAGCAAGCTGCCTGTAAGAACAGCGGGAGACCATCTGCTCTGAACTGCGGCTTAGCTTTCTCTTTAATTGGCTGTATGGAAGGGCCTGTGTTAAGGGACAGTTTCTGCAGAAACAAGGATGGAAACCCCAAGCACAGCAGCCACTGTGGATGTGCTGGGGCTGGCGGTGGGAGGGCTGGGCCTTCTGTTTTTCGTCCTGTGTACCGGAACAGATTGCTGGAGGGTAAGAACCAGCTCCATATTGTTTTAAATCATTGGCTTTTAAAATAAGAGGATTTGTTCCTAGTTAGAAGTGACAGAAGTTCAATTTTCACCCCCTCAGGAAGGCGGGTTGTGGAGGCGGATGGCCACGTTGGTAACCGCACTCCCAGTCTTTGAAACCCAGCAATGACCAAGGTCTGTAGCGCTGCTGGAGCCCAGCATTTGGCCTGGGGAATGGTACTTTGGCCACAGGTACTGTGGCGCTGGGGTGTCGGGAAGGGAGTGCTCTCCCTGGCTAGGCATTGGGCACGGCATCACTTTGATTGGGGCTCGTGCAGCAAGGCAGGACCATCCTCCCCCCCAAGGGAGGGGAGCAAGGGGGCCTGCGAGTAGGGTTAGTTGCTTCCTTGCTTATTTCTTAATGGTTGGTTGACTTAAGCTTGAAATTGAGATTTGATGTTTTTTAAAGAGCTGCCCTAGCTCAACCAGCAGATCTGGGCAGGATGCAGGAGGCACTAGGGCACTTCTCTGGCCTAGGCTAGGCCGAAGATTAGACAAGATGATCACAATGGCCCCTTCCTGGCTAGAGCCAGATTTTAAACATGTTCTGCGGGAAAAAAGGACGTGTCTCTTAAATCCCTATTTTCTTTGTATCAGCTCCACCTCTGGCCTTAAAAATCGATGGCACTAGAGCTAAAATCACTGCAGTGTCCTAGACTTGATTCTTATTGATCTTGGGTGAATGAGAAAAGATTATCTAATGCTCCAGCTTGAGTTGCTCTAACCATTGGGCACGAGGGTCACTCTCATACTTTTTCTGTCTCTGGCAGAGAGTCATTTGGGGCAGAGAGTGCAAGCACATGAATGAGAATGATGCTGTAGCCTGATGGTGGGAGATCCAGAATCTGGCCTTTCCTTATTTATCTGGAGCGGATCAGCTTCAGTACGACAGACTGACTGAGGGAGTTTCACATCACAATAGCCCAGAGAACAGTGGTTTGAGTGCTCAGCTGAGAGGCGGAACAGCAAATCCCCTCTCCTGCTCAGGTGGAGGGGGTCACTTGGAGGTCTTCTGCAGTCCCGGGGCATATGCTAACCTCCACGCTAACCATTCTGAGGGAGGTCCTCTCCACCCGCCCCCACTCTGGGAGGTGCCCTCTGAGCATGCCTGCTGATTGGCCCTGCATGCAGCTCCATAGGTGAATGTCCAGGTCCCCTGGTCTCTGAATAGCTTGGGGCTTTGATGCAAGAAAATTGCCCTGCGCACAGAGGGAGGTAGCACAGATCATGCTCAGAGGCAGAAAGATAGGCGCCAAAGGAACTACAGTATTAGTGTAAAAACTTAGGCACCAAGTGAATTTTCCACCTACAGGGTTCAGTGTGACTTTTTGCATCGCAGTGGAGCCAAAACTGGGACTTAGCTGCCTAATTCCTTTTGTCCAGTGACTTGCCTTAGGTCCCACAAGGTGTCTGTGGCAGAGCTGGCAGCTGGGCACAGCTCCTCAGTCCCATGGCAGGTCCTTCATCACCAGAACAGCCGTTCCTCTGTGGTGTGGTACTGCCATTGCTTAATATTTTTATCAATGATCTGGAAAAAGAGGGTGAAGAGTAAGGTGGCAACATCTGCAGATGACACATTGTTCCTTCCGTTCAGCAAGACTACAGAGGACTGTGAGAAGCCTCAGAGGGACCGAACCATGGGGAATATGAAGGCAGGTGAAATTCATTGCTCACAAATGTTTTGTAGAAAGACAACAGAGTCCTGTGGCACTTTTAAAGACTAACAGATTTATTTATCGCATGAGCTTTCGTGGGAGAAAATCCCACTTCGTCAGACGCTTTGAAGATAGGAAAGTTACAGAGTGGGAGGAAATTAAATGCAGGGGAGTGTATGACATAGCATCAGGTCAGGCTGTAACAGCAAATCAAAATAGGTGTTAGGATTCAAAACACTGGGGAACAGCACATAGAGGAGGGGGAGGTCAAATCACTTCTTGTAATGCGAGAAAAATCTATAGTCCCTGTTTAACCCCAGGACAACTGAGTCAAATTTGCATATAAGTTCGAGTTCTGCAGACTCTCTTTGAAGCTGTGATTTGTTATTCATCTGTTTCAACACAGCTATTAACAAGTCGTCAAGGGAGTGAGCAGGGAGATTGAAGTGTTCCCCTACAGGTTTTGCAGTGTTGCAATTTCTGATGTCAGATTTGTGTCCATTGATTCTTTGGCGCAGAGACTGTCCTGTCTGTCCAATATATAAGGCAGAGGGGCATTTCCGGCACATGATGGCATAAATCACATTGGTGGATGAGCAGGTGAACGAACCCTTGATGGAGTAGGTGAAGGAGCAGAATAGAAAACAATACTGAAAATACGACGTTATAGCTAACAGTGGTTCCCAGTTGTCTGGATTACTATGCTCATTTCTGGTTCCCTGTGTGCAAGGGTTCATAACAGAGGGTGAGGTTCAGAAATGGGTGATGCTTAGAGGTTTGGGGAAACTTCCATAGGGAGGAGACATTAAAAAGAGTGGGATGGGGGAGACCTAATCAAAGGATAACAGAATAATAAAAAGTACAGGGGGAGCAAAACTGTTGCTCCCATTTACCTTCTTATCATGTAAAAACAAGGGGACATCCAATGAAATTGAAAGGTAGCAAATTTTGAGTAGATAAAAGGAAATATTTTTCACAGTAGGCATAATTAATGGGTGGAACTCCTTGCCACTAGATATCATTGAGACTAAGAGGAACTTGTAGGGGCCAAGGTATAATGATGGCAGGATATTAAACACAATTTGTCATGGTCCACACCTATCATAGTCAGAATTACGCCAGCTAACTTGTACTGTTCATGATGGGGCTCAAACACGGTAACGTTTTCCAGTGCAGGCAAGGAAATACTCAAAAGCACACAAGAGGTTTAGAAGCCTAGGACTCATTTTCAAAAGGGACTCAGTTCACTTAGGAGCCCAAGTCCACCTTTCAATAAGATTTACATTAAAAGATATTTAGGCACCTCAAATGTAGATAGGCACATGGGGTGCGTCTACGCTGGCAACTTAGGTCAATTTAAGGATGCTTAATTCGACCTACACAAAGCCGCATCCACACTGGGCTTTTATTAAGTCGACTTAAGCGCTTCCTTAAATCGACTTAATAACAGCTTAAGTTGACTTAATAACACCACCTCTGAAGGTCGACTTAAGCTGTAAGTCGACCTTATTAAGTCAACTTAAAGCCAGCGTGGACAGGGAATGGCGCTAAGTTGACCTTATTAAGTTGACTTAGAGCCAGTGTGGACGGCTATGTCTACTGTTAAGTCGACGTAAAGTGTAGCCACTCTGTTAAGTCGACTTAACTTTACAAGTGTAGACATCGCCATGGTGGGGTTTTCAAAAACACCAAAGCAGATTAAGTGCCCAATTCCTACTGAAACCAATGGGAACTCAGCTGTCATGTAGCTCCTTCTACTTTTTACCCTGTGTTTCCCTGGGGCTCAGACAAGGTAGGCCCTGGCCCTGACAGGGGAAAATGGATGATTCTGTTGAATAGCTGAGGAGACGCCATGACTTGGCTCTCGTTGCCCTGTTGTAAAATAAGAAGAGAGTTGTCATGACAACGCTCAGCAATGAAGAAAGCAAGCAGCTGGGGGCAGCTGGAGACATTCACACTTGTTAAACTGTTGATCTACTTTAAGAAGCTGGAAATGTCATGGGCACTTCTGTCACCTCTGGAAGAAACTTTCTGAGCATTCCTGAGCCCTGGAACCGCTCAAATTGTTCAATAGAGGGTCTCTGCAGCAGCTGCCACTAGGATTTCACCAGTATAAACTCCCATTGATCTTAATGTCCCCATACACCCTATGTCCCCTATATAGGGACCCACTGCACTCCTAATTGCACCCTGGGTCCGAACGAAGCACTGCTCACTCCAGTTATAACAGCTAGAGATGGAAATAACCCAGTCCGTTGTCCAGTCCTTTTCTCCAGGGCCAATGGAGGTATAAAGGCAACATGCGCGTGATACTGCGGCCAGGTAGGAGAGGGCCCACTCACAGCTAAGGTGCATCTTCCTGGGTACTTGGGGTTTTAGCTTTTTCCAGATCTGATGCCCCTTCTGCTTGTCATTGTGCATCCTGCCACCTCTCTCTGTGACTCAGGGTGCTCGCTCTTTGTGGCTTGGCTCTCTGGCTATGGCACTGTATTTCCTTTCACCCCGCCTGGGGTATCCAAGTCTTTCTGTAGCAACTGTCTTTGGCAGTCTTCTCATTCACTGCCCAGGTGGAACCACATCCCCAGAGGTGGGTCAGGGAATCCAAGCCTGCCATCTGCTTCAGGGTCCAGCTCAGAGGGACCCTAGAACATGGTAGGCAATATTCCATTAGGCTTCCATTTCCTTCAGCCTTTTCCTACACCCTCTCCCCTAGGTCTCCTGCTTTTCCTAACATCCAGAGGGTGGCTACAGCCCCTGTCTGCTGCCCATTTCTGGCTTTATCCTAGCTCTGTCTGTTCACGGAATCATAGAGTCATAGAAAATTGGATAGGGAAGAGACCTCAGGAGGCCATCTAGTCCATCCCCCTACTCAAAGCAGGACCAACCCCAACTAAATCATCCCAGCCAGGCCTTTGTCAAGCTGGGCCTTAAAAACCTCTAAAGATGGAGATTCCACCACTTCCCTTGATAACCCATTTCAGTGCTTTCCCTCCTTCCTAGTGAAAAAGCTTTTCCTTATATCCAACCTAGACCTCCCACACTGCAACTTTAGACCATTTCTCCTAGTATTGTCAGAACAGCCTAGCTCCATCCTCTTTGGAACCTCCTTTCATGTAGTTGAAGGTTGCTATTAAATTCCCCCTCACTCTTCTCCTCTGCAGACTAAAGAAGCCCAGTTCCTTCAATCACTCCTCATAAGTCATGTGCTCCAGCCCCCTAATTATTTTTGTTGTCGCTGGAGTCCTCTGGACTCTCTCCAATTTGTTCACAGCCTTTCTGTAAAGGAGGCCCAAAACTGACACAATATTCCAAATGCGGCCTCACCATTGCAGAATAGATGAGTATAATCAATTCCCTTGATCTGCAGGCAATGCTCTACTAATGCAGCCCAAAATGCCATTAACCTTCTTGGCAAGAAGATCACACTATTGACTCATATCCAGCTTCTTCTCCACTGTGGCCCCCAGGTATTTTCTGCAGAACTGCTGCTTAGCCAGTCAGTCCCCAGTCTGTAGCAGTGCATGGGATTCTTCTGTCCTTGTTGAACCCCATCAGATTTCTTTTGGCCCAATCCTTCATTTCACTCTGCATTCCATCCCTTTCCTCCTGCATATCTACCAAGCCCCCCATCTTATTGTCATCTGCAAATTTGTTCAGGGTGCAATCTACCCCATCCTCCAGATCATTAATGAAAATGTTGAACAAAACTGGCCGCAGGAATGACCCCTGGGTTTGTCAGCTGGACTCCATCATTCAGGGGCTACTTAGGCCAACTAATTCCCCTCAGTTGTTTGGTTAATTGGCCCCTTTCCAGCTTCATTAACCCCTTTCAGGCCAGAGTGGTGTGAACAACTCATCATGGGGGGCGGGGGAGAGTGCTGAACCAGGGAAGGGGTTTTCCTGAGGCTTCAGGACTTTGGGAAGGGATAGTTGTTTGGGGCGTGTGGGTGTCAGATGAGAGAGAGGCTCAACTGCCTCCTCCCAAAGTCCTAAACACATCTAAGAGGCAATACTTTCCCACTCAGAAGCACAGGCTATGTCTACACTTACTAAAGTTAGTTCGAATTAACTAACTAATTCAAACTCATTTTAGTTAGTTCGAATTAACTTAATTTGAACTAGAAAAATTTAGTTCAAACTAAGCAAGTGCCATTCATGGCACTTGCTTAGTTCAAATTAGCGAATGGCATTGAGTTCAATGGGCCGGTTAGTTCGAACTAAGCAATTAGTTCGAACTAACATGGCCACATTGGTTAATTCGAACTAACTAGTTCGAATTAACCCTGAGTTCGAATAGCCTATTTGAATTTATTAGTTCAAATTAAAGAAGCCCTTCATTCGAACTAATGAAAGCCTAGTGTAGCCATGGCTTAACTTAGTTTGAATTAAGCTTCCTTAATTCGAACTAACTTGCCAGTGTAGACGTAGCCTGAGTGTGTGTATAGCTAAAGAAAATGTATTAAAAAGGAGCGGGAACTCAGCATTAATTTGGGGAAATACCACAATGAGTCTGAAGTACGCTAGCTGTAAGTAAACACCTGTCCCACAGTTTCTTGGGCAGTATTCCTTTGACTCAGTTTTCCACCTTGTGGTATGAAAGACCAGCTGATGAATATTTTATGGGTTCACATCCATCCCTCGGAGTGGGGGAGGCTGTTAAGCAATACTCTACTGCTTGCCACTCTGTCTCTAGTTGTGATACCATATTCCACTGCTTATAGCCCAATTCTTAATGATTTCATGGGGTAGGGGGGAGCCTCATTTGTGCTACAACATCTGTATTATATTTCACCCCAACACTCTCCTCATACTAGGTGTACAATTCAACCCTTCTAGGCTTGGTCATAAATGATTTCAGCTTTAGCGCTTACTGAGCAGATGCACTTTCCACCTAAACAGATCAGCTTTGTCTTCAAAGTCCTAAAACTCCTTGAACAGGTTCACACACCCATAGAAACTCCTCTCCAACATCCACTAGAAATTGGCATCACTCCCCCACGCTTAGCAAGTGAGTTTTCACATTAGGGTGATCCCCACTCAATACGGCATAGTAAGTACAGCTTTGCTGCCCTTTGGTCATACAATAAGGATAACACTTCTTTACCCCTGCATCCAAGACTAAAATGAATTTTAAAACTAAATGACCTAAATTCATCACATTGGCAAAGGAGATCTGTCTTCTGATCACCTTCTGATCACTCCTGATCAAAGCACAACAAACTAGGAGTCTTGTGACACTTTTAAAGACTAGCAAATATATTTATCGCAAATGATTTTGTGGGAGAAATGGGCTTTTGTGGATTACCCCTTTGGAACTGCTAGACAAAGTAGATGTGCCCGCTATGCAAATACCATCTGCTCCTGAGGTCTTTTCCCCTTGTTCCTCACTAGATGGCAGGGGAGAGCTCATCCAGAACTTGCTTATGCATGAATCCCACAATCTCTGTTTTCAGCACTGGTATTACAGCTGGCCTCCCTCCCGTCCGCTTGTTGTCATAATTTCCTGCTGCCTTATTATTATTTATCGTCTCTTTATTGGTGTTGCAGTAGCACTGAGGAGCTCTAGTCACTGATCGGGCCCTCACTGTGCTAACTACAGTACAAACAAAGAACAGAAAGATGGCTTCTGCTCCAAAGAAATGCAGTCTGAGTACACTAAACATCGAATTGCTGCTGAGCTCCTCAAGCATGGATTGTGGGTGTGTCTCTTCTTGTGGTGCTAACTATACAATTAATAAATGCTGAGCATCTGGTTTGTTCCACAGAATCCACTTGCTGCTCTTCCATCACAGCCCTTCTCCCCAGAGATATTTACGGGCATCAACTTGCCAGGAGCAGGAAGGCATTTAGACCCCCTCCCTCTTACTGGCATGAATGGGAAGCAGAGAAATGGTCCCCAAACCTTGGACAACCCATTTCCTTTTCTTCTGCAGGAAGATGCCAAAGATCCCTACTCTTCAGTGGGTCTGAGCTCCAGGTGCCGGGGGCTGTGGAGTGAGTGTGTGTTTGACAACATGGCCAACCTCTGGACCTGTGATGTCCCCATCTCGTATCTCAGTGAGCACGCCAGTGAGTAAAGGATTTGCTTCGGTGCGGTACTACTGTATGACTCAGGGCTGGGTTTGTCCAGCACTTTAATTTATAATGTAAGAATTACCCAGTCCGGCATGTAGCTGCTTTTATCTAAGGTCCCCGTCTCTACGGGATTCCCAGTTTGGGGATCTGTGCAAGGCCAACAGGAATTCTCTAGCTTGTTGGCTCTCTGAGGCACTACTAATCATATCCAGACAGAACCTCAAGCTAAGGTTGGACTGTAACTCTTTGGCGCAGGGACAGTCTTTTCATTATACATGTGGACAGCATCTAGCATAATGGGCCCTGATCTCCCTAGTCACGACAGCAATTTATATAATTATATGACAGTGAATTCCTTTCTTGCCACTGATAGCAAAAGAACTCTCCTGCTGACCTGAAAACTCAATTCTTGGGGTGGCTTTCAGCTAACCCAGACCCATGACCAAAATTATTCCCTATCATCATTTAGTTTTAGCCTTGGCTTTGGGATTGTCTCACTGGATGCCCAAGCTAGCACTGGAGCCTAGACTAACCAATCTCTGCAAAAACCTTCCCAGCATCCATTTCTTAAGGTTCGAAGTCTTGTCTTTTTTTAACATAACACCAGGCTGTGTCCAAAAATTTTCTTCCTGTTATAAAAGACAACAAATAAAGTGTTGTTTTGTCACAAAATCAGTACAATATAGCTTATGTGCTATAAATTTTGTACAACAGTAATGCAGAATGTTATGGCTCTGCTATCCGCTTGGTGAAATATCTTGCTGAGATATAAATAGATTTCTAATGACTGTCAGGCTCAGTGCCTAGGAAATTTCCTTGTAGGTATCTCATTACAGAGCTAATATCACTAATAAGAGTTGTAATATTTCACAAATGCAGGTGCAGCCAGGGTAACAAGATCAACCCGGCTCTAGCACAAGGTCTTTCTCTGAGGGTCTGTCTACACTGCTGAGGGTACCATGGGAGGCTGATCCAGTGCTTGCCAAGCCCCTGCACAAACCTCCTGCAGGGCTGCACATACCCCATACCCATGTAGCCAGACCCGCATCGGTGCTGCAGTTACTTGAGTTTGGTGCTAGGAATTCTGGGGACATACACTGAGGAGTCTTAGCATCTCACCAACTGGAGTGGATCTAGGAACTGATTTGCAGTGTATTGTGGGAGAACTTGTCTGTTCTTCCTAGGCCCCTGTGCAGAAGGACTCTCCTGCTGTCCAACACGCTTAGCTCAGGCACTTCCAACTTCACTCTCTCCTCACTTCTGTCTGTTTCAGCAGGTCTTCAGCCTCCAACCCTCAGTTGTCTATTCTGAGGTTCCATGGCTCACTGGTGCCAGCTTTGATGGAGTCTGGTAGGACTGGCGCTTGTCACCATCAGATGAAAAACACCTGAGTCTCAGTGTGGACAGCTCAATGGAGACCTCTGCTTCCTGTACAGTAGTAGACATAAAGCAAACAGAATAGAAGGGTGCTTAATGAATGGGATGGAAAATGATAACGACATAACTACTATATAAATCAACGATTTGCCCTCCCCTGGAATGCCGTGGGCAGCACCAGTTACCCACTTCAAAAGATACACAACAGAAACAGAAGGGCAACAACAAATTCCACATAAGGAACAATTGAAAAGGTTGAGGTTATTGAACGTAGAGAGGAGGCACAAAATAGAGGACATAGCAAAAGTATACAGAATAAAGAATGGGCTAGAGAAGGTAGCTCAGGTGCTGCTATTCACTCTCACAATAGAAGAACATGGCCAGACTAACAAGGGGCCTTTAGGGGCTGCAGCCCTGGACCCTGGGCTAAGGAGGGGCCCTGCCATGCATCGTCCCCCAAAATAAATTTGGTCCTGGCCTGCCAACAGCCCATGACATATCGTGGGCTGCTGGCCTGGCCCGGCTCGGCCCGGCCTACCCCACCCTGCCCCTGTGGCTGGTCAGTCTGCTGGGCTCCAGCGCCAGTCCTCCTGAGCGACAATTCTTCCCTCCCACCCATGGCTGGTTGGTCTCCTGTGACCCACTGCCAGCCCACCCGAGCACCAGCTGGTCACCCTCTATGTCTGAGGCTGGCCAGTCTGCTGAGCCCCAACGCCAGAATGCCTCAGCACTAAGCACTGGCCTGACCTGGCCTGGCCTGGCCACAGGCTGGGTGCTGCTGCCACCGTGGTGGTGAGAGGCCACAAAAATGCACAGGCCCAGGTCCCCAGGAGCCTTAATCAGGCCCTGTACAAGAGCAAAGGAACATTCCACGAAATGAAAAGGCAACATATTTAAAATCGGTAAGTGTCCATCCATTTTCACATAATGCATAACTAATCTGTGGAACTCATTGCCACAAGATCTTGCTGAGACCAAGAATCTAATAACCCTTTTTTCAAAAAAGGGATTAGCTGCTTATACAGGAAATGAAAACAGTCACCTTACGTGGGAAGGTATGGTTAGGTTCTGAGCATACGTGTAGGTCACTCTGCCAGCCAAGCTCCAAAGCTGTGCACACAATTTGAAAATGCCAGCGTTGGTGTGCAGCTGACTTTGCTGTGCACATATGCACAACATGTGGTGCACAGCTATGAAACCTGTTGCACCTACATAACACACAGAGGAGTGTGTATTACAGTGTGCCTTACCTACACAGGCTGGGAGTTTGTTTCAGCCTCAGATAGACAAGTTTAGCTCAATCTGTAGCTGCTCATGCTTTTGGCTGTGGAGGTTCAGTTCCTGGTATGTCAGCCATGAGAACAACCTTCACAAATGCCCAAAGTCCTGGTTGTCAAGTATGATGGCTCCAACAAATCAAAACCCATTGGTTCCAAGGCCAGGCTGGGCAGAGCTTCTCAGAGAAAGCTATTCCTGTGCCAGATCTCACCCTTCAGCTCTCAGCAGTTCTGTCTGGGAGGATCGTAAACAAAACAAGTCATACATTTTTTGACAATACTTCTCACTGTCCTCATTCCCACGGGGCTGACTCCCTGCTGCTCTGGGTTTTGTTTCTTTTTTAAATTCACCTTCAGGTGGAGAGGATGTCTGGAACCTTTTCAGCCTGAAAAGTAAGTCCATAAAGCTACGAGGGGCTGAAAACAGAGGGTTATAATGGAAGCGTTGTGCAACCTGGGCCATTCTGGGTCATGCTCTGCTGCAAAGCACAGCCCGGCTCTCCCAACAGTTTCAGGGGGTTTTGCTCTATAGGCCTAGAAGGGTGGCCATTTGTCTAGTACTGGCATTTGCTAGCAGGGACAATGTTAGTTTGCAGGGGCTGTGCACTGTGTCACTTTTGTCTCTTCAGCTGCCCTGGTGATTACTCGTGCTTTGGTGATTGTGACTGGTATTTTGTGCATCGGTGCCGTGCCCTGTTTCATCACTGGGATGAAATGCACCAAGCTGATCAGTGACCAGGGCCACCAGAAAAACAAATTCTGCCTCGCTGCTGGGACCTTTTTCCTTCTGGGAGGTAAGGCCAATGATTTCATTTAATGCAAGCACAGTATAAATAGCTCTACATCTTGCAGCTCTACCCATCATGGGAGCTCCTGTTTGTAACTCGTCTGGCTGCAGCAGGGCACTGGCTGAGGCTAACTCTTGCCTCTTGACTCAGGGTCCAGAGTGGGATTCGCGATAGCATAGCTCTAGGGCAGGCACTGGCTTCACGCTGCCCTCCCTTGGATGTCAGCGTGAGGGAGTTTTGGCACTGACTGGGAGGAAGAGCAGCATTCGCCAGCACTGAAAGTGTTAGAAAATCCCACCCATTGCCTGTAGGCAGAGCTCTGTGGTGCCCCTAAACTAAGGCAATTTCTGGGCCTCTAAAACAGCACCTAGCAATGCCCTGTGACAAGGGGTGAAATTCCAGCCCTATTGCAATCAGTGGCAAAATGATTGACATCAAGTGAGCCAGGATTTTAGCCAGCTGTGGGCCAAATTCAGCAGCCATGTAAATGATAATGAAGTTCCGTGTCACTTAGTGGGTGTAGTGAGCACGCCAAGAAGCTGGGTGATAGCAGGAGAGCAATCAGCTAAAGGGTATCAGAAGGTCTCTCCTGCTTGATTTTACACCTTTTGACACCCTTCTGTTGGTAGCTTCCCGCGATTGCCTCACCATCGTGGTGTGTTAGTTACACCAGTTTACTCCTGCTTACCAGCGCATAACCTGCACCACCATTTTTCGTTGCCTCTGATTTTGGCCCTGTATCATTAGACTCCGTGTGAGCACACATCTTACCTTATCACAGTGTCTCCAGAGGCACTATTGAGCATTTTATAGCCAGTGTGCACTCTTTAATAATTTCTTTTCTGAGTCACACTTATGTGCTCAGCATCACATTTCTTCCTTAGTGGCCACACTGCTGTATTAAAATCCAGCGCCACAGTGTAGCTGTGACTGCTTTGTATGTAATAGCTGCTTAGGGCTTGTCTACACTGGGAGTTATTCTGGAATAGTTATTCCTGGTTAACACCATATGTGAATGCTCTTATTCTAGAACTTGGATTAAGCTAATTTGGAGTAAGGTGGAATAAGGTATATCAGATATGTGCTGCCCACCTTCCAGAAGCCTTGCTGTCTTGAACCATCACACCCTATGATGCAGCGCTTTTGGAAGTGAACTGGAGCCAGTTGGAACTCTGTGGAGTTAATCAGGAAGAACCTGCTGTCAGTTCACACCCCACCTTATTCCAGATTAAACTTCCAGTGTAGCCAAGCCTTTGTATAACTCTCCCTGCATTTGTGCAGTCCCCAAAGTCGCAAAAATCGACCTCAGACCCTCTGTTAAGTCAACCCACTGGTGCATTTTCTCTGCTGGTTGCTTTAGAGGCTTTTCTATTGCCATGGTTAAAACACTGAGTAATCTGTTGTTCCAAGATCTCTCCCTCACTGCTAGGACACTGAAGAGCTCATTCAAAAGTCATATTAATAGTGTCCTTTGCTATATTGTTGGCTGTGCTCACTGGCCTCTGCTCTCCCTGAAGATGTGGCTGCGTTTCAGTGGTGCTGAAACTATAGATTTATATATCTAGGATTTCTGGACCAACTGAGCAACATTCAGCACAAGTCCAGGACTGGAGTGGCAAAAGTGGCTGTAAACCAAGTTCGTACCAGTCCCTAGCACAACTTTGCCTTGCAACAGCTGCCAGCACCCTCCAGGGGCCTTTAAGTAGCCAGGATCGGCTAGACCCAAGTGTACCCTGGCCATTAGTTCATTTCTCCCAGCCACATCTCCTCTGCCCATGGGCAGTCAGCTCCCTAGCTACCCCAGGCCCCGCCTCATCCTCCTTCCTAGGCTCTGCCCCCTGCCCTGTTCCACCTTCAGCCCCTCGCTGCAGCCGCTGCATGGGCCTTCCTTGCGGGCCTTTCCCAACGTGGTGCGGGGCTAGGGACGGGCGGGGGAAGGCATGAAGGGTGGGAGGGGGAAGGCAGGCAGGGCAGGGAAAGATGGAGCTATGGCCCTGTGCTACCCGGCAGTGGAAGAGACAGGGAGGTGGGGAGGACAGGGAAAGGTGGGGCTAAGGCCCATGCTTCTCGGCAGTGTTCAGTGGTGGCAGGCTCTCAGGGAAGGCATTGCCTTCCCAGGCCTGTGATACCAACTGCCCATGCCTCTGCCTGAGGCCACGTTGGCATGAAGCAGGGGGACACCATGGTGATTCTGCATCATTGCCCTAGGCAGGGGAAGTCCTCAAGCAATGGGGTCTCCCAAGTTTAGAGACAGATTCTGTGAGTTGCTAGGAGATCTGCAGAATTGGGGCCATGG
The DNA here is from genome assembly GCA_007922175.1 of Pelusios castaneus. Taxonomy (NCBI): domain Eukaryota; kingdom Metazoa; phylum Chordata; order Testudines; family Pelomedusidae; genus Pelusios; species Pelusios castaneus. The sequence continues at coordinate 8,170,390 of ML685803.1, forward strand.
TTTGTAAAACTGGATCAGGGGAGAACTGCTACTTTCACAGCTGGATCTGCAAAAAATCAGATCACCCCATGCCTACAACTGGTGTTACCATATTTCAAGTTCCCCAACAGAGTGCACTGCCAAGAATAGGGGAACTGGAGGAGGAGTACAGAGTGCTGGAGGGGTGTGCGTACTGGGAAGGGTATTTGGGATGTGCTGGCAGGAGTATTTGGGGGGTGTTGGCAGGGATACTTGAAGACTCACAGTTGAGGTGGAGGGCACTGGCTTTTGTCATGGTGGCTGGCACAGGCCTGGGACGCAGTGCCAGCTGTCAGTCAGCACCTCCTTGTTGGACCCCCTCCCTGGGTGGGTGGTGGGGGCTAGTGCATGGCCCTGTCACTCCTCCAGGCTGGGCTCTGAGGCCCCATGATGGGACAGGCGGCCTGGCTGAGAGGTGCGTGGCGGCTCCATTTACCTGGCAAGCTGGGTTAGGGACACGGATCCAGCAACTCTGACTGCAGGGGAAGGACATGTCAGGGCGCAGAGGTGGCTTTTTCTGAGCTGCACCATCTGGTTTGTAAAAATCTCAGACATTGTCTCTTATTTGAAAAGTCCACCTGGACGGAGGATCAAAGAAGAGGTGATGTCCAGAAAAACCCTACTAATGCCACTGAGATCCTGCTTTTTGATACCTTTGCAGTATACCACTAATTTCTATAAGTAGAGGATTAGTCATAGAACTGACTGATCTTTATTAACTCTTTGGTGTCGTAATTACTATATTACACTTGGGACTTGGCTGTTTAGGCGAAACAGTGCGCCCTCTTTGGGGTACTGTATCCAGGTTTCTGTTGCCTTTTTTGGCCTCTTCTCAGGTCTTGTGACTGGCTTTTTGAAAAGGCTCTTGCTAGGCTTTCCCAAGCCCTTAGGGTGGAGATATCCAACACTCCTCCTCCTTTCCTGGTGTCTCTGTCTATGGAACCACAACAGTGCCTGCTTCTTCCCCTCCTTTCCCCATCTCTCCTTGCTGCTTCTATCCCCTAGCATTCCCTGCATTCCTAGCTGTGACAGTTTTTAACACTAGGAACAACAATATTCAGAATTGCAGCCATTGTTGGCTGAAGCCAGTGCCAGAAGAGGGCTGGGTGCATAGCCTGCCTTAAAAAGTAAGCACACCCAGTACAGGTTCAATGCTACTTTGCCCCCACATTTTGGAGCAATAGTCCATGTTAAAGTGTATTTATTTCTGTCCAGAAATGTAAAGCATCATCTCATGTCTCTTGGGTTTCCAGCCTGTTTCCCTGCTTTCTTTTGCAGGGCTGTCTGGAGCAATTGCAGTTCTCTGGTATGCAGTGGACACTGTTCAGAAGTATAGGCTAGAGGTGAGTTGTGAGCACGGAAGAAGTGATGAGGTGTGCTCTTAGAAAGATGTTCAAGAAAGAGATGTTGTTGCTCCAAATTTTCTACTTCTCCTAGCAGGCTCCTTAAATCGAACTGTTTTTTTCCTAGGAGGTCCCAGCTGCCCATCAGCAGTCAGGGGCACTGTCTGAAACTCATTGCTGGAGAAGTTAAATTACAAATTCTCTTTAGAGTCACTCTTCCTCCAGGTGACACTGATGTTAGAGAGTTCAGGAGATGCTTACTCTAAAAATCACTCCTTTTGAGGCTCCCTGGGTCATCTTGGAGTATCTGTCTGTCTGTCCATCTATAAACCTTGCACAGGTCCCTATTAGATCTTCTCCACACATCATTCTCCCTCAGTGGCTCAGAAATTCATCTCAACAGCTTACTCTCAAACAGTGGTGTCGCTGGCGCCAGGCACATGGGGCACGGGCCCCGAATCCCAGTGCTAGTGCTCCGAGTCTGGCTGGGAACTCAGGACACAGTCGCTGGAAGCAGCAGGATCCAGCCTCGATCCCAGCCAGGGCCCCCGGGGCCCCACCAGGGTCAGCGGCGGCTGGATCTGGCTCCGACCCCAGCTGGGGATCTGGGGTTGGGCCACCAGCTGGTGGCGACAGGAGCCCAATCTGGCCCTAGGAGGGAGCTGGATCAGGCCTGGTGGCCAGGCTGGCATGGCAGGGAGTGGGGCCCCAGGCCCAGGCCCCAAACCGCTTTTCGGGGCAGAGATGCCCCTGCTTTCAAAGGTCTCCAGCTGTCTTGTGGATGCTACTTAGTAAGTGCCCAAGTCTCACATCCACGTAAAACAAGAGGCCTTGCTATCTGAAGCCTGCTCTTCGTTGGCAGGTGTTTGGAGCTGGACACTCCACGCTGGCTGTAAGGGAGCAAGTTGACACTGGGTACAGCTAGTAGGAGCAGCTGCTCAGGCTGAGCTCTCACGGACAGTCTGCACAGAAAGGGAATAGTAAATTGTGGGCACCAAGAGATTGAAGGTTCAAAATTCCACTGGACCACCATCAGCAAATATAACCCCGTGAAATGCAGAAGGGGATTGTGTGCCATGGCTAGTGCAAATGTAATGGTGCTGTTCATGGGCATCCAGCCCGCCTTTTTTTAAAAGAAAAAAACCTTTTCCAATTTTTTTCAAATTTTTAAAAAATCTTTTGGGCTTGAAGGCCACAAATATAATTTTTACAACCTGAAGGGCCACTAGTCTATTTAATTAAAAATTATTTAAATTGAATCGAGTTAATTTAATTAATTTTAATTAAAATGAATTTGAATTCAATTAATTGGATTTTAATGTATTTTTCATTAAATAGACTGGTGGCCCCTCAGAGTTCTAAAAATTATATTTGTGGCCCTAGAGTCGAAAAGATTGGGAACCATTGATGTATACCATGACTTCTGTGCTGTAATAGGCTTCATGTCTGTTTAGATGTACTAGGCATGAAACAGCATTGCATGTGGTTTTTAACATGCTAGGTATCTTCATTTACCTCTGTCACCTTAAAGGATCCTTCCTAAGAATTTTGCATTTTTTCACAACACCAAGACACCAATTTCAAAAGAGTGTTTACAGGTATGTTTATCATACTACACCTTCTGTTTTGGATTGACTGTGTTTGAGGTCAATTTGAACAATACCCATCATGACTTTTAACTTTTTTCTGAAACTCTGTACATGCTCAGTTACTGACTCTCTCCTTCTTCCTCAGTGTCCCCTTCCTAGGAGACCCTGATGAGATCTTGGGTCCCCTCACTTTCTTTTCATAGAGAAAATCAAATGGGCAGAACCTGGTTGATTCTTGGGGTATCTCCTTGTAAGTAATTAGCAAACAAGAGAACAACTCATCCCAGTATTGAACCCTCTTATTTACATACATTCCTAACATGGACTTTAGGGTCCCATTGAAGCTTTCCACCAAACCACCTGTCTCTGGGTGACATGGGGTAGCATTTAGTTGATTCCATAACTCATTGAATAGCTGAGACATGACATTTGATCCACGGTTAGGTAACACCTCGTTAGGAAACCCTACTCTGCTAAAGATAATGCAAGGGGCTCTTGCCACAGATTCTGCCGCAATGTTAGACAGAGCTATTGCTTCAGGATAACTAGTGGCAAAATCTACCACCACTAGGATATATTTCTTCCCCCTTTGCGAAGGATTTGATATAGGACCCACAATGTCCATTTTTACCCTCTGAAATAACTCTTGTATCACAGGAAAGGAACACAGGGGAACTTTCTGGGGTCCTGCAGCTCTCTTTCTCTTTTGACATAATTCACCAGACCTGCAATAATTCCTCACATCATTCTATATTCCTGGCCAGAAGGAAGTTTTCTTTAACTTGTCATAGGTTCTCTGTGCCTGCAAGTGACAAGCAAAAGGACAATTAGGTGCTAGCAACATTAATTCTCCATAACATCTGCTGGGTTAGTACAATCAACAGTTTATTCAGGGCTAGCTTCAGCCCCTCCCAGACCTGCTGTCCTCCTTGAAGCTATGATCCTATTGGCATTTACGTGAGTGCTTGGGCACTGGTCTCTGGATGTCATTGTGCTGCCTTCCTGTACCGACCCCACTAAATCCCAGCCTTCTAGGCACACAGTGGAAAGGCAATAGGGAGATGCCAACTTGTTTTCCAAAGCAGGGAGCTACCAGAGCAAAGGGCTATAACCAGTTATAAGGTGACTTGATCTCTGCAAAGAGGAGTTGGCATGCTGTAGGAGGTGCCATGGGGCCGTCCATGAGCCCAGGGGAAGAGACAAACTGCCCCAGAAAGAGGCTCCAAGGAAGCATCTATTGTAAGTTCCTCCTGCTAAGGGCCCCTGGCAGGAGACAGACAGACCCCTGGTAAGCTGGACATGAGTCAGCTGTGTTTTACTGTTAGATTTTTTTTGCTGGTGGATTTTGTTCTAAATAAACACACTACCTTGCTTGGAGAAGGCTGTTTGGTGACCGTTACCACTGTCGTTGCTCATGGAGAAGGGACCAGAATTGCAGGGCAATTCTACTTCTAATAATTCACACCTGCTGAGGCCATCACGGCTGATACACAGAGGCCTGTATAATTAGAGCCCTGCAAATCTGCAGATATCCACATTATATCCGCAGATACCCGCATCTGTGGATACAACGCGGATATCCACAGACCATTTTTTGCAGATGCAGATCATATATGGATCCACATATTTTTATCTGTGCAGGGCTAGAGCCCTGCAAATACGCGGATATCCGCAGACCATTTCTTGCAGATGCAGATCGGATATGGATCCACATATTTGTATCCGTGCAGGGCTCTATATATAACCCAGTGCCTAAGAGAGGGAGAATTGCATGATTCCATCCCAAGAGACAGGTAACAGGCCGAGGCCTGAGAGCTTTAATGGGTGCACTTGGAGACATCAGGAGGTGTCAGAGATTTCACAGAGTCCAAGGCCAGATGGGCCCATTATGCTAATCCAGTCTGACCTGTTGTGTAACATAGTCAGAGTACCATCCCAGAATAACTCCTAGAGCGTCTCTCCCAGTAAATGTAACAGACCCTTCTGAAAAAGTCATTCTGGCGCTCATGGCCAGCACCTTGTGTCCCACAGAGCTCATTGTCTGCATTCCCTTTCAGGTCAGTCTTGGGATCCCAGGGGTGACCTATGAATTGGGTTACTCATATTGGTTGGCTGCAGCTGGCACCATTTGCACCTGCACAACAGGGATCCTGCTTATTGGTGCCCACTGTCCCAGCACCCACACACCAAGTAGCAGGAGGAACCATCCATGTGTCTCTCTGCCACCTGCCTCCCAAAGGAAAGGCACCTACCTGTGAGGCTGGAGCAAAGCACTTCAATTCCTGGTAGCCACTAGAGACACAGGCCTTTGTTTGAGTACAAGATGCTGTGGAAAATTTAGATGAAATTTTGCTTTTGTCCAAGTTTGCTGTTCCCACCCCATTATTGTGACCAGGTTGACTGCACTGTAATCACCCCAGGACAATGATAAGGCCCTTCACCCACTAGTGAACACTCATGTGCACATTGACATCAAAGCACTCGTGCAAGTCCCAGATGAGTGAAGGTTTTTGAACTCTGCTCTGTAGGCAGGGTCAGGAGGGGCACTGCAGGAAATGCAGCCTGGATGATCAATAGTCAGGTAACTCCACAAAATATTTGGTAAGCTTGCAAGTCACGTTGGGGCAGGAGACTGTCACAACGTCTTTGCGTAGAGGCAAAGGTGGGGTTGTTGCACAGCACTGAGCTCTGGAGAACTGAACTAGCCTGGTGGCAGAAGGCAGTGCCAGTCAGACTGTGTTTCCATTTGCATTCATTTCTCTGTACTTGTGGGGCTGCAAATGAGAGAACCTATGTGAACTAGATGATATCAGGGTCTCAGCAATGAACGGATTAGTCCTTAGCTAAGAGCAATTAGAGCATCTGAATAAGCAGCTGTAATTCTTCACTCCTGTTTGCGTTAGCAGGAATTAGACATTCCTTTGTTTTCAGCTCCCATCAGCAATTTTTTCATAGTACTTTATTACAATGACCCATTATTACAGTGGAAAAGACCTCTTATCTACAACAAGAGAGCAACAAACAGAGCTATTCAAACAAGGCTGTGGGAAGCACTACTGATGAAGCACATATAAGGGAGAGCCAATGACTTCTTTTCATTCAAAATGTGCAGAAAAAATTAACTGAGCCAGTGATCCTAAGGCAATGAAAGACTTGAGCAAGTATACATCACAGGATAAATGGTAACGTGCCATATAGCTAGCATGCAGCATCTTAGTTAAACACAATACTTCGGTGTGCAAAGTCTGTATTATTCAACTTACTGATCTGCAAAAGCTCTGTAAGAATATTCCCCCTGGTTGCAGGCAATAGACCAACTTTTATGGAAATTCTTCCTCATGCTAGGCACTAATTTAATGGAAACAACTAGCTGGACTCCTCATGTCTATGCTACAAGCAGAATTTCTTTGGGATTCAGGATTGTTTTAGGTCTAGGAAGAGATTAATATTGCCTTGAATCTGCTCCCACTCACAGCACTGAGGCTATGTCTACACTTGAAACATTATGTCGACTTTATGAAGTCGACTTTAAGTCGATTTAAAGTGGACCGTATTAAGTTGAATTAACAAAAGTTGACAACTTTTCAAGTGCAGACGTGGCCCCCTTTTCAAGCTTATTAAGTCGACTTAATGTTTTAAGTCAACTTAATAAGCTCCAGCAAGGCGCTAATCCCTATCTCCACTGGTTTAAGTCAATTTAATAAAGTCGACTTAAGCGCTAGTTCGAATTAAAACGATGTGTTATTAATTTGAACTAACTTCTCCTTAATTCGACTTAAGGAGCAGCTTAAGTTGATTTAAGGAAAGCCCAGTGTAGATGCAGAGTATTTTAAGTTGACTTAAGCCTCCTTAAGTTGACTTAATTTGTACATGTAGATGCACCCTGAGATTTGGGCTGGGATTTTCAAGTAGCCTCTGAAGGACGTAAGAGCTCAAATCCTGTTTGGAACCTAACTCTCTTAGGCTCGTTTGAAAATCCTGGCCTTCACCCAGTAGTGTGTCTGGAAAGGGTTTGGGAGGTGCGGTGGAAAATCATCTGAACAAGAGATCCCATTGGGGCACTGTGAGCAAAAGGCCAACATAAGCCTGGGATGCAGAAACAAAGGAGTCTTGACTAGGAGTAAAGAGTTGATTTTTCTCTCTGCCTTTGGCGCTGGTGCAAGCGCTGATGGACTCCTGTGTCCTGTTCTGGTGTCCATAATTCAAGAAACATGTTGATAAATTGCAGCGAGTTCAGAGAAGAGCCATGGGACTAGATGGAAAATATGCCGTGTAGCAGCGGTTCTCAACCACTTTGTCAGGACACATTATTGTGTAGCCCCACAATAGTACGTGTGTCATGGGGAGCTGGGGCAGGGGCTGGATTTGGCCTGGGGGGGTGGGAGGTAGGTTGGTGTCCTGTAGGGATGTGCATGCCACCAAACATATTGTGACCCACAAAAGGTTGAGAACCACTGCCTTAAAATGATATAGTCAAGGAGCACAGTCTATTTGGTTTAGCAAAAAGAAGGTTAACGGGCTACTTGATCATCAGACCATAGGTATCAACATGGGGAACAAATATTTGTTATTTACTATATCTAATATCCAGTGTGAAGCTGGCAGACAAGATTCTAGGCCGTACTAAACACTTACAAATGCAGAGCTGGAAACCAGTCTGACTCCCCTCTGTGTTATCAGCATTCAAAGAGGCATTAGATGTTAGATTGATAAGAATGTATTTAGTGTTTAGATTTTACAGAATGCTTGTAGGATTCTGCATGTCTTGATCTCACATATAACCTTGATAGCCCATGGTATACAGTTACATGGAGTGTTTGCACTGTACACCTCTGTAACTGGGTAACTCACCCAGGAAGGAAAAGGAGTATTGAAAAGGAGCATTGATTAAGATAAAGAAAGAAAAGGAGCATTGATTAAGACAAAGAAAGAAAAGGAGCATTGATTAAGGTAAAGAAAGAAAAGGAGCACTGATTAAGGTAAAGTGTTGAGCCTGCATACAAGACTGGTCCATGGAAAACAAATGAGGTGTTGTGGAACATCAAAGGGTACTCTGTTGATTGCATTCCTAACTCCCTTCAGGAAGATGAGACCTATGTGTAAACTCATCCTATGGGTTTTAGACTCAGGAGAGGAAGGGATACAAATTCTTGTGTGACACACCGCACGGCCATGTGCACACTTATGGTGTGTTTGTGTATCATTCACGTTCACTCTTATAGTGTAATTGTGCACTGTTTAATGCAAAGTACGTCATGGAAGATGTTTCTGGAATACTCCTGACACGCTGAGCATTATTGTTATAGTTGTATATGTGTTGCGATGTCATGTGTATGGTTATGAGGCTTCTTTAAAAGTTGCCACAGGACTCCTTGTTTGTTCTTCCCAAATATATATCTCCCGGCTTGAGACTGATCTAGGCAAAACTCTACAAAGCTGAGAAGCCATTCACATTTCATTAAGACTTGTATGGAACAACCCATCTCAGCCTTCCAAGAATGAAGGACCAGCCCTGTGGTTAACAATCAAATCCACAAAGAACCAGTGCCCCATGACGTGGAGAAAACCATGCAGAGATACTGCTGATTACCTGATCCTGGATAGCAGCAGAAGGAGAAAGGAGAGATTTTTTGCAATCTCTATCACTCTTCTCTCTCTCTTCCATTCCCATCTAAGGACAACATCAAGTAACTGAAGTGTTGACCACAGGGAGAGGGCTTGGTTGGAGGCAGACCAGCCAGCCTGTTGTGAGAATCATCGAACACTGTCTGTAAGGTTGCTGTAAATGTTAAGCTTAATTTAGAATGTGATTTGCCTTTGATTTACTTTTGAACAAATCTGATCTGCTTTCCTCTGACTTATAATCATTTCAAATATTTTATGGCTAATAAATGTGTTTGTTTGTTTCAACTAAAGCAGCACATGAGGGTTAAGGCATGTGGAGGCTCCATTTGAAGTAACAGCGCAGTGCATATCAATGTCTTTGATAAATTGATGAGCCAATGAGCTTGCAGTGGGCAGCGCCAAACATTGTAAATTCCAAGGGTTGCATCTGGGACTGGGGAAATTGGGGTGGGTCACACCATTACATAATCCCATGAGTGGCTGGCTAAAGGCTCTCACTCACTGAGTCAGGAGGACAACTTGCTTGTTGGTGGCTGTGCATGAGCTGCCTAGGAGTGGAGGTTCACACAGCAAAGAAGAGTGAGATGCACTCCAGGAGTGTGGGATTGGGGTGACGCAGCGATGCACCAGTCCAGATTGCAGAAGGACAAGGCAAAACTGAATCTCTTTTATGCTGTCTGGATTCTGAGCGGCAAGTTGCGTGTGTCATGTACATTTTCCCTGGATCACCCAGGGGAGTGGGGTTGCTGTATCGAGAGAGGTATTTTGAAACATGCTGAACTACACATATTTCTGCTGTGTGCTCCACCTACAATGTTTGCTTGTCAATCAATGTAGTTGCTTGGTCCTCTCTTGTGTAAAACGGAGAATGGTTGTAGTCGGTGGCTGTCAGCAGCTGCCCGGATATGTAACCATCAGCGGATCTTTTCTCCTCAGGTCCAGTCCTCCAAACAACAAGGGTTTTTAAATGGCAGGTTTATATCCTGTATGTCTCTGGGAGTCAGCTATTGCCTGAGAATCTCGGTGCTCTTTCCTGTGAGCCAAGAGCTCCAAGGAATCTGCTAGGCTATAGCAATTATATTTCTTGGATTCCCCTCCCTGGTGATGATGCTGGAGGTCTCCCCACTGATTCTAAAGGGGGGGTCAGTGATGTCAGAAACCTATTTCTGATTTTATTACAGGAAAATATGAAGGGCCAGATCCTCTTTTGGCATAAGTCAGCATGGCTCCCTTCCCATCACTGCAGCTCCTACAGCGATATACAGCAACTGAGTCTAGGCCTCAAATAAGACCATTGAAGGGGGCAAATGAAATGCATCTCTCTTTGTTAAGGCCTAATACAGCTACTACTGCATTTCTCCGATGGACGTGGCGGAACTGAGGTGCCACTGGATGGGGCAGGCTACTGAGGGCTTTTGGGGCTCCAGAATCCAAGGTAAAATTCAGGTTGGTTGTCAACTCCCTTGCCAGATTGCCAAAGCTGTAAAGGTGTGGGATGGAGACAGTTACATCATCCAGCTGAAGGACTGGCAGGAGGGATATGGAACCTGTGCCAAGTGGAAAGAGGTGATCAGACAGGTTGGTTGAAGGATGGGAGCCTAAGAAAACCCTTGTGGACCCATTTGAAAGTGACAGGTATCACACAGCTCCCTGTAGGCCCAGATGGTGCTGCTGAGCTCCCTGATGCATTTAACCTTTCCACTGGCTTCTATAAGACAGAATCTTAGAGTGTGTCTACACTTGTAAATAAAGTTGACTTAAACTTGCTTAAGTCGACTTAATTTACTCTGCGTCTACACTACACTTTCCTAAAGTCGACTTAAGCAAGCTGCTTAAATTGACTTAAGGAAAATTAAGTCGACTTTGTGAAACCTCGTTTAAAGTCGACTTTAGGCTTAAGTCAACTTTCTAAAGTCGACTTAAGCCAGTGTGGATGCAGAGTAGCCCTAAATCGACTCTAAGTTGACTTAGGGCTCTCCAGGACTCCCCCACTGCCCTCCCTGCCAGGCTGGATTTTCAGAGAAGCCAATCAAGTGCCCAAATCTCATTGCATTTCAGTGGGAGCCGAGGCCCAGATTAGCAAAGGTGTTTAGATCTTTGATGATCTGGGCCTAAATGCCTAACTCCCTTAGACTACTTTGGAAATCCCAGCCTAAACATACAACTCTAAAAGCCATGCTGAGATTCTGGGTCCTTTAAAAAAAAGACAGGCCTTTGGTTCTTTAGGCATCAGATTAACTCCACGTTTCTTTCTGAAATTCCTAAAGACGATGAAGAGTCTTAATTGCTCATTAGCTACAGGCTTGGAAGGAGAGAATTGATTTTGCTAAATTAAGAATCCACTCAGGGGCCATGGGCATGGCTAGCTCAGAGGCATAAGTTCCATCTTGTCTCTGCACTGCTTGGTCCTTATTTTAAATTCAGCTCAGAGGCGGCTTTTGGGGTAGGCAAAGCAGGCAACCGCCTACCTCAAAAGCTGTGTCTGCCTTCCACTCTGCAGAACACATGGCAGGGAGCCGGGACTGGGCCAGAGGCCCGCAGCCATGGCCAGGAGTGGGGGTGGCATTCCTGTGAGCGGGCAAGCCCGTGGGGGCCCTGGCAGTGGGGGAGGGGCAGATGGGCTGGCCCAGAGGCCAGGATCCACGCTTCTGCCCTGCCCCTGGGCCAGCTGCTCCAACCCTGGGGGTGGGGTGGGGTGGGCCAGCCCAGAGGCCCAGCTCTGCACTTCTGCCCTGCCCTTTGCCTTTGGCAGTGGGGGCTTGGGGCCCCCAGCAGGGCACTGGGTCCAGTTTTGGGGCCCCTGACAGGGAATTGGAGCCGAGGAGTGGGCTGGCCATGAAAAGCCAGGGCTGTGGGAGGTTTCTGGGGCCCCCAGCAGGGCACCAGGATTGTGGAGGGGGCCAGCCACAGGGATCCAGGGCTGCGGGGGTCCCCAGCCAGGGTGCCTGGGCTGTAGGGATCCAGGGTGCATGGGCCCTGGGTGGAGCACTGGGGCCACAGATGGGGACCCAGGGCACTGTGGCCGCGGTGGTGGGTTGGGGCACCAGTGGGACGGAGGGGGCCGGCCACAGGGATCTGAGGCTGTGGGGGACCCAGGAGGGGCACTGGAGCTGCGGGGGGTAGGAGGGCAGGGCTGAAGATGGGGTTTTGGGGTCCCCAGTGGGATGCCAAGGCCACGGGGGGGAGACCAGTGCCAGGGAGCCTTCTAGGGGGCTCCCCAAGGGGCCTTTGCCTAGGGCCCCAGATAGGCTAAGACCGCCTCTGATTCAACTGGTTGTCCTGAAGCCAAGACAGAAACCAAGGGGGAGGGCAGAAGTGAGGGAGAGGAACCAAGTGGTCGCAGAGGCCAGTGTTAAGGGTGGTGGGATCCCTGAGAATGAAGAGAGGAGATTGAGGAGGGTGAAAGAGAGGCATGCAAGCACTGAAATGAGAAGGTGAAAAACTGTAGGGGGGGACAGTAGGTGACGCCTCCTCCATTGAGAGGCAAGGGTGGTGCTCAGCTCAAAGAAGGCGCAGGGCTGAGACAGATGGAAGCTGAAGGGAGAAAGGAGACTCCCACATCAACCTTGGAGTATGAGTGTGTGAAGCCATGAGACGAGCTACTGAATCTGCAGGATTTAGCCAGGCTTTGTTGAGGATGACGGGCTGGGGCAGTCAGAGCAGAAGGGATCATTCTTAGCGAGATGGCCTGGGGCTTCCAGGAGGAGGTCAGGAGAGAGTAAGGGTTGGGAGCAAAGCTGAAGGGAAAGAAAGCTTCCAACACCATTCCTGTCAATACTAGGGGCACCTGCTGCCTGGCCTCAGGAATGAGTGGGAGCATTTCCTCCTAGCATGTCTGTTTGCAGCTGAACAAACAAAGAGTCCTGTGGCACTTTTAGAGACTAACAGATTTATTTATCGCATGGGCTTCCTTGGTTGTTTGGCTGACCTAGACTAACACGGCTACCCCTTTGGAACTTTGTTGCAGTTGATTTTCCTCCCTGCTACAGATAGGTAGAATGTAGCCCCTTTCCATTACCAATCAGGATTTACACCGCACCTTCCATCTGAGGAATTCAGAACACATTATAGCCCAGTCTCCTCTCCCTCCAGGAGGGCAGTTTGCACTTGGGGCCTGGGTCTAGCCTGCTCCTGTTCTGCCAGCAGCAATCTGTACACCTGGGACCTGATTCTGCATATACTCCACTGATATCAGAGCCATCCCTGCAGGCTCACAGCTGTGGCTTGGAATCAGGGCAGGCCCCTGTGCAGAAGGGGGCAAAAGCTGCTTTTCCTGCTGACACCCTCGTAGATTTGGGTTAAACGCTGAACATGTAACGACATCAAATCAGACGCAACTTTGCTCAAGATGGATCTTTATTTAGCAGATGCTCAGCCTAGCACATCTATATCAGGCCAACATGATGCCCTCCTCAATGCACTTCCATATCTTGCCAACATGATGCCAGCCTCTCTGTGTAGTACTTTAAAGCCCTTTGGAGTTACACGACACTTGCAGAACACTACAGCAACTTTTGTGGGTTACCCTAAAAAACACCTTAGTTTTTGGAAAATTGAGTGAGATAATTGATCACAGTCAAAAAGCCACTGTCACAAGCAGGAACCTAACTTGATGCCTTCACTTCAAAAGCAAAGCCAGAGGCAAGGAACCCATGATGCATAGAAGAATCTGTTTCTCTCTGGCAATTTAAATGGGTTTGGTTGCTGTGGGAGAGCTGCAGACACAGGGAGCGGGACTGAGGCAGCTGTTCTTGGAGGTACAGCTACTGAATTACACTCGAGAGCTTATCACATACATCCTCCCAGTGGCAGTTCTTCTAGAGGGATGGATGGACCTTTGAGCTCTGCTGGATGATCTAGCATCTGAGAGAGAGAAAAGATTTAAAATAATGTATTTAAGAAGGATTATAATCTAGAGAAGAGGTGAAAACAAGTGACTCATTGTTATTGATAGGCCAGTAGCTCCTAGCGATCCCAATGGAGACCAGGTTCTTCTTTTGACAGGCGCTGTACAGGCACATAGCAAGAAACAGTCTGTGAGGAGCTCAGAGTTGACTTCCACTAACAAGACAGGAGCATCTCAGGACTCACTTCTTCCATAGTGTACATAATGCAACAGTAACCCCTGTGCACTGGGGAACCAAAGGCTAAATGCTAATGTCTTACATGGACCAGGGTAAATCCAGAATAAATACATTGACTTCAATGGAATTATTCTAGATTTAGGTTGGGATAATTCAAATCAGAATCCAGGTTGCGGAGAAGTTTCTGTTTCTGAGCTGGCTTTCCATCTAATTTATTTTCCTGCCTAGAGAGACATTATGCTGAATAATAATATGCTTGTATCAAAGCGGAAGGCATATGTTGTGTGCTCTCTAAGGTATGGTCTTGACTGGGAAAAACGATGGCTGTGCTCTAGTCTAGGCTAGCCAGAACCTGACCAGCTAAATGCAGCTCTAAGGTATTGCCTTGCAGTTGCATGAGGAAAAAGGCTCAGTTTATATCAGGTTTAGCTAGCATGTCAGCTAAACTCAGTCCCTTTTCCTAGTCAGGAAAAGCCCTAAAGTGACATGTAAAGGTCTAGCAGTACACTGAGCTGTAAATTCCTCTGCTGGTACAATTTTATCCTAAATGTAGGCTGAAAGTTTCAAACTTTGTGTCAGTAAGTTTCTGAAATGACTGGACAGTTTACAATTCTGTTTGTAGCCGACTTGTCCCTAGCCAGCTACAATGCCCATTACTGACCTGTGAAGACATAAAGGCAGCAGGTTAACATGATGGAGGCCACAAAGCAACCCGTCGAACCAATCATGCCCAGCCAGCAAGACCACCCAAAGTCATAGTGGATTCCCAGGAATACGTTGTGTGATACCAGAGTGGCTCTCTCCACATAGACATCCACCGCATACCACACAGAGCCAACCACACCAAGGACACCTAGCAAAGGAACAAAGTCAGCTGAGAATAGCAATCCAGAACACTCCCTATATGTTCCACACGTCAGTGGGACAGGCCCGGCCAGTCTGATCAGGGCTGCCCACCCCAAGACTCCAAAAGCCTTAAGATGTTTTTAAAACTATACAATATTTGGGGCAGGGAAGGGAGAAGGGTAGTTAAATACTGTGGTTTTTGAGCCCTTGGGGAAAGCTTCATGCCCTCAACCTGTGATTATTCAACCTGAAATGCACATGCCACAATGCAGCCGTACCCCCTGGCTGACCAGAGGGGCTCACTTACCCTCTCTTAACCCCTGTGGTGAGGGTTGTGTCTTTCTGTCCCGCATCATCTGCTGCCTTGCCACTGTCCTTTCCCCTCCTTCCCTGTCTTCTTGGCCCACTCATATCCCTCCTCCGCTCACATATTTCCTTCACACTCCCCAGCAGTCTCCTTTTGCCTCATTTCTTCTTCCCACACATTTCTCTCCCTTCCGCTTCCCAGCCTCCTGCAGCTCTCATTCTGCTTCTCTGCCTCTCCATTTGCCTGCATCCCCTCAGCCTCTACCTGCACCCCCAAATTACCCTTCAGTCCCTCTCTCCCCCCAGCTGCTCCCCTTCCACTGCACCCGAGTCTTATTCCAGTATCCTCCCTTTTCCCGTGCCCCCCTCACAACTCCTCATCCAGGTTCCTAATCACACACTATGAGGGCGGCCATCCTCCTCTAAAGACAGTCTGGCTTCAGTGCCATTGGGAACAAAGGGATATAGTGGCCATCTTTACTAGGTGCATCCTCACCTCTGCTTGCAAAGGCTGTAGGGAAATGGGGACCAGTGGGTCAGGAGTTAGGGCCTGTAGCAGAGCCGTCTTCAGGGCAACCAAATGAGTGCAGCTGGCCAGGAGCAGGCTGCCTAACGGGCTATGCTGCGTGGTGGGTTGACAGAGTCGGCACACCGGGGCTGAAGCCCAGCAGCCACAGTTCAGCGGCTGCTCAAAGTATTTGCTCATGGCTATGATAGCCCCTATGCCTGCTTGTTCCCAGCCTTGCCCTGCCTTGCTTCACTCCAGCAGCTCGCTCTGACCCTGGGCTCTGATTCCTGGCTTCTGACTCCAGCGCAGATGATGGGTTCCTGTTCCTGGTTACCAACGCCTGCTCTAACCACCAGGCACAACTGCTCACATCCTTGTCACTGGTCCTTTACGCACTCCCAGTACAAACAATAAGAGAACCAGAACTGCTGGGGCAAGCACAGATTTTACAGTATCCCTCTGACAAGGAGAGCAGGAGCCTTTCAGAATTTGTAGGCCCAAGATGCCATCCTCTAAGTGCAGAAGGCAGTCCCACAAGCCATGCCATCTTCAGCTCCAAGCTCTGCTCCCTCCAGCCCAAGCTTCCCCTGCCTGACACATTTAATGATGATCACAACACATTTTATATGTTCCTAACTCAGCGTCAGCGCCTATTTCTGCTGTGCCCATGGTCATTCCTCGCCTACCAAGCCCAAGTGAGACTGATATTTACTGCTAGCAGCCGCAGACCAGCTCCATGTCATTGTAGGCAGTCTCATCATACCACCTTCCACCCCCATCAACTTATCACTCTTAGGGTGTGTTTACACTTACAAATTAATTCGACTTAAACTTGCTTAAGTCGATTTAATTTAATCTGTGTCCACCCTACATTTTCCTTAAGTCGATTTAATGAAAATTAAAGTTGACTTTATAAAACCTACTTTAAAGTCGACTTTACTGGCAAGTCAACTTTATGAAGTCGACTTAGCCAGTGTAGACGCAGATTAACCCTAAGTCGACTTTAAGTTGACTTAAAGGGCTTCAGGGCTCCCCCACTGCCCTCCCTGCCAGGCTGGCTGGCACAGTCAGAGCCTGGCATGCACCCCACAGGGCAGGACAGAGCCCTGCCCACCCTGCTCCTATGCCCTGCCAGTGTCCCTGTCCTGCTCAGCCCCCATTGTACCCAGGTACAATGGGGCAAATGCTGAGCCCCCTGGCACTTGGCAAGGGTGCCCCCCCCACCACCGTGGACCAGTCCCAGGTCCACCTAGCCCCTAGAAGTCGACTTAGGCATCCAGTGTGGATGCTCTAAGTTGATTTGGCAGGGTCCCCTTTAAGTTGACTTAATTTTTGAGTGTAGACATGCTAAGTTGACTTAAATTAACAAGTGTAGACATAGCCTCAGTCTTGAAGCCAGTTAGGATTTTTTGCTCCCATAGCCCTCTTTGGAAGGCTGGTCCAGAACATCACTCCCTTGATGATTAGAAACCTTTGTCTAATTTCAAGCCTGATCTTATTGGTTGCCAGTTTATATCCATTTGTTATTGTGTCAATAATGGTACTTAAATAACTCCTCCCCTTCCCTGGTATTTATCCCACTAATATATGTATAGAGAATAATCATATCTCCCACAGCCTTCTTTTGGTTAATCTAAGCAAGCCAAGCTCTTGGCTATGTCTACACTTGTCAAGTTAAGTCGACTCTGTTAAGTTGATTTAACAAGGTCGCCTTTAAGTCGACTTAAAGTCAACCTTGTTAAGTCGACTTAACAGTAGACATAGCTGTCTACATTGGTTTTAAGTCGACTTAATAAGGTCCACTTAGCGCTATTCCCTGTCCAAACTGGCTTTAAGTTGACTTAAGGCTTAAGTCGACCTTCAGAGGTGGCGTTCTTAAGTCAACTTGAGCTGTTATTAAGTCGACTTAATAAAAGCCAAGTGTGGACGCAGCTTTGTGTAGGTTGTGTAAGCATCCTTAAGTTGCCAGTGTAGATGCACCCTTTGAATCTCATCTCATAAAGCAGGTTTTCCATTCCTTGGATCATTCCAGTAGCCTTTCTCTGCACCTGTTCCAGTTTCAATTAATCTTTCTTAAACATGGGAGAGCAGAATTACACACAGTATTCCAAATGGGGTCTTGCTAGTGGCTTGTATAATGGTACTAACACTTCCCTTTTTCTTTTGGAAATATCTAGCTTGATGCATCATAGGAGTGCATTAGCCTTTTTCATGGTTGAATCACATTGGTGGCTGATAATCATCCTGTAATCAACCAACATCCAACCCTGATCTTTTGCCTCCTGTATTCCTTCCAACTGGTTAGTCCCAGTTTGTAGCAAAAATTCTTGTTGTTAGTCCCTAAGGGCATCATCTTGCACTTTACATTATTAAATTTCATCCCATTTCTATTACTGCAGTATTTAAGGTCACCCAGATCTTGTATGATATTATGGTCTTTGTCTTTATTGGCAACATCCATTCCGCCAACTTTGTGTCATCAACATGTTTTATTAACACACTCACTTTTTGTAACAAAGTCATTAATAAAAATGTTAAATAAGATTGGTGCCATGACCAGTCCCTGTGGAACAACAAAAGTAACCTCCTTCTAGCCTGACCATTTACCTTTCAGTCTGACCCATTGGAGTCTCCCCTTTAACCAGTTCCCCCTTATCCACTTTTTCACTTCTCATATTAATCACCATCTTTTCCAATTTAACTAATAAGTCTCCAGTAGAACTGTATCAAATGCCTTACTGAAATCCAGGTAGATGAGCTCTACTTTACCTAAAAAATCAGTTAGCGTCTCAAAGAAGGAGATGACGTTGGTCTGGCTGCTGGCATGATCTACCTTTTATAAAACTACATTGTATTTCATACTAACTGCTGTTTACCTCTATGTCCTCATCTATTCTCTCTTTCAAAATTTGTTCCAAGGCCTTGCATACAATTGAAGTCAAACTAACAGGCTAATAGTTTCCCAGTTCACCATTTCTCCCTTTCTTAAACATAGGTACAAAATTTGCAATGCTCCAGTCTTAGGTTATGAGTCCCCAAGTTTACAGATTCATTAAAAATTTGCTTTTGGTCTTTCAATTTCATGTCCCAGCTCCTTTAATATTCTTGGATGAAGATTATCCACCCCTACCCCAATTTGGTTTTATTACGTTGTCTGAGTTTGTTTTCCACCTTGGATGTGGTAATTTCTATCTGCATATTCTCATTCCTTTTAGCCACCCTGCCACTGCCCCTAAGCCTTCATTATCCTTATTAAAAATTGAGGCAAAATGTTTGGTTAGGTGTCCATGCCTAGATTATCTTTGATCTCTACCCCATTCTCAGTGTTTAGCGGACCCACTTCTTTCCTTGTTTTTCTTTTATTTATATGGCTAAAGAACTTTTTACTATTGATTTTAATTTCCTTTGCAAGGTCCAACTCTGGTTGGTTTTTGGCTGGTCTCACTTTTTCCCTGCAAGTCCTGATCTCCCAGAGGTAATTTCCTTGCTGATCCCTCCCACACATCAATACCAAATCTAAAATGTCACCACCTCTTGTTGGTTCAGTGATGATTTGGTGAAGAAAGTTGTCACATCCAGGAAAATCTTGGCCCCACTATTATCCTCCACTTTTTCCTCCAATCTATATCTGGGAAGTTAATCACACAATTCCCAATAGCATTCATTTTATTAAAAAGATCTCTATTCATACCCAAATCAGATCTGGGGGCCTGTAGTATACCCTAGGTATTGTGCCAGAGGCACCTTTGTTAGCGTTTTTCCTCAAAGTGATTTTGACTCAAACAGACTCTGTATTATCCATTCCATCACTTCTAATTTCTTGACAGTCTACTCATCTTTACCATATGATACTATTCCACCACCTTTACTTTTATTTCTGCTTGTCCTGAACAGCATATACCCTTCAATACCCATACTTCAGTCATGACTACTATTCCACCGTGTTTCCATTATCCCTCTAATATCTGGTTTCACTCTCTGTACCAGTCATTCTAGTTCTTCCATCTTGTTACCCAGGCTCCTTGCGTTGATGTACATAGTTGTTTCTGTTTGGCTTTGCCCAGATTCCTCATCCAATTTGGGTGCCATCATTCTACTGCCAGTATCTCCGACCTGACTGTCAGCTTCCTTGATATCAGCACCATCTTTCCCCTTAATGTCCACTTTCGTGCTCACTGCTGTTCCTTTCTCTGTTGCTGTATTCTCTCTTCCTTAATTTTCCTCCTGGTCAATATTAGAGAATCAGGAATGGAGATTACATAAGCATCTCCAACTAGCTCCCCCGAGTTCCGAGTTTAAAGATTTTTTTAATCAGTCATGGCAACTGCCATCCGAGATGTCTTTTTTCCTCTCTCTTCAGGTTGAATCCATCCTATGAGAACAGTCCTCTGTTCCTGAATGCCTCACAGTGATCAGACATCCCAGAGGCCAACTTGTGGCACCACTGCCTGAGCCATCTGTTGATCATCATAATCTTGTCTCACCTTCATTCTCCTCTTCTAGGGATAGGTAGAAACCCACTGAAGGTCACCAGGGCCTTCATTTCTTTAAGTATTTTCCCCAGCTTCCCTTGAGGTGTTTGAGCAAGAGTCCAAGAATGTCCTTTGTTCCCACATGAAGGACAATCAGTGAATTTTTCTCACTCACGGCAGAAAGCATACTGTTCTGTTCTCCAAACCACCTCTGGTGATAGGCCTGTCTGTTCTTCTTGGTAGGGAGTTCCCAGTCACATAGACCTGCGTCTTCCTGGTGTTGGTGTGATTCTCTGGGCTGCCTCCTGTTCTTCCTGGTTGCAAGTCCTCTTGTCTTTTGTTCTCCCTTGCAGTTCTGCAATTTATCCTGTACCTCATGGAGCTATGAACTCTGGTTATCGCCATTGACTCTTCCTCTCTTCTTATAGGACTCCTAGCCCTTTTTTCATCTTCTTTGCCCATTTTAATTTTCCAACACAGCAAACCTGTTCCCCAAACTCTATTTCTCCTTCAATAGCTGGTCTTTTCTTCTGCCTGGTTCTCATAATCACATACTTCCACTGACCTCTTTCCTTACACATCAGCTTCCCCCCATAGTTCTCCAGTCTAGCTTGCATCTGTGAGTCTTGACTTTTCCCTTCAGCTTCCTCTTGCCTTCTCTGTATCACCTGCTCAAATCCCCTTCAAAATTCAGCCTAGTTTCCACCCACATGACCAAACCATGTATCTTCTCTTCCATTAGCTCTATCAGGCACCAATTCATACAATTTTTTTCCAGTATCCACTCCTGGATCACGTACATCCTATAATTTCCACATCCAATCACCTTCATTATCTCTTTCATTCCTTGGGTCATTGTCACTGCTTCTTCTCTTTCTGTCAAAGCCTTCCCACCTAAGCATCTGTCAAGGGAAAAAACAAACAAACAGCCCCTGCAAACCCCCAAACATGAAGATAAAACCAGGTTACACACAGCCCCTCCCTCAAATAAACTCCCGCTATTTTCAGCTCTGTTTGCTGGCTCCTGTGCCCCTGGCTCTCCGAATGACATCTTCATTTTCTCTGAGAGTCAGAACCTCCACAATCATCACATGCACACTATCTTGGAGAGCCTGCCAAAACTACCTCGACGTACGACTCATGAAATGTGAGTTTGATAAGGATGCCATGGTGTTTCTGGGGTATATTGTCCTGCTCAAGGGACTCACTGTGGACTTGTGGAACATGGCAGCAATAACCAGCAATTGTGCAGTACTCAAGAATGTCTCCTGGATGCAGCAACTCCCGGGGTTTGCCAAGATATGCAGATGATTTATTAAAGGATTTGCCAGTCTGGTTGCATTCCTAATGTCACACCAGCAAAAGGGACCTAATCTGTCCAATCTATGGAGGCTCTGTTGGTCTTTGATTGACTAAAGAGGACATTCACCTCAGCATACCCACCTGATTCACCCATATCCCAGTAACTCATTGGTGCTCAAGGTCAGAATCTCAAACGTTGCCATAGGCGCAGTATTATCTCAGCATGTGGGCCTCTACAACCAACCCCATCCCCATGTTTTTTATTCTCAGAAGGTAATCCCAGCAGAGAAAAATTAACTACATTATTACCAAACTACCTATGCTATTTAACATGACTCAGAAGAAGACCCCCCCCCCCCAAATCCCGTCATTGATATAACTTGCAGATGACACATAAATTGGGGAGTGGTGAATAATGATGAGGACGGGTCATTGATACAGGGCAACTGGGATTGTTTGAAAAATAAGCTGAGTGCAAACAAACAATATGCATTTTAATACAGATAAATGTAAATGCATACATCTAGAAACAAAGAATGCCAGCCATACTTACCAGATTGAGGACCTCATCCTGGGAAGCAGTGACTCTGAAAAAGATTTGGGGATGATGATGATGGGTAATCAGGTGAACATAAGCTCCCAGTGTGATGCTGTGGCCAAAAGAACTAAGGCCGTCCCCGGCAAAGACAGGGGAATCTTGAGAAGGAGGTTATTTTACTTCTTTAGTTGGCACTGTTGCAACCACTTCTGGAATACTGCATTCAGCTCTAGGGCCCACATTTGAAGAAAAATGTTGATAAACTGGAGAGTGGTCCGAAAAGAGCCACAAGAATGATTAAGGGGTTAGCAAACCTGCCTCATACTGTTAGGCACAGAGAGCTCAATCTATTTATTTTAACAGAGATGGTTAAATGGTGACTTTCAGTCAGTACAAACCTACATGGAGAACAAATGTTTAATAATGGGCTCTTCAGCTTAGCAGAGAAATATACAACACAGTGCAATGGCTGGAAGTTGTAGCTAGATAAACTGAGACTGGAAATAAAGTGCATATTTTTAATAGTGAAGGTAATGAACCTCTGGAACAATTTACCTAGGTTGTAGTGAATTCTTCATCATTGACAATTTTGAAATCAAGATTGGATGATTTATTAAAACCATATGCTCTAGCAGCTTTTTTGGGGAAGTTCTATGATCTGTGTTATGGAAGAAGTTAGACTAGATCATCACAGTGGTTCCCTCTGACCTTGGACTCTATGATTCCAGCCCATAATGCCATATATATCCCAATCTTTTTATATACTTTTTAAAAAATCCCACAAACCCGGGCAGCACTTTTCAATCTCTGCCACGTCGGACAGAAGCATGGGGCTCACAGAGCTCTGCACTATTCTCAAGAATATTTCACATAAAGTATGCATAACTTTGTATTTGCTGACCTTCAGGAAGTACTACAACCCAGAGACATGAACACTTCTTTGAGGATCGTTTGCTGAGGGACAGAGAAAAACAATTCAAGCTTGGTGGTGGCATTCACAGAGTAGCTGCTGACAGTGGAACTCCACTGCTGAGCCTAAGAAACAAGCACCGAGTAGAGGGATCTCACTGTAATACAATTTCGGATAGATGAGCAGTGGGTACAGAACTTTTGGATGCAAAAGGTCACAATCCTGGATCTGTATGCCAAGCTTGCCTCAGCCCACCAGTGCAGGGGCACCAGAATGAGAGCTCCGTTGACAGTGGAGAAGTGAATGGCAATTGAATTCTGGAACCTTGCAATGCTGAATTGCTACTCATCAGTGGGAAATCATTCTGGAATTGGAAAAACCACACTGAAGCCAATCATCCTGGAAGTATGTAGGGCTGTTAATTGTCACCTACTACAAAGGACTGTGATTCTTGGCAATGTACAGGAAATAGTGGATGGTTTTGCAGCTTCCCAGGCCATGGTGAAGTGACAGATGGTGCACATATCTGTATTATGGCACCTGTCCATCTGGTCACAGGGTACATCAACAGAAAGGACTACTTTGCTATAGTTATGCAATGTTGGTGGATCTATAGAGATGCTTCACTGATGTCAGTGTGGACTGATCAGGGAAGATGCATGAGATACACATCTGTAAAAACACAGGACTCTTCAGAAAGCTGCAATAGCAGTTCTAGGAGGACCCAACCAACCCGTTGTGCTCCTGATTCCTGAAGCTGTACATGGGACGCCTCAATAGAAGCAAGGAAAAATTCAATCACTAGCATAGCATATGCAGAATGGCAGTGGAATATACTTTTCATAGGTTGAAGAGACACCAGTGGTGTTTACTCACTGGATTGAATCACTATGAGAAAAATATGTCAATGGCTATAGCTGCCTGTTGTGCCCTGCATAAGAACTGTGAAGCAAAGAGAAAAAAGCTGCTCCCAGACTGGAGAGTGACAGTGGAGAGGCTTTCTGCTGACTTTGATCAGCCAGTCCTACTGGTTATTATAGAATCCTAACATGGACTCATATGCTATGTCTACACTTGCTAAAATTAGTTCGAATTAGTTAGTTCGAACTAACTAATTTGAACTAATTTTAGTTAGTTCGAATTAGCTTAATTCGAACTAGCATGGCCACACTGGAATGTTAGTTTGAACTAAGCAAGCACTTGCTTAATTCAAATTAGCGATCCCCATTCATTTCAATGGCTGGTTAATTCGAACTAAGAAATTAGTTTGAATTAACATGGCCACATTGGTTAATTCGAACTAGTTCGAACTAACTTGCCAGTGTAGACATAGCCATAGACTCTAAGGTCAGAAGGGACCAACATGATCATCCAGTTTGACCTCCTGCACAATGCAGGACACAGAACCTCACCCACCCACACCTGTAATAAACGTCTAACCTGACCGAGTTATTAAAGTCCTTAAATCATGCTTTAAAGACTTTGGTGCAGAGAATCCACCAGCAAGTGAACCATGCTAGAGGAAGGCAAAAAAACCAAACAGTCTTTGCCAATCTGCCCTGGGGGAAAATTCCTTCCCAACCCCAAATATGTCAATCAGTTAAACCCTGAGCATGTGAGCAAGACTGAGTCAGACACCCAACAAAGAATTCTCTGTAATAATTAAAAACCCACCCCACCTAACATCCCATCTCAGGCCACTGGCATATCTATCAGTAGTCAGAGATCAGTTAATTGACAAACTATGCTGTTCCATCCCCTACATAAATTTATCAGCTCAGTTTTGAAACCAGCTAGTTCCCCCCCCCAGTTCCCCTCAGAAAGCTATCGCAGAGCTTCACTTCTCTGATGGTTAGAAACCTGCATCTAATTTCAAGTCTAAACTTCCTGGTGGCGAGTTTATATCCATTTGTTCTTATATCCACACTGGCACTGAACTTAAATAATTCCTCTCCCTCCCTAGTATTTATCCCTCTGATATATTTACAGAGAGCAATCATATCTCCCCTCAACCTTCTTTTGGTTAAGCTTAACAAGTCAAGCTCTTTAAGACTCCTCTCAGAAGGCAGGTTTTCCATTCCTGAATCGTGCTTGTAGCTCTTTTCTGCACCTATTCCAGGTTGAATTAATCTTTCTTAAACATGAGGCTATGACCTTGTGGTTATGTGGTTAAGGGAGGATTTGAAAGAGTACTTCAGTGGTCAACCACAGCAGTGTTCTGTTCTGCCCATTCTCTGGGCATGGAACATTTGGTGCTACTAAGAACTGTGTAATGCTTGCTGTATATCTATAAATATAACTAGATATCTTTTTTTCTGCAGCCATGAATTATGTGGTGCTGGGTGTGCATTTAGGAGTACAGTTTCCATTGAATAGCACTGTTCATTCTGCAGTATTTGCTGTGAACTACAAAAGAGAGTTTGATTCTCCAAAAACAGAGGTTTATTGGCTGTAAATAGTGCAGAAAATCAAAGTGCAAAAACCTCCACATGCAATGTTATGCACATTTTTTAACATAACTTAATGGGATGAAAATTTAAAATTAGAGCAGAAGTAAACATATATGTCCATTTGGGCAAATAAATGTCATCTGTTATGGTTACACATATCCCAGTCATGGTTCCCACTGGTAAGTGTATGTGAAGCTGTGGTTTTCCTTGCTGTCCCCCAGCGTTGAGTGATAGAGGTAAGAATACATAATGCCCTATGTTGGAGGGTGTACAGAGGAACAACCGTGAAGTGCTCCAAAGAATGTGAAGAATGGAGAATCCAGGACTTTGTACCCGTAGATCATATCCTGGTACATTTCCCATTCTTTGTCCTGGTGGGATTCCTGGGCCTTTTTCCTGTCCTCTCTTTCCTTCTCCATGCTTTCAGTCACATTGGAAATCCAACCTCTCTGTCATGGTCCAGTGCTGCAGTGGCTTAAAAGCTCTCTCAGAGCATGTCCTCTTCTTCCTCTTCCTCATCAGAGTCAGGCATTCTATGGTTGCAGAGGAGGAAGCCTTCAAGGCTGCCATTACAGAAGCTGCTGATAAAACCCAACAGCTGGATTTAAAGTCACAAGGGAAAGATGGGTTTCAAAGCTCCCTTCCCTTATTCCAACAAACACTTTCAATAAGACCATGCATATTGACACTTCAATTTTGGGACACCTCAGCACAGTACCGCTCTCCTACCCCAGCCGTGGTGAGCATGGCCAACCAGGGATGAGGTGGGGAAGGATTTTCTGTTGCAGGAAGCTATACAATTTTGATCCCTACTCCATGGGCAGAGGTGTATAGAACAATGACATATTGGCACTTTGTTTCATGGGCAGGAATGATTTTAGTAGATATCTCATGCCTGAGGATCATGAAAGGCACAGAGAACACAACTTCTGCTGGTCTCCCGAAGCTGCCCTGGCCTGTATGCCACTAGCCTATTTACTGTGATGGTGTCAGCTGAACTCAACACAGAGTGGTGTGAAGTGTCCTGCCATAGAAGAAGAAATAAGGCAGCTCTCAGAAATCTTTGAGAACAGATTGCATAGTATTTCCACCAACGTGTCATTGAGACCTCTGAGAAGGATAAAAGAGATTCCCTATGCACATGAAGAAAGTGCTCTGTGTCCTCCCTCTGCCCCATCTAACCCAACAGGAGAATCAAACACAGAGGCCAACTCTGTTGTACTGCTATCTCTTCTCATATAAAATCAATACCTGTGTCTTGTTAACTCAGGGCTGAGCTGGGCACCAGTTTCAAATGCAAACACTGTAAGGAATAAAGCACTTACACACTTACCTGAGTTTCCTTCCCTTTCATGAGGCTCATCTGATGGGACTGGAAGTCTTGAGAGGGTCCTTGCTTGCAGTATGGCTGGAATGCCCTGTTGTGTCTCCCCTCCTCCTTTCCTTGTTGTTCAGCACAAGAATCTCTGTTTCTCTGCAGGATCCACAGTAGATGGCGGGCTGTTGGTGGGATCTCTGTCAAGTATGGCATGCAGTTCATTGTAGAAGTGATAGGTTTGCACTGCAGCACCAGATCTAGTCTTGTGCTTCCTGGGCCTTGTGATGTCCTTTGTTTTCACACAGCACCGCTGTGTATCCCATCATCTGCATCCTCCATCCAAATCTACTCATATATGTCCATATTTCTAGGGCTGGTCTGTAGCTGTACTTTCAGAGCCTCTTCTCCCCATCTGCCCAGGAGATCTATTCTAGACAGAAGTGCATCTAGTACTTCTCTGCATTGTGGAGCTGAAATGGTTGGCTGGACAGTTGCATACAATGGAGGTGGGGTTTAGAGGCAGTGGTGGCTGCTGATCTCTGTGAACCATGAGCAGTGGAGTTTAAACTTGTGACCACCGCAGTCACTGTTGCAGGGAATGGGGCATTGTGGGACAGCTGCTGAAGGACTATTCGGATCGACACTGATCATGCAATGTCTACACTTCCATAGGGTTGACCTAAGTAGGTAGATCTTGGCTTCATGTCCTCCAGGGAGGTAGTTCTACTGTGTCACCATAATGGGATGTTTATATCAGCCAGAGAGAAATATGAATGTAAACACATGCACAAATGGGTGGGTGCAAAGTGACTTATATTGACCTAACTTTGTAGTGTAGACCAAGCCTTAGGTTTCTATGAAAATCCCACCCAATGATGCTATCCAAACTGATTGTATAGAAGAATATATACATGCGTGTGCAGGATTATCACTGCACTCTTTTCAGCCTCACTCCATCAAACTCTTCAGTTCAACCTGATCTCACTATTCTCAGGTCACTCACCTGATGCCATTTGACCTTCTGAACCCAAACTCATGCACCTAATGCCATTTAACTCACCCTATCCACCCTGCCCTACTCTTACTCCTGCCATTCCATTCTTCTCTTTACTGCTACCTCTCAGCCCCTGTCAGCCTCATCCTACTCTCTCCACTTGAAACAATCACATACAGCAGGGCCCCAGCCCACCCACCCTTCACCACAGCACCTACCATGACCTGACCCCATCCCACTCAATATTCTAGCCTACCCAGCTCCACCAGCCCAGCTTCACTCAGCCAGCACCTCTCCATAGGCCTGGTGCACTCAATTGCCATTCCGCTACGTAGTTTTATTATTGAAAAGGCAGGCTGCGGGTGCTTTGAAACACTTACTTCCAAGGCCAAGTGTTAAGCCAGACACGTAGCACATCTTCAGCTTGAGAAGCGGCTCATCCTTCAGAAACTTGACGCAGTCCAGACCCAAGAGCAGCACAGCCAAAGCAAAGCCCGCCAGAATGTCTGCCGTGATCAGCAGTGCGCGTGTCACCACGATCTTCACTGAGAAAAGTGAAGAAAGCAACAAATGGGCCCATCGCAGTCATGCCAGTGAGGATTTGGCTCTAGACACCTTCCATAGCTCTGTGTTAGGGGTGCCACTGTTCTGTAGGTAACATGTGTGTGCTAGTGTAACCCACAGGTGAGTGTCTATTACTGCCCCTCTCTGTGTCTGATCCAAAGAGCACATGAGTCTGGTACAAACCGCAGCTGCAGAGCCTTGGCTCTTTAGCGCGAGCCGTAACAGGTGAGCTGAGGTGTGCAGGTCCCTGTTCGGTCCTTGATGTTTTGTCAGAGAAGGTGGCTGGCATGCACTGTAAGACCGTTGCTTATCATGCTGCCGCAGGGTGGCCATCTGTTGTCTTATCAAGCCCACTGATGGGGGTGGAGGGGAAGAGAGGCAATTTCCCAGGGGCCCAGCAATTTTATAAAGACCTGGACCAGAGAAGTGAGTGAAGCTTCCCCTTGGAGGTTAGGTCCCCATCCTGCCTGCCCTGCCCTGCTCCACCCCAGGCCCCAGACACACCAGTTGCTGCCATGTCCCTGCCCTCCCCTCCTCTCTTTCACATCCCCTGACCCTGATTGGCCTCCCTCCCATCACATCTTTCTTCCCCTGCTTACCCCCTCATCACTGTTTGTTGCACCCCTCCTCCCCACTCAGACTCCCCCCGCCACTATTGCTCACTGCCTGGAAGAAGGGAAGGTGTGGAACTGAGATGAAGGGAGGGATGCTGTGGCAAGTGGAAGTGGAGGCGGGGCCTGGGGTGGAGTGGGAATGAACTGTGGGCAGGGTCATGGTCAGAGGAGGTGGGAGAGGGAGCTAGCCTCCTAGGGGGATGCCTCAGCTGATGTCATTGGTCAAAAACCTCAGCACTTCCTCTCTAGGGGCTTGTGGCCATTGACTGTTCTGCCCTGGAACCTGGAATTGCTGTTGGTGGGACTGTGCCTTATACTTAGATTATGAGCTCTTTGGGGCAGGGATTGTCTCTTTATTCATGTTTGTACTGTGCTTAGGACAACGGGATCCTGGGCCATGCATTGGGCTCCAATGCAGTACTGTAATAATAACAACTAGATGTCACGGTGTGAGCCATGGCTGGGTGTAGTTATGTTACTAGAGTCAGTCTTCTCATTGCCGCAAGGATTTCACCGTGTTACACATGATACAACTGCCTGACTGTCATCTCCACCACACTCACACCTACAGGACATCTACTGCACCACTACCCACACTGCAGCGTGTGACAATCCATGCAGTACACCAGAGTTTGGACATACGGTGTAATTGAGATGTAGCTAATGCCAGTGTGAGCACAGGCAATGAACATCAGTGTACGCTCCATTGGTAGAATTGCTGTGTTTAGATAAGGCCTTTGTCTTACAAGGAGCAGGCTAATGGCAACAACAATTGAAGATGATCTAGACTGACTGTGATGGATCCTCCTCTGCTGTAAATTGTCAAAGCCACATTGACATCTGCCCCACCATATCATAACGCCATTGTCTTCATCAGACATGGCAATGGGCACCAGCTGAGGTCTGCTCCACTGTCTTTATCTTAATCAAAGCTTTTAATACCAACAAAATGTGAGCGCTAAGGAGGGGACTTTCCCTAATAAAAGAATCTAAGCAATTACAGGGAAAAAGAGGAAATTGTTCCTATGAAGTTTTCCTTCATTTTGGGTTTTTAATGCTTTATAAGTGTTTTTTATGAGTTTTAAACAAAGGTTAAAAGGATTTTTTTACTATGGGAAGAAGCAACTGATATATCTCAATGCAAACTCCAAATCACAACGAATTGCCTAATGTGGTAACATTTGGTTGTAGAAAAACACTCATTCCCTAACACACACTTTCAGAACAACAACAGGAACTTACATGGATGGGCTGCTAAAATGGAATCATATTGGTCACAAGTCCTGATACCATCCTGCACATTGGTGACACATTCCCTCCACAGGCCCCGACATTTGAGGCTGACCTAGAAGAGGAAGAAAGAAATTAAAGATGGAGGCACTCAAGCAAAAAGCATCCCATGAGCCTTTTGGGGATATCCTAACTCAAGAAAGTGACACATGAGCTGCCAGCTACCTGAAACAGTTCATAGGCACAAAACTGGAGAGGGAGCAGAAAAGAGACATAAAAATTATTTGAGGGCTGAAAATATACCTTACAGTGTTAGTCTTAAAGAGATCAGTCTGTTTAGATTATGAACAAGGAGATTGAGAGATAACTTGATTATGGTGCATAAATACCTTCATGAAGTGAAAATGTCTCATGTACTAAAATGTACTAATGGGATCTTTAATTTAGCTGAGAAAGATGTTACAAGAATCAATTACTGGAGATTAAAGCCAGATAAATTAAAATTAGAAATGAGGCAGAAATATTTAACAATGAAGGTGGGTAACTGTTGGAATAAACCACCAATGGAAGTGGTGGATTTTCTGTCTCCTGATATCTTCAGATCAAGGCTGGCTGCCTTTTTGGAAGATACACTTTAGCCAACACAAGTTAAGGGATCAATACATGGGTAACTGGGTGAAATTCTCTGGCCTATGATATGCAGAAGGTCAGATTATGATCTAATGATTCCTTCTGGCCTTAAATGCTATAAACCTATAAAATATATGACAAATGTTAAATGTAAAACACTGAATATTGACTGTGTGGTGTGTAGGATCTACCCAGCTATGTCCCATTCTTGATTCATCTTCAACCTCCTGGGATGCAAGAAGGGGGCAGAGCAGGGAACTGGTGGTCTTATCTGTGCCTTGCTTTACTTCAGAAGCCCCTTCCTGTCTGGGACCCTGGTCAAGGCTGATTCTCCTAACCTGGATTAGACTCAGATCTTAGTAATGGAATGGCCACATCAGGACCATTGCCAGCTGTGATCCATCAAACCAGGGATTTCATGGGCTTGCCACAATTTTTGCTACATTGTGAAATATTCCACAAATTCTAAGCTTTCATTTAAAAACCCAGTAAGTTTGTACCTATTTCCGTATAAGAATCAACTATGAAAATATATGCAGATGTGCTGAGGCCCTGTTAATGCCAAAGTGCAAAGCAAAAACCCACCTTTGACTGATGCTTCCAAAGTTAAAACATCTCCTTAGTCACAGAACTGATTACTGGGCAAAAGACTGCGTTCGTTCTGCTCACCTCCAAGCTGTCATCCGCATTAACCATCCAGCAGTCGGTGCAGGTAGCTATGACCATGAGGAGGGTAGAGAGAAGACCCAGGAAGAAAGCCATCAGCTGGAAGATCACAGTCATCTGGAATGTAGCAGGACCCAAAAACAGAGTTGATTGATACTAACACATCAGCCCTGAAGAGAAGGGAACTTCCCCACTCTAGCCTGGCACTATTTATACATCCTGACCCCTCAGAGCAGGCCCCGTTATATTCCCAATCACACAAACAGGGACCATTTGTGCTCCCAACAGAGTACTGCTAACTCTGCTTAGAGCCAATGGTGAACTCAAAAGATGGAGAATGAAATCTTGGCTCAGTTGTAGTCAATGACAAAATTCCTATTGATTGTATCCAGAGCTGTAGTCCAGGATTTCTCAGTTGTCCCTTAATAGGCAAATACTATACCAAAGGTATAGAAACAAGTCTCACACCAACCATAATACTCTGCACACAAGCACGTGTTCAGCAGGAACAGTCCTCTGCCTGACCACTCCCCAACAGCTTTAGGGGCATGAATGATTGGGGCTCTGCTCATGGGGGGATCGGTGGGTTGAACTATGTGATTCGATTCGAGAATGATTAACGGTCCCTGAACAAAAGGAATAATTGGGTTAAACTACTTGGGGTCAGCGTCAGTGTAGGCAAAAGATAGGGGTACACGTTGTTTCACTGGAGAAGTAGATTGTGACACATTTTAAATGTAAAAAGGGTCCTTTGGTTGGGTGGGCGTTTTTATCATGTAGCTCATAGTTCTGGAACGCTACAAAATTTCCTTCTCACACCTGAAATAGATCATAAACAACATAAGAGCCATATAGTGACTTTATTAAAACAGAGACAGGTATACTTGTGTGTGTGGATGCATGAATGAATATGTTTATATGCACATGGGGGTGTTGTGCACTTGTGAG
Organism: Pelusios castaneus; assembly: GCA_007922175.1. Classification (NCBI taxonomy): domain Eukaryota; kingdom Metazoa; phylum Chordata; order Testudines; family Pelomedusidae; genus Pelusios; species Pelusios castaneus. The sequence continues at coordinate 8,202,345 of ML685803.1, forward strand.
GTCCCATGCGTACGTATTAAGAGGAGACATTGACTGAGTGGCAGTGGTATTGATTGAGCTGATCTTTGTAGCTCTTTGTAGCTCTTTCCAGTCAACTCAATTAGTTCACCTCTCCGAAAAGAATAAGGCTGCATCAATGGGATATGCTGCGTTACATCAATGTAAGTATATTGATGGGAGATACACAAGCTTGCCAATCTCCTATCAAACAATGTAGACCAGCCCTTAGGTGATCGGCACCTCATGTTATCCTAACACCAGTGCTAGAGTCCATTGGAAGCTCTGGGATAGCATTCTAAGTCCCCACAAAGGGTTGGAATGACATCTTATGGCACTTACGGGACTTCCCATCCATGTGTTCCTGCATTTCTTGAGTATAGCACTCACCACTGCCTGGTAGCCACAGTGCAAAGCCATGCTTGAGTTATTAGGTCCTCACTGTGGCTGCACTTGCCTGTGTGTATTGTTAGGACTTCTGGGAGCACATCCCTTGGTTCTTTGGGCTGCTGTGAGCTGAGTCACTCTGTGATTCTTTCCCAGTGAATTATAACGGAACTTGTCCATCTTTCTAGGCACATGGGGAGAATTGTAGGAAGGTACTGGAGGACTGTCAGCACTCAAGAGATATAGTCAGTGCCTCACTGCAACATGGGTGAGTTGCCAACCTGAGTGAAAGTGGCACCCGAACTGGGCCAGTGAGACTGGGCTGAAAGCACCAGTTAACTCACATCAGAAGGTTTTACGTGTGGACAGGAGGAAAATTAGGGGCAGCTGGCTGGCAGGAGCCCAGGCTAACTCTGCAGTGAAGACAGACCCATAATGGAGCTTTTTTTTGGCCTTAGTTATGGAGTTGGAACCGGCTATCCCATAATACAGTCTTCTTAAAATGACCAGTCTGTAACTCAGATTAGCCCTGCCTGGGATCGTTAGCAGCTTGGAGGGGGCCCTCCCAGAGTGTCCAGTGCTTGTGACATTACGATGAGTCTCATGTTTTTCTCGTGATTTGGTGAGGATCTCAGGTTTCTTTTTTTTAAGTAAATTTCTAGCTGTCGTGGTTGCAAAGAAAAGCTGGAAACCATGACTTTGAGTGCTCCCTAAAGACTCACAAACGATGCTTAATACATGATTTTTAAGCTAGTATCATGATTTTTGTGGCCTGACTCATGATTATTACATGCTTAGGGTTGGCAGGGCTGCAGTCTGTACCTTCTTTTTTGGGCATTCAGGTTGTGACACCCTCTTCCCCGCAGTCTGTGCCTCTTTCTTCACCACCTGTTCCACACCATTTCCTGTCAGTTTGATTGTATAATTTATTGCTGGCAGTTCAATGAAAACCACTGAAAATAAAACAAAAACAAAAATCCCAAACGACTGAAGGTCCGAATCGGATCCCCTAGATCATGCTGTATTATTTATCTCTACCAGACATCCAACTCATTTCAATGACTTCCAGAGTTAGTGGCTGCCCAGCAGGAGTCAGGGGATGAGCATCTGGCCTAACAAGTGATCAGAGATCTTATCAAATCAACTGAAAATCTTTGAATCACCCACTGCTGTTTCCTTTGAAGGGCACTTGACCCTACCTGGTTCTAGCAATAATGGAAATGCTGCATCCAGAGCTATCCATGCCCAGCCAGGAGACCACCTGTGTAGTGTTATCATCTCTATAGCCAACTGGTGCTCCCAAGACAGGACATGTCCCTGGCATTGGCTGGTGGCAGGGCTGTTCTTGGGGGGGCGATCGCCCCGGGCCCTGCGGTTATGTGGGCCCCACGCTGTCCTGCTTCCAGCTGGGGGTAGTGCGGGGCCCACACTCCGGCTCACCCCCCCCCATGGCCACGCTTTGCCCTGCCCCGCTGCCTTTGGCGGTGAGCGGGGTAGGAGGCTTCGCCCGGCCTCTGGCCCTGGGCCGGCCTTCCCTGTCCCCAGGGTGGAGCAGGCAGGCCCAGGGGTGAGGCAGTTCATGGGGCCCGGCCTCTCTGGGCCAGGCCGGACCAGCCTGACCCACATGGTCGGCTCCGGCTGGGCCCAGGGCCAGCCTCAGCCAGCAGCATGGCCTCAGCCCGGGCTGGCCCCTCACAGCAGCCTCAGGTCCCACTCCCTGGCTGGGGCGCCGGTGGTGGCAGCCTGGGATCCCGGTTGGGGCCATCTCATGGCCACAGCCTCAGCTGGGGCCTGCTCCCGCCGGCCCGGGATGGGGACCTGAGGCTGCACTGCCACCAGGAGCTGAGGCTTGCCAGGCTCCTGGGGGCAGAATGGGTTGACCCGGGCCTCCCTTACCTGCTCCAGTGTGGGGTGGGGCCCCACCAGGCCAATTGGCTCCATGCTCCGCTCCCCCCTAGGGACAGCCCTGGCTGGTGGTGTTTGGAGTTAGCAGATGGCATGAAAGTTGCTCCCATTCTAATCAATGAATCAATTTCCTGTTAGGGATTTAGGCCTTAGATATCCCTAGCTCACTTTTCATAGAGTCATAGGCTATGTCTACACTAGGAAAAGTTAGGTCAACTTTGTTAAGTCGACTTAATAAGGTCGACTTTAAGTCAACTTTAAATCTACCTTATTAAGTCGACGTAACAAAGTGGACTAAGTCAACTTAACTTTAAGTCGACTTAGTCCACTTCGTTAAGTCGACCTAACCACCATTAAGTTGATTTAGCAAAGTGGACTGAAACATTAACACAGGGCTTAGGTTGACCTAAAGAAGGGTTAAGTCGACCTAAGCAGGCTTAAGTCGACCTAATAGGCAGTTCTTATTAAGTCTACTTAAGCATTCATTAAGTCGACTTAAGGAATTTCTTAAGGAGACTTAATGAAAGCCCAGTGTAGATGTGGCTTAATTTAAGTCGACTTAAATTGCCAGTGTAGACTTAGCCATAGATTCTAAGACCTGAGGGCCCCACTGTGACCATCTAGTCTGCACTCCTTTATAACGCAGGTCAGAGAACTAGTCAATAACGCCCAGAAGATATTACTTATAAAAAAAATCAAATCTTGACTAAAAAATAGTCAGTGATGGAGAATCCACAGTGACCTTTAGTAAATTGTTCCAATGATTAATTACTCTCTCTATTAAAAATGTGCACTTTATTTCCTGTCTGAATTTGTCCATCTTCAACTTCCAGCCGTTACATTGTGTTAAACCTTTCTCTGCTAGACTGAAGAACCCACTCTCAAATATTTGTTCCCCATCTAGTTACTCATAGACTGAATCAAATGACTCCTTAACCTTCTCTTTATTAAGTTAAATAGATTCAGGTTCTTGAGTCTACTGTTACAAGGTATATATTCCAATTCCTTAATCATTCTCATGGCTCTTCTCTTAAACCTCTTCAATATCCTTCTTGAAATGTGGACACCAGAACTAGATACAGTATTCCCATAGCAATCACATTAGTGCCCAAATACAGAAGTAAAATCACCTCATAAGATCAGAAGGGACCAATATGATCATCTAGTCCAGTGGTTTTCAAACATTTTTCCTCGGGACCCAGTTGAAAAAAATCATTTATGCCTGCGACCCAACAATTACATCTTTGAGCAATGCATTCCAGTCTTTCGGTGGTGACTGGCGTGTGCCGTGACCCAGTACCTGAAGCTCTGTAACCCAATATTAGATCCTGACCCGTGGTTTGAAAATCACTGATCTAGTCTGATCTTTTGCACAATGCAGGCCACAGAACCTCCCCCATCTCCTCCTGCAATAACCAACTAAATTATGACTAAGTTATTAAAGTCCTTAAATCATGATTTAAAGACCTTAAGGTACAAAGAATCCACCAGCAATTGAGTCATGCTCCATGTTACAGAGGAAAGCTCTTTGCTCTTTGCAAATCTTTCCTGGGGGAAAATTTCTTCCCATCCCCAGTATGGCGATCAGCTAAACCCTAAGCATGTGGGCAAGACTCATTAGTCAGACATCCAAGAAAGAATTCTCTGTAATAACTCAGAAGCACCCCATCAATCACCTCTTTGGTATATCTATCACCACCACCTCTCTACTCCGACTTGATAATCCTCCATTTATGCAATGCATTATCTCTTTTGGACACAGATCACACTGAGAATGTTCATCTGATTATCCACCATGACCTCAGATCTTTTTCAGAGTCCCTGCTCCCCAGGATAGAGTGCCCCATCCTGCAAGTATGGCTGATATTCTTTGTTCTAGATGTAGACAACTACATTTAGTTTTATTAAAATGCTTTTTGTTTGCTTGGGCTTACTAAGCAATTCAGCAGCCCATCTTCATTATTTACCATTGCTCCACTTGAATGATGATTTTTTTTGTTTTCTTCCAGGTCATTGATAACAATATTTAATATCATAGGGCCGATGCCTGTGGGACCCCAGTAGAAATGCACCCATATGATGACAATTTCCCATTAGCTCTGAGACAATCGGTTTTTAATCCATTTATTGTGTGCCCGTGTTGATTTTGTATCTTTCTACTTTTTAAAATCAAAAATGTCATATGCTTCCAAGTCAAATGCCTTGCAAAAGTCTAAGTAACTCCAACACCATTCCCTTTAGCATCCAAACGTTGCAATCTCAACCAAAAAAAGAAAGCACGTTTGTTTGACAGCATCTATTTTTCATATTTTCTCCCACAATGTCTCATTAGTTGGGGCTCTCTTGCTGCATTCAGGAACTCATGCACGCTTTAGTCAAAACAGGACCCTCAGGTAGGGCCGTAACAGAGACCATCAATTGATTGACTGCACAACTAGGTGCCGACTTTTGGCCTTGCCAGAGGGTGTCCTATTTTTCCTCCAGAGGCCCCTCCCCTATTCTGCCGCTGAGGCTCCACCCCACTCCACTCCCGAGCCCCTCTCTGCCTCCTCCCCCAGACTCTTTCCCCTTCTAGGGCCAGGGGGTTAGGGACCAGCAACCCCCCCAGCGTGGCTCCCCAAGCCAGGCCGCGAGACTTTTGCCCCACCACCCTGTTCAGTTTTTGATGGGGGAAAAGTGTCAGGTCGCAGTTGAGCATCATCCCCTCTTCCCCCAGTGAGGTTTCCACAGCCAGTTGGTGGCATTGGGGCTTCCCCCCACCCACTCCGATTTTGCCCAGACTACAAACTCTCCCCATGTGGGATGGCACCCTCGAGGTGTGGCCGACATTCCGTGCTTTGCTAGGAGCGTGGACTTTGCTGCTTGCCCACCTGGCTTCTGCATGGGCTCCCGGCCTCCCAGGGCTACCACTGCACCCCACCAACCCTCTCTGGCTCTGCCAGGAGTCAGAACTCACTCACCTGGTGCCCGGGGTCAGATTCGTAGCCTGGCTGAGAGAGAGAGCTGCTGCAGTCACACCTGCGACAAGGTCACTAACCATCTGCTACCCAGCACCCACATATGCAGTAGCCGCGAGGGCTCTTACTGGACTGGAGGAGAGAAGCTCTGTGGGTGGGTGGCCTCAGGTGAGCAGGAAAGGACTGAACAATGTCCCACCCAGCCAAGGCCAGTGCATCTTGTTCAGTCTGTCACACCCTCCCTATCCCTAAGGCTTTTTTGTTTGTTTGTCACATGGCCTGGTGGCCCACTCTCCTTGTTACCACCTGAAGCTGGCCTGCCCCTGAATGACAGAGCAGCAGTTTCAGCCAGGGCTGACTCAGCCCATGAGGACCAGGGAGATGTGGTCAAAAGCTGACTAGATCAAGCTGATTTGCTGGCAGCAGGCTGAGCTAGCCGTTGCTCGCAGCAGCCGTTTGGGGGAAATCAGCTGACTGGCAAAGAATGCCAACAGCTAACCACCATTATGGGCATTGAGCACCCACTATTTTTTTTTCTGTGGGTGCCTCAGCCCCTCACCCTCCATGGAGTTGGTGCCTATGGGCTGTAAATTCTCACACTTATCTAGTGTTATAGTACGAGGAAGGGAGCAACTTGCTCTAAACACAACACTTACTTCTCCCTACTGGATGGGTCTGTCGATTCTCAGACAGGGATGTTCAGAGCCACCTCGAGATTTGGATGCATCCATTCCTTTCAGTGGGAAGTGGGCATCCAAATCCCTCAGGCACCTTTGGAATCCTCCACTCTGCTCTGACTGTTCATGATTCTCATCAGTTATGGAGCGACCAGCAGTTCACCTTTCCTGATGGGAAATGGTAACATTTCTGCTAATGGGCACAAACTAGCCCACAGAGTGAGGCATATTGTTAAATATTTACAGATGTTCTCATTAGGGGACATCAATCCAAGCTTCTGAGGTCTGTGTGGGTGCTACTTTTGCAATTATTCCCTTCATGAATCATAAGCAGGGTTTGAACTTGGGGCATTCAGTATTACTCCACAGATCCTGTGAGCTTAAAGGAGTAACTGCATTAACTGGTGGCACTTAGTCTCTAGGGATCAGCCCACTAGTGGGCGCCACTGAACAAATCGAACATGGGACACTATCTAGGAATGTCTCAGATTCACAGACAGCCTAGTCAAGCATTGTGACTGCACTTGTGACTGGCCTCAAAAAATCAGGGCAAAATTATATTTATGGTTCATGAACTAAAAAAATGCTGTTGTTTCATAAAGCAGCTCATGGAGCTCCATGGTTTTTCTACTAAACTTGATCTCACAACAAGCTTACACTTGGCATAATCCACAGGGAGAAGTAAGCGACAGAGAGATTTTGGAATGACATTCCTATGTCTAGTAGCATCCAGTATTTTTATCTCCTACAGAAGGGAGGATTTAGCTTTTTACATTTTCTTCTTTTATCTTGCTTTTATAGCTGTGTTTCTTTGTCATTTCTAGAAGTGATGTTATTTATCATTCGTAGATCTGGGATTCTGGGCCATATACCAAACACAATTGATTTCCTAGGTAAGGTGGGTCTTCTGATTGCGGATCAGGGGGCTGAAGGCATTAAGCCTAACCCCAGAAGGGAACAGTTAGGCCATATTACCATATATGGTCTAGCATCATTTCCAGTGACAGCATGTCTGGTGACATCACTTCCGGTGATGGCAGCAGATTTATCCTATTTCTTGACCAATCTATTCTCTCATCTTCAATCCCATTTTGACACAAGCTAGGGGCACTCTCCATCTCTAAGGCCACCATATTCCATTCCAATCCGCAATGTGTGCTCACTTATAACTTTCTTAGCCACTCTTCTGGGTTAGTATTGTGTTACTGTCTGGAATATGCATGACCATTTATAATACTATTAATACCAATATGACAAACTTGCAATGATTCTTGCCCGCTATGCCATGGCAGATACCACTGGAAAGGTTATAGTTGGCTAATTAAATTATGTGTATGCATCATCTTTGTGTTGTAGGTTATGCTATGTGACCTATTCTGTATCTAAAATTTGTGCTGTGCTACCCAATCCCCTCCAGCCAGATGAGCATCAGCACTCTTCAGGATGCTTGATGATTCATCGAAGGCCATCACCAATACAATGAGACCAGGGGGAGAGGGACTACGCCTATGAGTCATCAGGACATGCCTGTAGTCAGAGTAGTGCAAATGCTTTTCACTGCCCATGTGCTGTGACTCATGTTTGGAACAAGCCTCATGGCAAAGACTATAAACTGCAGCGACACCACCTCCATCTTATTTTCATTCCTGTGTTTTACCTCTGGATCAACTACTTTACAACTGAAACTTTGAAACTGAGCACTGAGACCCATCCAGGTACTGGATGTGCTCCAAAGGCGTTTTAGAAGCCAGCAAACTCCACAGTTCTGCTGTGAATCTGATATACGTGGACTATAAAGTCATTTGTATGTATCTGATTGCTTTGATCATTTAACATCTGTTTGTTTCCTTCCTTTTATAACAAACCTTTAGTTTTTAGAGACTAACGAATTGGCTGGCAGCGTGGTATTTTGGCTAAGATCCAAACTAATAGTGACCCAGTAATGTGGCTGACATTTTGGGGATCAGGAGAACATTCTAGTAAAGGGAGCAGAATTGTAAGTAACTTATCTCTTTTCTGGACCTCGTTGCCAATCGAGAGCCAGAGAGTGAAATGCAATAAAGGGGGAACTGCATATTTCTTTTAAGGGTTTCTCGATAACCAGTGTGTAGAATCAGGAGCACCATTCATGACTGCTTGATGAATCTAACTTTCCTGTCCGCCACCAGTTTTGAGAGAATTCACTCTCCTTTTTGCAGGCTTCCCTGACCATGGCATTTTCAGCTAGCTATCCTACACACATGAAGTCACAAGTATGTCTCGTGCTTGTTTTCAGGCTAATTGTAACTTGTTCTGGGAAACTTTAAGAAAAATCTAGTCAGCAATTCGAGTTATGTGAGCACAAAAAAAATTCCATCTCTAAAAGAAATGGGCAGCCTTTGTTTGCGCTCGGATAGCTCAATAACAAGTTAGTTTCAACATTTGAGATCTGGCCTGGTGTAGCTGTCAGGTGGGATGTCAGCTTTGCCTTGTTTGAAAACATTTTGTCAAGAAATAATGAGGTGAGAATCGATAAAAAATTGCATATGATGAGTCTGTAAGAGCAGCAGCATCTTATATTCCTTAAGGGAAAAGTCCAGGGACAGTGCAAAATGTCAGACCCAGACACTCTTCATCAACAGCAGTGGAATCAGACTTCTTTCGCATTAACATTGTTTAAGCAATCCTAAAAAGAATATGAAACATCCTCATCCTATGGAACTAGTCATCCGTCCTACCTGTCTGGCTGTCTTAGCTATCTTTCTCAGGTAGGTTATTTTTTAAAGCACCTCACGTGCCTGAGTAAGCTCTACGTGTTTCTGTGGAGAGGATGTGTGGAGATGGAAGATCCAGGGACAGATTAACTGGCCTAGAGGCTCCGGGCTGTCCCCCACAACAAAGCCCCCCACTGCCTGGGCCCCTGTCTCCCCAGCATGGAAGCCCGTCGCTGGGGGGGGGGGGTGTCCATGGGGCCAAAGGGCACTCCCGCCCCAGCCCAGCTCTGGCCAGTCTGTTACCGGGGCTGGGGGCAGGGGCAGGGTCGACTGGCATGTGGCATGGTCCCCAGTGTAGCCCTCCGGAAGGCCACGCTGGAGCAGCAGAGGCTGCACTGAGAGCCAGCCAACCCTGCCTCCTGGGTGGAGCAAACAGGTGCTGGCCAGCCCCACTACACGCCTCCCCTTTCCTCCCCCCCCCAGGGCCCGGGCTGGGCCACAGGTCGGCAGCGGCAGGAGCCCAATCCGGGCCCCTGCTGGGGACCCAGGGAACGGATTGGGTCCCCCTGGGGGATGGATCGCACCCCTTCACCCAGGCCCCAAACCTATTTTGGGGGCAGTGACGCCCCTGCTACTACTGCTAACTAATAATCACCTTAAGCAAATCAGGCAACATGCCACACAGCAGACAGTGTGCAAATACCTCCAGCTGCCAGTAGGTCCCCCCAGCACTTGCCTAGGAAGAAGTACTGCGGAAAGGGATCTGGGTGTCATAGTGGACCACAAGCTAAATAGGAGTCAACAGTGTAACACTATTGCAAAAAAGCAAATACCATTCTGGGATGTATTAACAGGAGTATTGTAAGTAAGAAATGAGAAGTAATTCTTCTGCTCTACTCCACCCTGATTAGGCCTCAACTGGAGCATTGTGTCCATTTTTGGGTGCCTGATTTCAGGAAAGATGTGGACAAATTGGAGAAAGTCCAGAGAAGAGCAACACAAATGATTAAAGGTCTAGAAAACTTGACTTATGAGGGGAGATTGAAAGAGCTGGGTTTGTTTAGTCTGGAAAAGAGGAGAATGAGAGGGGACATGATAACAGTTTTCAAGATACCTAAATGGATGTCATGAGGAGGAGGGAAAAAAATTGTTCTCCTTAACAGCCAATGATAGGACAAGAAGCAATGGGCTTAAATTATGGCAAGGGAGGTTTAGGTTGGACATTAGGAAAAAATTCCTAACTGTGAAGGTTATTAACCACTGGAACAAGTTGCTTAGGCAGGTTGTGGAATCTCCACCATCAGACGTTTTTTAAGAGCACGTTAAACAAGCACTTGTCAGGGATGGTTTAAGCAGGTACTTGGTCCTGCCATGAGCACAGGGGACTGGACTCAATGACCTTTGCTGGAGTGGTGAAATTGACGAGAAAGCCAGGGGCAGAAGAAGTGGGCCCTGGGAGGAGACGGGGGCAGCTGCCACCTACTTCCGAGGATATTGGTGGCTGCAGCCCACCTCACAGCTGGAAGTGGGGCTTGGCAGAAGGCAAGTGAGAGTGGGACCTGACAGCTGGTGGGCAGTTGCTGCAAGGGTCTGGTTGGGTGAAGACACCGAACAGGAGGCATGCCCGCCTAGGCAATTGCCTACTTTGCTTATGGTTAGGGCTGGGCCTATCCTCAGGGAACTGATGGGCAGGATCTCCTGGGAGGCTAATCTGAAGGGAAAAGGAGTCCAGGGGGGCTGGCTGTATTTTAAAGAAACCTTATTGATGGCACAGGAACAAACCATTCTGATGTGCAGAAAAAGTAGCATCTATGGCAGGTGACCAGCTGGGCTTACCAGAGAAATCTTTGGCCATCTTAAATACAAAAAGGAATCTTACAAAAAGTGGAAGCTTGAACAGATGACTAGGGAGGAGTATAGAAATCCTGCTCGAGCATGCAGGAGTGAAATCAGAAAGGTCAAACACAGTTGGAGCTGCAGCTAATAACAGACATGAAGGGTAACAAAGAGGGTTTCTACAGGTATATTAGCAACAAAAAGGAGGCCAGGGGAAGCCTGAGTCCCTTTCTGAATGGGGGAGGCAACCTAGTGTCAGATGATGAAGAAAAAGCTGAAGTACTCAATTTTGTTATTCATCTGTCTTCACAGATAAGGTCAGCTCCTAGATTACTGCACTGGGCAGCATAGAACGGGAAGGAGGTGAGCAGCCCTCAGTGGTGAAAGAACAGGTCAGTGCTTTTAGAAAAGGCTGAACATGCACAAGTCCATGGGGCTGAATGCAATGCATCCGAGGGTGCTGAGGGAGGTGACTGATGTGATTGAAGAGCCACTGGGGAAGGTTCCGGATGACTGGAAAAAGGCAAATACAGTGCCCCGCTTTAAAAAAGGGAAGATGGAGGATCCAGGAAACTACAGACCAGTCAGGCTTACTCCAGCCCCTTCTCATAGAGCAGGTCTCAAGGAATCCATTTTGAAATACTTAGACGAGAAGAAGATGATCAGGAACAGTCAGCATGGATTCACCCATGCCTGACCAACCTGATTGTCTTCTGTGCAGGGGCAGATTATCGCATGGGCATATGGGACCCAAGCCCAGGGGCCCACACAGTGTGGGGACCCTCTGCCCTGCCAGAACTGTGGGAGGGCGGGGGGAGAGCAGAGCTGTCCTGGGCCAGGGGCCCCTGGGCTTGCTGGTCTTTGCTTGGGGGCGAGGTGACCCGGCTGGTTGGCTCCCAGGGGCGGTGGGGCCAGATGGTGTGCAGTATGGCCTCTGGTATGGCCTCTGGGCCGTACCAGAAGCCGCACTGTGTGCTCCAGTCAGCCCTAGCACCCCTGGGGGGCTGACCAGCTGGGCCAGGGCTGGCCTCAGGGTCCCCTCAGTGCTGGTCTGCCTGCAGGAGGCAGGGCCCTAGGCTGGAGGGGAAACTACAGCCCCAGGCAAGGGGGACCCCACCAGCAGGAGAGGACCAGAGGTCCCGAGGCCCCTAATCCATCATTGCTTCTGTGATGAGATGACTGGCTCTGTGGATGTGGGGAAAGCGGTGAATGTGATATACCTTTAGTTTTGATACAGTCTCTCACAATATTCTTGTCAGAAACTTAAAGGTGTATGGGTTGAATGAACTATAAGGTAGATAGAAAGCTGGCTGGATCATCGGACTCAATGGGTAGTGATCAATGGCTTGATAGCTAGCTGGCATTTGGTATCAAGCAGAGCCTCAGGGGTTGGTCCTGGGGCCAATTTTGTTAAACATATTCATCAATAATCTTGAAGAAGGGGTGGATTACACCCTCAGCAAATTTGCAGATTGCACTAAATTTGGGGGAAGTAGTAGATAGGGAGGGTAGGGATAGGATACACAGTGACCTAGACAAATTGGAGGATTGGGCCAAAAGAAATCTGATCTGGTTCAACAAGGACAAGTGTAGAGTCCTGCACTTAGAATAAAAGAATCCCATGCACTGCTACAGACTGAGGATCAGTGGCTAAGCAGCAGTACTGCAGAAAAGGACTTGAGGGTTACAGCGGACATGAAGCTTGGTATGAATCAACAGTCCGTCCTTCTTGCCAAGAAAGCTAACAACATATTGGGCTGCATTAATAGGAGCATTGCCAACAGATCAAGGGAAGTGATTATTCCCTTCTATTTGGCACTGGTGAGGCCTCATTTGGCATATTGTGTGCAGTTTTGGGTCCCCCATTACAGGAAGGATGTGGACAAATTGGAGAGAGTCCAATGGAAGGCAACAAAAATGACTGGGTTCTGTAGCATGTGATTTATGAGGAGAGGCTGAGGGAACTGGGATTATTTAGTCTGCAGAACAGAGGAGTGAGGGGGGATTTGGTAGCAGCCTTTACCTGAAAGAAGGTTCCAGGAAGGATGTAGCTCAGCTGTTCTCAATCATGGCAGAGAACAGAATAAGGAGCAACGGTCTCAGGTTGCAGTGGGGGAGGTCTAGTTTGGATATTAGGAAAAGCTTTTTCACTAAGATGATGGTGAACCATTGGACTGGGTTACCTAGGGAGGTGGCAGAATTACCAAGGCCAGCTTGACAAAGCCCTGGCTGGGATGATTTAGTTAGGGTTGGTCCTGCTTTGAGTATGGGATTAGGTCCAGCTTGGGGTCCCTTCCACCTTAATCTTCCATGATTCTATGACATTAAATGTCATGTTCTCTTAAAGTCCAGCTGATCATATTTTACCCAGCCTGTGTTCATCACAGAGGACAGATTGCCAAGATATTACCTCATCCACCTTCTCCCTCTATAATCCTGTGACCAACATGGCTACAAGAAGACTGCAAACAACCACATACTGATAAGTCAGTTTTGTACCTCTGAGAACTCTGTGGGGTGCCCATCACATGACTTGATCTGAATCCCCTGACAACTCCAAACTCACTTCGCTTGAGGAGTAAGCAGAAGAGCAGAGTGTTCACTCGTTGATCTAGAGTACCATGCTCCTACCAGCCATTCCAATCTGTAGTACAGTGCATAGTAACTCATTGTAACTGGAAACAATCTGCAGGCAAAACTTGTTCATTTGGTAGGCTCTCTTATGATTTAGCTGGCTTGCTTTATGTTTGACCATGAAAGCTGAAAGTTAATTAACACATGTTTAGCTCCCAGCTCTAGCAGAAGTTTAACTCCTTGTTAATCTCTTATATGAAGCTACTGTGCATTTTATTCCAGCCCCACCAAGGTCATTTAAAGCCATGCAAAGACCTGAGACTAATTGCAATTGCTTTAAAGTAACTGACCAAACGGAATCAGGGGACAGGATGGAGTGCTAACCTAGGCTTGTCCCACTGACTGTAATGCCCCCATCAACAGTGAAGATGAATTTAAGAGGGTTACCTTGACTATGAGCAAGCCGGACTTGTACTTGTTGTTCCCTGGAGGCAGCTGGAGAAATCTCTCAAGAGCCACAGATTAGGGTTAGAGAGCTTGCTTCAGAACGTTGTAAAGGTAAAATGAGTTTGATCCAAAAGAATCAGTTGGGGGCCTGGAATCACCTGATTGAGTCTGGAGAAAGCAGCAGCTGCCTGGGACTGGCAGCACTCAAAGCCAAGATCCAGGCTAGACTAGCTTAAGTTTTTCCAAATCATGTCAGATGTGCTTTGCCTTTTAAGATGTGATATGTGGCTTTGTAATTAAAATGGCAGTGGGTCGGAAATCAAGTGCAATGTCCAGGTGCCGGAGTCAGCAGGAGCCTGGTTTATGGTTGTGGGGAGACATCATGCTTGCTAGGTAGATTAGTCTCAGCCCTGAGTTAAAGTCAGGGAGTTCTTAATTTCACCTTCATAGTTATTTATTATTTTTAAGGGACCCAAAACTGGGGGAGATGGTTGGAAGATGCCCAGGTAATCTCCATGCCTGATTTTACCACTGAGAGGGAGGAAAATAAAGTAAGAAAGGACACAGCAGTGGGGAGCAGAATAGACGTTAAGAGGAAAGGTAATGTAGATACCAGTCTAAAAGATAATATTGGCAGTAGAATGACTGTGCCAAATCGGGTGAATAATGTGAGTGAAGCCAAACTAAAATGTCTGTATACAAATGTGAGGAGCCTGCGTAACCATGGGTGGATTTTATTATAGGCGGGGAGGCATAGGAAGGAGGCATTGGAGCATTAAAGAAATGCTTTAGTCGACTTAAGGAAAGCCCAATGTGGACGTGGAGTAGTTTAGGTCGACTTAAGCCTCCTTAAGTCAACCTAACTTGTAAGTATAGATGCACCCAGTGTTTCTGTAGAGAGACTGCCAGCCTGCGTCATCATAAATTCCCCCACTGAGACCTAAAATCACAAAGGTTAGGTCACAGTGTGGAGGTGGCAGCAGAAAGTGCCTTCTTTCCCCCTTTTCCCTGGAAGGTGAACTCATGCAAAATCACCTCTGAACTGTGGGTCTCCAGTACTAACCAAGGAGGACAAGACAGTGAGTGGGGTGCGGTGGCAAGAGAAGGGAGAGGCACATTAAAGGAACATTTGTTTGTTGAACTGTGTTTTAGTGACTTTGCTTCAGAATGCTAGATTTGTGACTCGGAAACTTATATAAATGTTTCCAAGTAGGCCAAGATTTTAAAAATGCTTTATTTGCCAAGGTCATTATCTCCCGTTATCACTATCTTGAGGGGTCGTTATCTTGGATAGTTTCTGTACTAAACATTTTTTATGTTTTAATTAATGTTTACATAAGAGCATGAGAATGGTCATACTGGATCAGACCAATGTTCATCTAGCCCAGCAACCTGTCTTCTGAAAGTGGCCAGTGCCTGCTGCTTCAGGGAATAAACAGGAAAGGCAGTCAGAGCTATCCATCATCCCTTGTCATCTGGTCCCACCTTCTGGCAAAAAGAAACTAGGAACATTTCAGAGCATAGTATTGCATTGCATCCATGCTGCCTATACCAGTTAATACCATTGATAGACCTATTCTCCATAAACTTATCTAACACTTTTTGAACACTTGGCCTTGGTCTTCACAACATCCTCTGACAAAGAGTTAAACAGGTTGACTGTGCGTTATGAGAAGAAATGCTTCCTTTTGATTGTTTTAAGCCTACAGCCTATTAATTTCATTGTGTTATATGAAGAATTCTTGTGTTATGTGAAGTATTAAATAGCATTTCTTTATCCTCTTTCTCCATACTAGTCAAAATTTTATAGACCTCTCTCATATCTCCCCTTAGCCACTCCTTTTCCAAACTGAAAAGTTCCAGTTTTATTAAGCTCTCCTCAGATGAAAGCTGTTCCATACCCCTAATTATTTTAGTTGCCGTTCTGTGTGCCTTTTCCAATACCAATATGTATGTTTGACATGTGGCAACCAGATCTGCATGCAGTATTCAAGATGTGGAAGTACTGTGGCATTATGGGTGCATCTACACTAGCAGCTTAGGTCAACTTAAGGACGCTTAAGTCAACCTAAACTACTCTGCGTCCACACTAGGCTTTTATTAAGTTGACTTAAGGAAATGCTTGAGTTAACTTAATAATGGCTTACGTTGACCTAATAACACCTACTTTAAGGTCGACTTAACGCTAAAGTCAACCTTATTAAGTCAACTTAAGCCGTGTGGATGCCCTAAGTTGACCTAATGCCCTAGGTCGACCTAGGGCTAGGGGGAGCCGGCTCCCTTCAGAGCCGTGGCTCTCCATCAACCTAGGCAGTTGACTTAAGTGTCTAGTGTAGACTAAGTCAACTTAACTTTATAAGTGTAGACATAACCTACACTTTCTTTCTTATTTTCTTTCTTATTATTTATCCCCTTCCTTTCTTATTGGTTCCTAACATACAATTAGCTTTTGTGCCTGCCTCTGCACACTTAACAGAATTTTCCAGAGAACTATCTACAATGGACTCCAACATCTCTTTCTTGAGCAGTAACAGCTAAGTAAAATTCCATCATTTTATATGTATAGTTCAGATTCTGTTTTCAAATGTGTATTACTTTGTATTTATCAATATTGAATTTCATCTGCCATTTTGTTGCCCAGGCACCTAGTTTTGTAAGATCCTTTTGTAAAACAAAAAACCCAGAAGGATGTAGATAAAGTGCTTAATAGAAGGCTTGAGTAGTCAACTTTGTGTGATAATCTAATAAAATGGTCCTGAAACACATTTGAGTTTTTACTATGGTGCTATACAGCCTCCCTTTGCCCGCCCGCCCACCACTCTCACACTTCATTGGCCCTCATACACACCCTGTAAATTCAAACACCCCACCCCCTAATTCCAATTCCTAGGGAAAACACTGGTTAAAAGAGATTGTCAGATTTGTGTTTACTACACATTGAAAGTGACCTTATTGAAAACATTAACCCCAATCAGATGCTTGAGGCCTATGCTGCAAAATCTGGTGGCCATGCTCTCTGGCTATCACTTCACTGATGTTTAGGGAAGACAACTGCTTAGTTAAGTCGACTTAGTTAAAGTTGACTTAAAAGTGCACGTGTAGACATAGCTGACCATATTGATGGTAGGCTTTGAATTTGCTTAAACATTGTAAATATATCAGTAAAACATAGTGTTCAACTGATATTGATATATATTGTGGCTAGGGAAACTGAAGTTCAACATTGCTTCTTAATCATAGAAAAATGCAGATTTTTTATGTGTTTTTATCAAATAATTTTGGTTTTTATAAGGTTCAGACAATTTGTCTGGTACTGAAATTCAGTTTACTGGTCTGTAAATACCAGGATCATCTCGGGAGCCTTTTTTAAAAATCAACATTTCATTGGCTAGTCTCCAGTCGTTTGGTACAGAGGCTGACTTAAGCAATGGGTTGCATACCACAGTTAGTAATTCTGCAGTTTTCATATTTGAGTTCCTCCAGAACACTTGGGTGAATACCATCTATTCCTGGTGATATATTACTGTTAAATTTATCAGTTTTCTCCAAAACCTCTCCTATTGATACCTCAGTGTGGGACAGTTCCTCAGATTTGTCACTGAAAAAGAATAGCTCAGGCCTGAGACATTCACTTACATTCTCTGCAGTGAAGACTGCAGCAAGGAATTCATTTAGCTTCTCCACAATGTCCTTGTCTTCCTTGAATGCTTTTTTTAGCACCTTAATCTTCCAGTGGGCCCCACACTGATTGTCTGGCAAGCTTCCAGTTTCTGGTGTACTTTTAAAAAAGTAGGCTTTGTGCTTTTGCTAGTTCTTCTTTAAGTTCCTTTTTTTTTTGGCCTTCATAATTAAACTATTATACTTGACTTGCCCGACTGTATGTTCCTTTTTATTTTCCTCTGTAGAGTTTTTAAAAAGTTTGCCCTTTTGACTGTAATCATCTCTTTTACACTGTTTAGCCTTGGCGGCATTTTTAGTCTTCTTAATTAAAAAAATTACTTGGGATATACATTTATATTAAGCCTCCGATGATTTAAAAGAGGTTCCATGCAGCTTGCAGTATTTCAGTCGTGACTGTCTTTTCAATTTCCTTGTTTCTAGCCTGCTCATTTGTGTTTGGTCCCCACTTTTTGAAGTTAATGCTACTGTGAGTGGGGGGGGGGTGTATTTCCCCCTCCACAGGGTTGTTAAATTAAATTCCATTAGGGTCATTATTGCCAAGCAGTTCAACTATAGTCACCTAAATGTGTGTCCACACAGCAACTGGGAGGTTTGATTCTCAGCCAGAGCCATCTCTGGGGGTTGGGGCCCAGGGCCAATCAGCCTGGTGGGTCCCCAGCTGCCCAGCACTCCCTCTCCACCCGTAGGCTGGCTGGTCTGCCCCTTGGGGGTGGGGTGGACAGGCCCAGAGGCCACCCCCCCCACCCTTGGGCCAGCTGGTCCACTCCTGGGGATGGGGTAGGCCAGAGCTGGCTGGCATGCTGTATGACCTCTGGTACAGCCTTCCAGGGCCTGTGACCCTGGAGGGCCACACCAGAAGTCACACCGCGCGCCAGATGGCCCAGCGAAGCATGGGGCCCAGGGCTGCCATCCCCTCTGTCCTCACCCCAAGGACAGCCCTGTTCTCAGCTCACATAGACATAAGTGAGCTAGTTCTGTCCAAGGATAAGCCCACCTGACCTTCTAAAGATAAATCTACACAGCAATAAGACACTCATGGTTGAATCAGACTTATGGGGCTATAAAACTACAATGTGGATGTTTAGGCTGGGGGAAGCTCTGCTGGAATGGGCTGGGCAATCAAAAAATGGCAGTTGTGAGCACTGGGCCTACTCAGGAGCTGTCTGTCTGGGAAAAGTCCACAGGGGGGCAATGAGGCTGGTGAGAGACTGCAACAGGAGCTCCGAGTGGGAGGAGTTTGTGAATACCCAGTGGATGAAGGGGTGGTCACTGCCAGCCAGGTGCTACATTTAGGGAAGAAAACAAGGGAAAACTGGCTTAGCAGCATCCCTGCTCAGAAGGATCTGACAGCTGCAATCTCAACATGAGTCAGCAATGCTATTGCAAAAGAAGGAAATATAATTTTAGGTTGTTTTAACAAAGACACAGAATGCAAGTCATGGGAGGTGACAGTGCTGATCTACTTGGCACTCGTTAGGCCTCAGCTGGAGTACTGTGTCCAATTTTGGTCACTGTTGCATAGAAAGGATGTAAAGAAACTGAGGTGAGTGACAGAGATGATCAAAGGCATGGAAGGCAAGCCATCTTAGCAAAGGATGAAGGAACTGGATATATTTAGTTTGGAAGAGAGATTAAAGGAGACATAATAGCTGTCTTTGGATACTTCAAAGACTGCTATAAAAAAGAGGGAGAAAAATTGTCCTCTCTTGTCACTGAGGACAGAACAAGAGGCACTGGGTTCAAACTACAGCATAGCAGACTTAGGTTAAATCTCAGGAAAAACTTCCTAACTGTAAAAACAGTAGGACAATGGAATAGATGCCTAGGGAGGATATGGAAGCTCCTTCACTGGAGGTTTCAAAAAGAGGCTGGATAGCTCATCTGTCCTAGATGGTTCATTATACACAAACTCTGAATCTTGGAAGGGAATTAGACTAGATGATCCCTGTGGGCCCTTCTAACCCTCCTATTGATGAAAAGAAGAGAAGTTGGGATTGGTGCCACAGAGCCTGAGGGGAAGTGTTTGAAAAGAAGGACTGGAACATTGTTATTCACGCTACATCTCTGGAAATGAATAAAATCTGTGAGATATGTAGCAAGATCAGAAACCAGTTTCCTTTATAGATCATGTCACTCTTTCTCTCAGATTTCATTCTGTATAATATCTATCTATACATATAAAGAGACATGTATCTAAGGTCATGTCAATTGAAAATGCTGTGTCAAGCTGAGGGATTGATTGAGTGGCCAGTGTAGACCTGCTCAATCAATCCCGGAAGCTCTCTCCCATCGACACAGTAACTCCACTCTCCAAGTAAAATAATGCTGCATTGAAGGGAGAGCTTCAAGTCGATGCAGCTGAGTGAAGATACGGAGGTAAGTCAAAGTAACTATGTAGACGGGAGATACGCGTTGTGCAGCACACAGATTGCGTATCTCCCGCCTACTTAGCCCCATAGTGTAGACCAGGCCTCAGTCTTGAAAATAAGACTAACTATAGCAGAAAAAGTAAGCTAATGGCCAGAAAAGAGGAAAAAATGTTTTCTCTATTACTCTGCTCTCACTGAATTCAAAGGCAAAAAATTCCCATTTATTTCAATAAGGAAAAAGTTGAGGTCCAAAATTTCCATGAATTGGAAAAAGACTGAACTGCACAACAACTTTGTTTAGTTACAATTGAATCCTTTGAAACATAGCAGGCATCCTATTTTTAAGGAGACTCAACTATAGAGTTCCAAAAGGGTAGCCGTGTTAAGTTTGAAGGAACTTGGCCAGGTGTATCATGGGGGAAGGGAAGGCAAGAAATCAGACGCTGCCCTGCTAACCTGATGGGTTTTAGTGACTGTATGCCATACTTGGTGTTGACATCTCTAGCACCTTGCTGACCACTAGAGATACCTTGGCGGACCCTGAGGCAGAGACCCCTCCTGTGACCAGCAAGAAGAAGATGCTGCAGGGGACTCCACCCATGCTACAAGCCAAGACCAGTTTGAAACAGCAAAAATCTAACTAATCCTGCTGGGCCAGTGTGGCTGAGCCCACTGGTGAAGGGGAAGGGAGCTCAAGTCAGTGAATGTCTATTTTTCCTTACAAATCTTTATTTGCTTTTCCTTCCTCGCCTCCTTTTCTGCTCCCACTCCCAGGCCTTTAAATTTGGCACCAGACCCAGGTTTACAAGGCAAAGGTACTGACTTTTCATCATTATACTGGTACATGGTGAGAAAATAAAATGTTAGGAAGTAGACCCGAAACAAATCTGTGAATAGTTCTACGGCTGTCTGATCCACATCGATTCAGTGCCCAGCGATCAAGTAGGCAGAACAAACATGGAGAACCACCATCTGCTTTTCGTTTCTTTGTTGTGTAGGTGATGGTGGGCATGTAGAGCACTCTGTTTTTGTGCGTAGGGGTGTCCCTCTTATCCTCCAGTGAGAACTCAAAGTAGTTTCTAAAGAGATACTCTGCAATCTTCTCACAAAGGTTCCCAGGGATGGCAGCCTTACTTTTTCCTCTAGGGGAGGCTATTTCCCACCCCTCTCTGGGGTGGGTTCAGCTGCCATCACTGAAGCAGGCAATTTAGTAGCAGGCCTGGATGGCTTGGGGTTCCCTGTGCCTTTGTCACTGATATAGCAGCAGAAATAACCACTGCCTGTGACAAATTACGCCTATGTCCCCTGCCATACCATCATACCCATGGAAAAAGGGATAGAACTGCACAGCTTCATGCAATAGAAATTGCCCTGACCCGCTCCTGCCAGTCTGCTTACTATGGCTGGTTGGGCTTGGGGGTCAACACAGTACCAGGGTGCTCCAAAACTGAAGTGGCAATAAGCTTTTTGTATTAAAAGTATGTATGGGAATAAGGAAAGGGCATCTTGAAGCTTATCTTTGCTGTTCACTTGTGACAATAATGCTCGCAGGGCAGTTGTCTGAATTGAGCAGCAGCTTCTGATGCAGTGGGCTTGGGAGGTGACCCTTCCATGCCCCCTGAATGCCCAACCCTGAGGAGGTGAAGAAAGAGGTCTAGGGAGGACACTGTCAGTTTCAGAGTAACTGCACCTGAATCCCTTCCTTCATGGTCCACTCTAGGACTATCCAGTCAGGTCTCAGATCTCCACTCATCACCTGTCTCTGGGTAGGGACCTTTATCTTGCTCCCTTCTGCTGTGAGAGGCTGCACATTGGGATATCTCTAGAAAGGCAGTCTGCCTTAAGCCTGTTCTTTGCTGTCTCTCAAGGACTATGTGTATTGAACTGTGTATTGCCAACCCTTACAAGTAACCATCCAGTTTCTTCTAAGCAAGCAATTTTATTCTTAAGATACCCAACCATTACAGAGAAAACATGATAAACAGATTTAAACATATATCAAACATATCAGGGGTCACCCATCAGATTTAAGGGGTCCTTTTAGGCCAATATCTTTTCAATTCATCTGCAGGGGTTGAGAGCACCTATTGGGCAGAAGAAGGCCCAGAATCGGTTTAAACACAGTCTGGAACTGATACAGGATATAATTAAACAATCATAACCCATACTCAGTGGGACCACACCTTGAAAGAACTCTTTCCTGACTCCCCCTCTTCTGGATTTCAAACAACCCCTGGGTCTCACCAAGTGAAGCTCACTGACTGACCAACTCAAAGTGACACTAGATGCTGCCATAACAGCTGCAAAACCTGCAGACATATCTTCATCACTGTGACAATCAATATTCCCCCTCACCCACAACACACTGCTCAAGAGGTAGGAGTCTGACATGTGCTTATCACAACATGTTATATTCCTCACCCAATGCAGTAAATGCCCGAACAACAACTATGTGAGTGAAACCAGACAATCACTAAACTTGCGAACAAACTCAAGCAGAAAAATGATAAGACAAGAGACACTCCACCACCCCTGGGCAGACACCACAGCTTCTGCAGCTGAATGCTGCCTCCTGGGTGTTAGGGCTGGTCTAATATGCCCCTTCCATGTGTGCTGGGCACCTGGAATCACCACTATTCTGTTTCCTGTACAATGGTGAGTGCTCGGGGAGGAAGGGGGGGGGGGGAGGAGAGGGGACAGGCAAGAAGGGGCATCTACAGGTAGTTGAGATGTTTTAGCAGAAAGTTTTTTCCTGCTGGTTAATGGGTTTTCATCAAAACCAAAATTTTTCATAGGAAAATGTCACTCTCTACTACGTTTCCATTTTTTATGGGAAATTTCTAAACTTTTCAAGTGTAGACGTGGCCCCTTTTTGGCCTTAAGTCGACTTAACATTTTAAGTCGACTTAAAAAGGTCCACCTAGGCACTACTCCGTGTCTCCACTGGCTTAAGTCGACTTAATAAAGTCGACTTAAGCGCTAGTTCGCATTAAAACGAGTTATTAATTCGAACTAACTTTTCCTTAATTCAATTTAAGGATCAGCTTAAGTCAAATTAAGGAAAGCCCAGTGTAGATGCGAAGTAAATGAAGTCGACTTAAGCCTCCTTAAATTGACTTAATTTGTAAGTGTAGACCCCACCCTAGGAGACCCAGATTCAATCCCCTATGAATATGCATTTGTTTATGCAAAGTGAAACAGCTTCAAGTGCAGAAAATGAGGAAGTCCCATACCAGAACAGCCTCTAGTGGTTATGGCAATCACTTAAGAGATAGAAAAAGTAAGTTCAGATAACTTCTCACCAAAGATGGGGGGACTTGAACTTGTATCTCCAATCTCAGAAAGCTCCATGAAAGATTTCAGGGTAGGTCAAAACAAAATGTTTCCTTTCAACCTGACTAGACTTTTTTTTTTTTTTTTTTTTTTTAAAGTTTTCAATTAGCCGAACATTTCAGAAATTTCAGGTTTTGGTTCAACATGAAACAAAATTTTCTCTTTGATTTTCCAGAATTTGCCAGGGAACTGAAGAATCCATTGTTCCCCCAGTTCAATATGAGTCTGCTGTGTAGGCAATTAGATAAGGTGATATGGTGCCATTATCAAAGGCAGCCCTGTTCCAGCACTGGCCGCTGGGAAACCACAAGCAAGTCCTGGTTCCTAGATGCCATTCAGTCTTGTCATGCACAAACTTCTAGTGAAACAGTCATTGTCAGCAAAATGTTCATGTTCTGTCTAGTGCTACACAGCTATACGATTATTATTCCTGTAATAGTCACACCATTTTTAATTCTTGGTAAGGTTCCAGACTCCACAGAGACTGTCGATGACACTGTCAGATATCTTGTTTGCTAAGTCAAGTCATGAACTAGCCCTCTGTTTTACGCTTTCATCTTCTGAAGATGGCCCTCAGCCAGTCGAATCTGAGTTTTAGGGCCATTTTAGCAGGGTTGCATAGAACTCGTTGTGGGGGCAAAGATCTTCATGGAGGTTTATTAGCTGAGAGAGAGAGAGGCCTTTTTCTCAGCAATGCCCTGCCGTGCCATAGCTTTTCCAGGAGCCTGAATTCCCAGGGCTGTGGGCTATGTGAGCACTTCAATATTACAGCACTCGTTTTTTAAGGGTGACTGAGGAGTCAATACTTTTTTTTTTTCTTCTTCTTTTGCTGGGTTGCTGGTTTTCAGGCACCCACTGTAATGTCTCCATTTGTAATACAGAGATTAGGTTTTGCCTCAGCCAGAGCATGATACTGTGATCAACTGGTAGCACTCACAGTTAGACTGATATCTCCTGCTGGTCTTCTGGGGAATAGCTTGCACCAACACCCACATTCATGGCCTGTGCTCTGTCACTCTGAAGAGTCCACCAGAAGTCCTTCTCACCATCAACAGGACCCACTGCATCATCTTCATGGCCCAGTCCTCTGGCCAAGCCACCCTACATGTGAACTACCCCCACTTTCTCAGGGATTCTGTAGTTCAGGCTCCACCACTTATCCCAGTGGCAACTGCAGCCTATGGAATTCCAACAGCAGTCTGGGGAGGGATCCAGGTGCACACATTATTCCAGATCCTAGCCCAGGGACCACAGCCCTTTTTCACTGCTTCTCCCCCAATTCCTTGGCAACTTTCCCTGGACCATTTCCCAACAGCCCCATTACCTTTGCTGCCCTTGTTTCATTTCAGGGCCTTGGCTCCTCTCAATCCCAGCAGCCAGCCACTGCTCTGTCCAGGGTCCTGACCCTCTGTCCCCTTCAAGCTCCTGGGAGGTACTGACTCTGTTTTGCTTGCCCCTCACTTTTATACTGAGCTTCTGGGCCCTGATTGGCTGCTTCAGCACTCCTCATTGGCTGCCTCTCCCAGGGTCCTTTTAATCCTTTCCTAGCCAGAGCAGTGCAGACACCCTGCTATAGATATACATGCCATGCCTGAGGCTCTGGGTCTAGAAACAAGCAGATGGTCTCTCTCCTATTCCCAACGGCAGTAGATGGACACTGTGGCCCAGATCCATGAAGGCACTTAGGTGCCTAAAACTCAGATTTAGGTGCTACTATGATCAATAAAACCATTGCTTGGCTGCTGTCTAATCCTGCAGGTGCCCAAATGTTCAAAATAAAAGCTCCCACTGTGCTAAGTTTCTTCCTCAGGGTGTTCACCCTTCCTCCCTCTACACACCTGGATGCCTAAGTCCCTACATGAGCCACAAACTGGGGGAAGGTGGACAGTCCTGTGACTATGTGATCCAATAGACACACTCAGAGCATGCCTCCTGCATTGGGGCTCTTTAAAATCCAGAGGATGAGGTGGCATTGCCTCCTTTATAACTTGTAGCCCAGTGGTAAAAGCACTCAGGATGTGTGAGATTGGTTCAATTCCCAACCCCCTGCCTGTGAGGAAGAAGGAGAGAGGGCCCCTGGGTTACGGGATATTCAGAACCCTCAGTCTCTCTGTGTTGAAGCTATTCTGCTTTGATTTAGTTAATTCTTAAATTGACATTGGCCGAGAGGGAGAGAATGTCTTTAAAATTAGTGGGCATCTATTGTCAAGAGGGGGGGGACCCATGATCCAGTCCCCACATTCCAATGACAGTTTATTATTTGTGCACAGTGGAACAGCTTCAACAGGAGACCTGAAGAAAGCCCAGGGAAATCTTGTCAGGTCATGGTGCAAATGTCATGTCTGTCTTTTTCAAAATGTTATGGGAATTGTGTGGAATGAGGCATATAATGGCTTCCCCCTGCCTCCAATCTCCAGTGGAGACTGTTCATGGAACTGTGAAAGCTATGTTAAAAATGTTTGTCACCAGGTGAGAGAATGATTGGGATGTGTTACTCCCTTATTAGCAATTTGCATACAGAAGTGTACCCCAGGAATCTACTGGCTTTCCCCTTTTGATCTCCTGTATGAAAGATAGGAGAGGGAATCCTTAGATTTAATTCAAGGATCTTGGGAGGGTAGCACTGAGGAGACAGGACAGCCAGGGCCAGATTAAGTGGCCTTGGGGCCCCAAGCTGCCCACCATTGTGGGGCTGCCCCCTGGCCTGGGGCCCCACCCCCAACCACTGGGGGGTTAGCTCCGCCTGGGGGGCCGGCTGTACAGCCATGGGCCCTGGAAGGCCATACCAGAGGCCGTACTGTGTGCCAGACAGCTCTGCCCCAGAGCAGTGTGCAGTGAACACATGCTGTCCCACCTGGCCACTGGGGGCAGACCAGCCTGCTCGGAGATGGGGTGGGAGTGCAGAACCTGGCCTCTGGTCCCACGGCCCTGCCCTCCTCAGCATTGGCAAGGCAGGGACCTACCCATGCGGCCCCCAACAAGCTCCACTGGTTCTTTGGTGGGTGGGCAGAAGGGGCCGGATTAATGCAGAGACCATAGGGGCCAGAGCTCAAGGCCCCCATCTAGGCCGGGGCTCAGGGCTTCAGCCCCTATATTACCTGTGTTAACCCAGCCCTGAGGACAGCCTGTTACTCATTTTAAAGCAAATTTATAAGGTGTGATGCATCTAGTGCAACAGACCCTTGAAAGAAGTCAGGAGTCATAGAAGGCTTGGTATGACAGGTATGCTGAAGAAACGTCATGTGATTTAGAGCTGATTCCAGTGAGAAAAAATGAAAAGCAAGGTTGTTGGGAAGGACCTTTTGAAATGACAGAAAGAGTGAATCACATCACTTATATTCAGAAGCATCATGGAAGGGAGCTGTATAAACTGTACATGTCAACAGGTTGAAGCTTGCCATGAAAGGGAGGTGGGAATAACTATGATATGTTGTGCTGATGAAAGAATATTTATTGCCCCTTTATTTGATTTAGTCAGGGAGAATAAGGAAGAGATTCTTCTGGAGAATACTGAGCTGTGGGTGGGTCTGAATGCTACCCAAAATGGGAGATGTTCATCCTTTTAAAGCACCACAGACAGGTATTTTCCAACCAGCCAGGTTTAACTGACAGAATTGTATATTCCATTGCAACTACAGGGTGTGACGGGGCAAGCCTGCCCTGCACTGGAAAAGCACAGCAAACCCTGTGGGTGGCAGAAGCCCCACCCCTTAAGCCCTGCCGAGCATGCTGGTATTGTTGCCCTAGTATAAATGGGAGCAGCCCAGCTCAGTTAGGGCTGACCAGTGTGGAGGAAGGATGCCTGTTGGAGGCTCCTGAGCAGGACCTGCAACAACCCTGGAGAGAGAGCAGGAACAAGCTGGGAGAGCAGCTGTTATCTGTAAGCGGCTGGGAGGCAGATGAGCAGGTACCTGCAGCTACCAGGAAACCCCAGCACCCTTAGGAGGAGCTACTGGAGTCAGCCACTGGAAGGGACAACCAGAAGCTCCATGGAGGTATGGCAGCAATGACCCAGGTAGGAAGTAGCCCAGGGGGCCTGGATGGGGGAACTGGGTGAGGTCTGCATTCAAAGTCAGTGTGTTGTGGTCTGGATCCCCACTGACTTGTTGCTGTACCCCTGGCACTGATAGGGCCCTGGGCTGGGGCTCAGTGGAGTGGGAGGGCCTGAATCCCCCTTCCTGGGGTGACCTGTCCCTGGGGTGGTTGCCTTTATACTGTCCTGTCCCATAAAGGCTTGTGATAGACTCTGTGGCTGCTGGGCTGTATTGCCCTGTCATATAAGGGCTTGTGAGAGGCTCTGCATAGATGCTGTACTGCCCTGTCCCATAAGGGCTTGTGATAGACTTTGCATTGACTCTGTGGCCGGTAGGCCAGATTGCCCTGACCTGAAAGGGTTGCTTATTGCTTGTGTGAGGACTCTGTGGCCATTAGGCTGTATGGCCTGGAGCTCTAAGGGCTATTTAGTGACTTTGAAGTGAGGCTACCAAATTGGGTAGATGCCCTCCACATTTTCAACCCCTTGATTTCCCCACCTGGGGGCACAGTACAGGGCTGCCCTCTTGACACAGGGCTATACTCTGCTCCTAGCAAAGCATATTGTGATAAAGAGGAGATGGAGACACAAATTCAGGAGGTGGAAGGTGTGCTGGAAACGGGTGATTTCTAAATTTAAAAGTCCCTGAGCATCTCCATAGTGATGACATCTAAAAAGGAAAAAAATAGGAGATTTTGTGTCAACTTTAGGAGTTTAAATGCTATCACCCAACCTGATCCATACCTGCCACTCTGAATAGAGCGGCCACAGAATCTCTTGGGAGTGTGTGCAAAGTTCAGAAGAATTCTGGGCTTAACTTGTGGGTACTGGCTAATTCCCTTAGATGCCTATGCCTAAGAAAAATCTGCTTTTAAGGTGGCATCTGGCCTCTGAGTTCAAGGTTTGGATTAATCAATGCAGGGGCCACCTTCCAGAGACTTTTCAAGGAAGTGTTGCAAGGTTTACAAATCTTTGCCAGGACCCAATATGTGTCTTGGCTGTTTTCAGTAGTTCCTGGCAAAACCATGTGGGTGTTGTGTTATAAAGGCTTAGAGAAGTCAAGCTCTCCAAATGCAAGAAGGAGGCTGCAGAGATGTCTTACCTAGGACACCGGGTCAGCAATGGGCTTGTTCTCCCTGACCCTTTAAAAGTAGAAGCTATTTGGGGCTGGCCTGCCCCACAAACCAAGAAGCAGGACCAATCTTTTATTGGTTTGGTCAACTATTACTGGTTAGTGACACTGTGGTCCTCATAACAGGCTTTGCAAAAAAAATGGAAACCAGAGAGGGTGGGATGGACAGAGACCAGGGCAAAGGGCTTTTAGAACATAAAAAAGGCTTTGTCTAAAGAGCTGGGTTTGGTCAGCCCTTATTTCAGCAAACCCTTTGTGCTGTGCACTGATGATTCTAACCCTGGGTTAGGTGCAGTGCAGATGCAGGATGGCATGGGAAACATGCCTGCATGAGTGAAAAAATTGATCCCCACTGAAAGGAACTATGTTGTAAGCAAGTGGGACTGCTAGGCCATCACTGGGCTGTTAAGCAACTTAAATCTTATTTATATGTAAAAAAATGTAAGGTTTTGAGAGATCAGTCCCCTCTAGGATGATTACACTGAGGTAAGGAGACCAATTCTAGACTATTATGTTGCAGCCTGGCTCTTCAGGAATTTTATATGGAACTAGCGCATACCAAGAAGAAAGAAAATATAGTGGCTGATGCCTTATTAAAACTAAGGAGACCTTTGGGCTTTGGTGACACCCCTTCCTACACCACTTTTGTATTGGGGATGTGATGCTGGTGCACCAGGTGCCAGCTCTTTTCAACGCTGAAGTCATCAGCTGAGCACTGACAAATTCATAGCTGGAAACCAGACCAGCTCACCTATATGTTAGTATTGTTGAAATAAGTGTTGGACTTGTAAGGATGTATTTAGTCTCTTGACCTTATAAAACACTTGTACATTGCTGCATGCATTAATTTTACTTGTAATGTCTGTAGCCCCTGCTATCAAAAGGTCTACAAAAACATCATGGAGCCAACTCTAATGTATGCAGGTGGAACCTTGATGGTTGTTATGAAGCTGACTCCCCATAGACTGCTGGAGGAAACTGATGAGGATAGATGGCAAGACAAGGTTCCATAGACTGACGTTCTCAGGTGGTCAGGTGTTCCAAGAGTCCTTGAACATCACAGATGAGATGGGCAGGCCATGTCACCAGAATGTCAGCTGAGCAACTGTCCAAGATCCTTTACAGCAAGCTAAAAGAGGAAAAGTTCCCAGGAACGCCAGAAGAAACGTTTCTAGGACTCTCTTAAGTTATCCTTGGGTGTTTCAACATCGATCCAGAATTTCAGGAAGATCTTGCTCATGATCCTTCTACTTGGTGAAGCCCCATCCATAATGGAGCGACAGTCTACGAATGGAGGAGAACTGCTGAGGCAGAGCAGAAGCTCCAGCAGCATAAATCTCTCACCAGCTGCACATCCACAGTTAATCAAGCAACCCCTAGCAGAGTCTCTTGTTCAGTATGCCACAGACAGGTCAAAGCTCAAACTGGCCTGATCAGCCACTCATGTGTTTGCAGAAACCAAGCCAAACACTGATACTTATATGATGCCTGCTTTAGCCTGTAAATTACTTTCTCATTTCTTTTTCCTCTTTTATAAACCCTCAATTGGTTTATTATTGGAAAGGCTACCAGTGTTTTATTTGGTATGAGATCTAAGGTACAAATTCAGCTGGGGAATGTGACTGCTCTCTTGGGACTGGGAGCAACCTCAATATTTGGTGATCTTTGTTTTTGGTAATATTTAATCACTAAATCCACCTTGCTTGGGTGGCAGGCATGCCCAGGGTGACTGTCAATGACTCCATGGTAAGGCTGTTACAGTGATCCAGGCATTAGACATTTGTTGAGGGGTTGGTGAAATCTAATTATAAAACATACAACCAGTTTGTGGCGTCTGTCCTGCTTTTTGACAGTCTGCTCTGAGGATGGCTATCACAGTTGTGAACCAATTACTGTTGCCAACTCTTAAGATTTTGTCATGAGTCTCATGATAATTATTTGTCTGACAAAATGGGATTTTTCTCCCATGAAAGCTCATGTGATGAGTAAATCTGTTAGTCTTTAAAAGTGCCACAGGACTCCGTTTGGTTTTTTTCTGCAATAGACTAACGCAGCTACCCCTTTGGAACTATCTTATGGCTATTACTGTAGATGGCAGATTACTGGTCAAAAACATGTTGCCAGTGATAGTCAAGACACGAAAAACAGCCTCCTTGCCAGTGATTGCAGAAACCCATAATGTCACCTGACAAGGTTGTGTGCGCCGGGTCGCTGAACCTGCAGCCCTTCTTAAGGCAAAAGTCAGTTTAAATTAGCAAAGTACAAAACATCACACCCAATTAGACACAATCCAAACTCTGAATCAACAAAAGTTTTTTGTGGGTTTTTTCTGCACAGCATCGTAACCAACTCTGTGCAGCCAGCCTTGGTTAATTAAGGCTTTGTTCAGCCACCAGGCTAAAAAATGGAAATAAATAGGCAATGAACATTCTGGCTCCAAGAGGCCAATTAAGGGAGCTAGCAAAAGTGAATCCGAGGAACAAAGGGTCTGGTCTGAGCTGAGGGCTGGTGCCAAGTCGGCAAGTAGAGGTGAGAGCTAAAAGCAGCACAAAGATCCCAAAGTCAGGGCATGGCTAGCTGCAAACTCCTATGGCTCCCACCATTGCTCTCCCCTGCCTCTCCTCCTCCCACTACTGTCAGCTTCTCCTCCCTTCTTTTCCCTACAGCTCCCACTAGCCTCACTGTTTCCCACTGTCATCCCCTCTTCTCTCTTGCATGAACAAATCCATGTTCCTTCTTCCTGGCAACACCTTCCCCAACTACTGCTGCTGCCACCCTTTCCTTCCAGCACCTCCACTTCTCTGTGCCCTCCCACTACACTCTCAGGCCTTGTCTACATTAGGAAGTTTTGTCAACAAAAGTCAGCTTCTGTCAGCAAAACAGTCGTGGTGTACACACTACACTCCCCCCTTTACTGACAAAATTGTCCTGTTTTGCTGACAAAATAATACCACTAAAACAAGTGGCATAGGGCTTTCGTTGGTCAATTTAATGTCAGTGTGGACACTCTGCTTCATTATACCAGTGGGGAGCTGTCATATTTGTCAATTTCACTGCTCTAACATAGGGAGTCCTGCTCTAACTGGGGATCCCCAGCAGCTGCTCCCCTGCTGCAGGGTACCCAAGGCAGATGGTGGGGCTCCCAGGGCTCCCTGGTCCCCCACAGCAGCGCGGACACAGCTGCCGGGTCTCCCTTGGCCCCAGAGGCAGTGAGGCTGCTGGGGGCCCCAGGCACAGTGCCTGGGTCTTTGGCAAGGTTGGGGGACAGCAGGGAGCCTGTGGGAGCTGAGGTTGACCTCCCAGCTCCCCCACACTGCCTCTTTTGTCGGTGGAAGTGGATGCACTCTACTGACAAAAGGATGGCTGTTTGGACACTCCCCATTGCTAGAATTATGGCAGTGTCTGTTTGCTGACAAACTTTTGCCGGCAGAATTCTGTAGTTTAGACATAGCCTCAGACTTCATCCCACTCAGTCCCTCTCCCTGCCCCTGCCCCTGGTCCCATTTGGGCAGTTAACCTGAACTGCTCCACTATCTGTGGTCATGTCAAACTGCCCTCCCCTCTCTGGCTTACTCTAAATTGAGCCTTACTTAGCAAGATCTTTCCCAAAACTCTCCCCCTCCCGTGTTCTCTCCATATACTGGTCTGGTGTAATCCCTCCAAGCTCCTCCTCCTCATGATCTCACCCTAAAGCACAGTATCCCCTTAAAGTGTTCCTCCCTAGGTGCCCCCCAAACGCATCCACTATGGCTATGTTTACACTTACAAAGCTAAGTTGACTCTATTAAGTCGACCTTGTTAAGTCAACTTAGAGACTACACTAGACTCTTAAGTCAACTGGCTAGGTTGACAGAGAGCTGCGGCTCCCGGGGATCAGGCACATTTGGCAAGTGTGCCGGGGGTTGCCAACACCCACCTTGTCATGATACAACTGACAAAATGCTAGTCACTGTCTGTATCAGGATACAGTCTATTACTGAAAATAAAAATTGAAAGTTCCCCCCCCCCCTTTTTTTTTTTTTTAAAAAGCAGTCCTTTTATGATCCTCCTTCTTAGTTTTTATGCCTTCAGAACAAATTACAAGGGGCAGCTCTGAAACTTATTCATCATCACAGGAAGTGCACAGCAGGGCAACTCTCCCGAACTCTCATTCCATATCTTAGCCCCAGGGCCCTCCCACAGAACAAGCACAGCTGATCATGTCATTAGAGACCATACCATTCAGCTCTGTGTTTCACAGGGCTTTGTATATATACCCCACTCCTACTGATGGTAATGACAGATGGGAAAAATGTGACTTAGTTTTTCTGGAAAGTAGTGTGATTAAGTAAATGTGACTTCTCAGGTACAGGAGAGAGCTGGAGGCTAGTGTGAGCTCTGCCAGTAGAATTATTATGCAGGATCTCAGATCTGTTATCTCATCTGTAAAATGGGAATGATTCCTAGTCCTTTCTCACTGGTACTGGATGTGATCAAGTCACAGGAGCCTCTCAGGCAGGTAGGATTTCAACTGATAGTCCCCAGATGGCCTTTGTGCTCTGCTGAGATACACTGTATTACCTCAGTATTCTACAAGCAAGCTGCATGCCAGTCTGCAGTGACTTCTGCAGTACATGTCTAGATGTATTTATTCCTCTCACTTTGTAATTTCCTCTCCATTTCTATTAAACAACTAATCCAATACTGCTGACCTGAGTTGGATTTCCAGCTGGATCATTCAGGCACGGAACTCCCATTGCCTTGTCTATATAGTCAGTTAGCAGGTAGCAAGATGGGTCTGACTTTAAAGTCACTAGTCTGCCATTCACTGTTTGTGTGGAGCCTGCTACCATGCATTGAAAGTTCCCTAGACTACACCGACCCCCTCTCTTTTCAAAATGGTGTAGATCAAGCCCTTAGGCTTCCAATTTGAAAATGGAATTTAAGCATTGAAAGCCTAAATACCTTTAAAAATCTCAACCTTCCTGCCTTGGAGAGAGACTGGACTCTGAACCGGGGAAAGCCAGGAACAGGTAACTAATTGGGAAAAATACCTTAAACCACACCACAGGATGAGTTGCAAATCACCAGAGAGGTCCAAAGGCTGGTTACAATAACCTTCTGCATTTATATAAAAGGAGCCATAGATTTTAAAGAGTGAAAGAGAGACAAGAATTTAGAAAGTTGGCAAAGACCAAAAATATTTTAATAACCTTGGAATTGTGATTTTTTTTTAAGTATAAACAATAAAAAGACATTTGAAATTCAAAATGGTATAATTCCCCTTGAGCATATTTTGGACCATAGAAAAGTTAATACAATTTTAAATTAAAAGAATAAAAACATTTTAATATACAATGCTGTGCTCTTTGTATAAAAAGATCTTTCAGAAAATGTATCACAGGTTTCTTTTTAAAAACCCTTGTTATGGTAGTTTCACTTAAATTTTTTGGACTTTTTTGAAGGCAACAGAATAAGCTGGGTTCAGACAAACAACCACTGCTCTCCCCTGATGGGTGAAGACAGATTATAAACACTGCTCTCCCCTGATGGGTGAAGACAGATTATAAACACTGCTCTCCCCTGATGGGTGAAGAAGACATTTTTACATTGGGTCTGAAATTCAAAAGAGAGAGAGAGAGGGCTGTTAGTGCTGAATTACATAGGAAAAAAAGAGAAAATAGGACAGAAAGATCATACTTCACTGCTACCTTCCCTACCCTACTGCAGGTCAGTACACCCTTCACCCAGAATTCAGCAAGACACATGATAGCCTGATGAAATTCCACTTGAAAAATTAATTTAAATTTGGCATAGATTAAAAAGAAAACACTTGTGTGGACTAAAAACTGTCTGCACACCAAGGAGAATGAGAATGAAGTGAGGCTAGAGGGTCACATTTAAACAGCATCACATAAGGATCTGGAGAAGGGTGTAAACATTAATTTGATTTGCAGACACTGCTAAACTGGGAGGGTTTGTGAACCATGTAAACAGAAATAACCCCACGGGACCTACAGAGATTAGCAATGAGGGCAGGAACTAACAATGGAGAACGCCTCAGAAAATTGCAAGGTAGGCATCTGGGGGCAAATAACTCAAAGTATTCAATGGGAGCCAGTTGGCTTCCTCAGCACATGGAGTCACTGGCCATCTTTAATTTAGGGCCAGATTTTTAAAGATGTTTAGACACCTAAAGATGTAGGTAGCACCTTGGAAATCCTCCTAGACACCCATTGATTTCAATAGCACTATTCCCAAGAGCATGTCCAGTGTGACCAGGGTTCCAGAACCGGGTCCTACATTAGTATCTCACACATTGTTTCTCAGAGAACCAAACAAAGTGATTTCAGAAGTATTCCAGTGGTCTCTTTTGAATCCTCCATAGTTCATGGTGAACTATTGAGTACAAAGCCCTTTTGAAAGTCTGAGCTAAATTGGCTGCACCTTTCCTAAGATACACACTTAGCAAAAAGAAAAAAAAAGAAAAAATCTATTGCATTTGCTTGGAACCCAGTTATCAAATGCTTAGAACTTGCTGAATGAAAACCTTTCCCCCTGCATAATAGGGCCAGATACACCTACTCTAGTAGGGTCAACCTTAGACTGCATTTCGTATGTCAAATCTCAGCTAGTTCAGCGGTAAGACATAAAAATAATTTGTCTATCATGGATCTTGGATTGTTTCTAATTCTCCTGGTGCTCAGATGTGAAAATTTTTTTGTTTGGGGTATAAACCAAGGCAGCAAAATTTCAGTCTGAGAGGTGAAAGTTTCAGAAACATAGGTGACTGTGAACAGGGATATATAATGGTGTATCCATAGCTTAATGGTCACTATTGCTCTGCCTATAATGCCTGTATATAATCAGTAGTAGACTCCTTCCTGAAATACTGTGTTCAGGTTCAGCAATTCACCTCAGGGATAAAGCAGAAAAAGAAAAAGGCCATAGACGAGGAACAAAGCCTTTAGGTGCCTGGAAGGATTATGAGGTAAATAAGAGGTGTTATGGTAAAAGTATCTTGAGTGATGAATGACCCAGAGAAATCAGTCAGAGCCTATTTATCCTCTCTGAAACACAAGAACCAGGGGAGACCCAAGGAAATTCATATGCAACAAAATTGAAATTAAGAAGAAAGACTTGTTTTTACACAGCACAAAATCAACCCGTGTGACTCAATACCACAATACATCATGGAGATCGAGAACATATTAGACATTTATATCGATAATAGCTGCATTTACTAGTTACAATAAAAGTGTAGATGGGATTAATCAACCCATGTCTGCCAGGAATTAAGAAAAACTTCCCCAATGAGGAACGATGGCTTTGGCCCTTCCCCTGAAGGATCTGGAACTGGCCACTGTCAGAAACGGGCCACTGGCCTACGTGCACCAGCCTGGCCTTTCTGAGGTTTCAGTGTTCTAACTGATTGGCCAATCAACAAGACAGAGGCCACACAATGCTGGGAGGGAGATAATCCTGGCCATGAGGCCAGCATAGATTGAACTAGCAGGGGAAGAAGCTGGCAATGGCTGAAGCAAGAGCTATGTCGAGAAGAACATTTCAGATGCTTCTGCTATAAGAGTTCACTGGCAGGCCTCCACAAGACTGCATGAGCAGCAATAGAGAGGGATCCAGTGTGTCTGTCGCACTGACAGAACGGTCGGGAACCCAGCGGTCTCTAGCAAAGGCTTGAGAAGGAAGGGAAACTTTCAGTGGCGTGTGGGAAGAAGGGAGGGGGTCAGACATACTCCCTAGCTGTTGAAGGTTGCGACTGACGATAGTACTGCTGTCCTTGCCTCTCCTCGGTGGGGCAGGAGCAGCACAGGAAGGAACCTCCCAGCATGGTCAGGCTGGCGGCTGCCCAGCCAACAAACAATGCAGAACCAAATTCATACCTAGAGTGAGAGAGAAAAGAAACAAAGGAAACAAGGTGAAACAGGAGAGCTTGGTGCTCTGCCCTTCTGCCGGTGGCTGGGAGAGAAAGGGACCCCTTAACCATCCAGAGGCACATACCCCGACTTACAAGGCATTCACCCAGAGGCCCCACATAGGTGCATAAATGAAACATGGCCCACTGTCTATATTGAGAGAAAAGCTTTCATCCCTGGGGGTCGATGCCGCCACGATCAGTACTGGAGCATTACAGAGAGGAAGATGGGCACAGAACCAGCACTCAGAGGCAACACAGTCGATCTCTAATGAACTGATTTAAATAATGTCTGGAAGTGGAAGAGGGAACTGGACTCATTCAACATCATCATACACCCCAAATCCATAGCAGTTTGAGCAGGAAGAGACCCCGCCTGATCCCATGCTGTACAGCGCCCCAGGCAGGATTGGAGCTGATAGCCCAGGTAGGACTCTGGCTGGCAAACTAAAGAAATTCACAGCTGATACGAGATCAGGGAGAGTTGCAAACCCCAGTGAGGAGAGAGAGGGAGACAGGGAAGGCTGAAATGCTGCAGAAAACAGCAACAAAAGATCACACCAGGGGAAATGCAGCTAATCCCCCTGGAGAAATAGCATGAATCATGGATATAATGAGTGACAG
This sequence comes from Pelusios castaneus, assembly GCA_007922175.1. Classification (NCBI taxonomy): domain Eukaryota; kingdom Metazoa; phylum Chordata; order Testudines; family Pelomedusidae; genus Pelusios; species Pelusios castaneus. The sequence continues at coordinate 8,238,902 of ML685803.1, forward strand.
GAAAAGGGACCTAGGAAGCCAGCATGCTCAGTAGAGAATCAGGGCAATTGTACTTGCAGGAGGCTGGTGCTGGTAGGACAGGGACTTGTTAGGTAAAGTGATGGAGTCTCCTGGGGTATGTCTACACTGGAGGCTCTCTTAAGTCGACCTAACAAGGTCAACTTTAAGTCAACTTAAAGTCAACCTTGTTAAGTCGACTTAGAGAGTCCACATTGAAAACTCCTGTCGACTGCCTGCGTCCACACTGGCAGGTGCTAGGTTGACGGAGTGTGCATTGTGGGTAGCCCAGGGAGGGGGCTTGGAGGCCAATTAGGTCGATTTAAGGGCTTCCCCATCCACACTGGCTTAAGTCGACTTAATAAGGTCTACTTAAGTGTTAAATTGACCGTAAGAGTTGGTGTTATTAAGTCGACTTAACAAAAGCCCAATGTGGTCGCAGGAGTCTATAAGTTGACTTAACTTTCTTTAAGTTGACCTAAGGCTCCAGTGTAGATGTACCTCTGGAGAATACATGGAGGCATATAGGAAGGGAGCTGACACTGAAGGGCTACAGCACCAGAGGAGAGGGTAGGGTCATGTGAGCCAGGTGTTGGCTTTGGCAGGAGTGGGCAGGGCAAGGCAGGATAAGGCTGTATCAACTGTTTTTTTAAATCTATATCAGGAGGCTAGGGAGCAGTGGGGCTAGGGCAAATGGGCACCAGATGTCACCAAGTTCAGGAGCACCAGGCTCTGAATGCCATGCCCATGGCTGGATGTCTTTGTCACAATAAGTTAAAGCACAAGGAAAACAGCTTCTGCCTAGAACAGCCCATTAATTAAGAGGATCTTACCTGGCATTAACTGGAGTGTTGGGGTTGAAGAATTCATAGGTCACCTGTGTTGCATACCATGAAACAGCTGTTAATGTGCACAGACCTGGGAATATACGAGAACCAAAGATGTCAGCTTCTGGAACCCTCTCAGGATTGTTTTCCCACCATCCGCTTTACAATTTAATAATCATTTGCTTTTAAAAGTTATTTGAGCCCTTTAATATTCTATTCTTTATATCCTCTGTGGCTAATAAGCAATAATAATAAACAGCAAATTGGACTCTACTATCTCATATTATGGACAAACTGGACATAAAATGACAACACTGGTTTTATTCACACCTTTTGTTATTTTGGTGAAAGCTGATATGCAGACCCACTATTACACAGGTAACACGGAGGCAGGAAAGAACTTTCCAGTAAAGGACTAAAACTGTCACCGGGTTGCTTAGAAACAACAAAGCATATTCTGAGAGGCAGCTAACTAGACAGGAGTAACAGGTGGTCAATGTTGTAGAGCTAAAATAAGCTTTCAGTTTACATATGTGAATAATGGCACTAAAGTCAGCTGTGGAACTGGGACCAGAATTTGGATCACCATTTTTAAGAGAAGAGAGCCTTTTGAAGCAGGAATAAATATAAGTTACAAAACTGTCAAATTGGTTCTCTTTCCTGTTGTAAAATGGCTCTAAACAAAGAGGAGCCCAGACCAGAAGAAGGTGATTTGTCCCACATGTTCTTAGGGAGATAGCTTTAAAGGGATGTTTCTAGTGAGGTCCCACCAGGACCCATTCTTGGCCCAATGTTATTCAATACTTTTCTCAATGATCTGGAAGAAAAACAAGATTTGTAGATGACACAAAGATGGGTGGATTATAACTAATGACAAGGCTGGGTCATTGATAGAGACCAATCTGACTGCTTGGTAAACTGGGTGTAATTAAACATCATCATGTAAAACAGGCAAATTTTAAGGCAAAAATCACACATCTAGGAAACAAGAATGTAGGTCACACTTTTCTGGTTGGGGGATTGTGTCCTGGAAAGCAGTGACTCAAAGTGGTTCATGGTGGATAACTGGAGCTAGAAGGGCCAACATGATCCTTGGATCTATAAACAAGAGAACATAGAGCACAAGTAGGCAGAATTAATACTACTGTATATGACAGTAGAGAGACCACTAATGGACATTATGTCCAGTTCTTGTACCCTGTTGTGATAACTGGGCCTATATATTTACCCTAATTGTGAGTTTGTCCATGAGAAGTGAGTGTAGGTTCATCAGATGTCACTATACCCTGTAACAATGAATGTTGATAGGGAAAAGAAGGTAAAGTTATTGTCAGTAAAAAATGATATAAACAAGTGCAAGAAAACCAGACAGACTGAATTAGTCCAAACAGATGATGCTTGATAAACAGGAAAATCTGTGTCTCAAAATTAATGAACCAAAATTGGTGTGTCAGAAACTGGATCTAATTGATGGACAAAATAATGAGAGGATGGGCTATTCTCTCCACCAATTTGTTTTGTATCAAAGAAAGAGACTTCAGAAAGAAAGAAAGAAAGAAAGAAAGAAAGAAAGAAAGAAAGAAAGA